>CM050166.1:201208116-201648116 GCA_027410445.1 Discoglossus pictus
GGAAGAAGCGGTCAGAGGAGGAAGGTGACTTAAAGCGGTGGAAGACCAAACACAGCAGGCGTCCCAGGGGGCTTGTTGTCAACTTTCGGGGGCCCTTGGTGGCTGGGTGGAGGAAGAGACCTTCAATGACATCAGTGAGGACAAGGAACGGGACATGGCTAACCTGGTATCCAACCTTGTGCAAATGGGGAGATTGCGGTTTTGCAAAGGGACTGTTTGCGGTTGTTTGCGGTGCATTCAACGGGGAGATTGGTCTGTTACTGTGAGACGGGGGTAACCCTTACACTACCTGATTGATACAACATCATACCTGATGTTTTAAAGCATGTTATTCCAAACAATTTAGGAATGTTAGGTAATTTATGCGCTTTATGGCTTAAAACCAGACTCTGCATCAACTATGTAATTTTCTGTGGGAGTTTTGCCATGGATCCCCCTCCGGCATGCCACAGTCCAGGTGTTAGTCCCCTTGAAACAACTTTCCCATCACTATTGTGGCCAGAATGAGTCCCTGTGGGTTGTGAAATTCGCCTGCCCATTGAAGTCTATGGCGGTTCGCCGATGTTCGCCCGTTCGCGAACATTTGATGAAGTTTGCGTTCGCTATTCGCGAACCCAAAATTTGATGTTCGCGACATCACTAATTAAGACCAATTACCTTTGAGATGTTTCTTCAGATCACCAACCTAGGGTAAAAAAGATTTAAAAAATTACTACAACACGTTTACATAAAATAAATAAACATTATAAACAAACATTCTAAATGTTCTACTCACCTTTCCAGCATGTCACATCCTCCATCTTTGCTTCTCCGGCGCAGCCCCTGTTAAAAAAAATATATTACATTAGTTCACATACATAAACATAAAACCAAGTAAAATCAACACAATCTACATTGTATTTACCTCCCTGCGATGTCTCCTCCTCCTCGTGTTGTGCCCCGGAAGCATCCGCGCTCTTTAAAAATAAAAAAAAAACAACAACACACATCCACCCTGGCGGATGTCCCCGACGCTAATGAGCTTCCTATGGAGTGTTCAAGAATAAAATTGGCAATGGCGGCTTCTGATTGGCTGAAAACGCTGTCTATTAAATTCAGGCAATGAGAAGACGCCAATTGTGAACCAATGAGAAAGGGATACACCCCAAAATCCCACGCTGATTGGATAACGCACCTGACAATCTTTATTTGAACCGCTCCGAAGGCTTTATTGCCATCAGCGTATCACAATGAGATACACACCCACGTGGTGATTAGCTGTAGACATCTGCGCCTTCCCATTAGCTGTAATACTGATTGACATTGACAATAGCCAATGAGAAGGCGCAAATGCCTTCACCAATCAGTACGTGGGGGTGTATTCCATTGTGATTGGCTATTGTCAGTGCAACCAATCAGAATGCGCAGATGCCTCCAGCCAATCACCCTGTGGGGGTGTATTCCACTGTGATTGGCTGAAGGCATCTACGCCTTGTGATTGGTTTAAATAAAGATTGACAGGTGCATTGTCCAATCAGAGTGGGATTTTAGGGTGTATCCCTTTCTGATTGGCTCACACATTGGCGCCTCCTGATTTGGTGAATTTGATAGACATCGTTTTCAACCAATCAGAAGGCGCCATTGCCTATTTTCTTCCAGAAAAGTCTCCGGGTGCCTCATTAGCGTCGGGGATGTCCGTGAGTGCAGATGTGTGTTCTTTTTTTTTTTTTTTTGAAGGGACATCTGCAAAGGTAAGTGGTCTTAATTATTTTATTTTAGCTTAGAATTAGATAATTTTATATATAGATAGCATTTATTGTATGTTAGATAGGGGTATGTGTTTTATGTAGATAGTATAGCATGTATTGTATGTTAGATTGTGGTATTTATTTAGATGGATTGGGGGATGTATATTAGATAGATAGGATGTATATTAGATAGATAGTATTTATTGTATATTACATAGATTGTGGGATGTATATTATATAGATAGGATGTATATTAGATTATGGTATTTATTTAGATAGATTGGGGGATGTATATTAGATAGATAGGATGTATTGTATATTAGATAGGGGTGTATTGTATTGTATTGTATTGTATTATATTGTATGTATTGTATTGTATGTATTATATGTATTTCCTTTTCAGGTGTGTAATTTTTTTTTCTGTAGTGGGGGGGATGGGGTCTGTAATGTTTTTTTTTATTTTCTGTAATGTTCCTTTTTTTTATTTTTTGTGACTTAGATTTTTTTATTTTCTGTAATGTAGATTTTTTATTTTTTGTGACTTCAGGCTTTTGTATTTTCTGTAATTAGAGTGGTGGGGGGGTAATTAGGGGGTAGGTAGTTAGTGTAGGTAGGTAGTGTAGGTGTTAATAGGTTAGTGTAGAGGCTGTTTAGTTGATATTTAATGTTTTATTAGGGTGGTATAGTGCAGTGTAGTGTTTATACTTAGTGTCATGATGGTCCTTGAGCCCCATAATGGTCCCCATATACCCTTATGGGACTGATGGGGTTAAATAGAGGCTTATGAGGGCCTGTATGGACCCCCATGAGTGACAGGGTTAATTAGCGGTTTATGGCGGTCTGTATTGACCCCCATGAGTGAGGGGATTAATTAAGGGCTTATGGGGGGCTGTATTGACCCTTCTGAGTGACGGGGTTAATTAAGGGTTTATGGGGGTCTGTATTGACCTCCATGAGTGAGGGGGTTAATGAAGTGCTTATGGGGGTCTGTATTGACCACCATGAGTGACAGGGTTAATGAAGGGCTTATGGGGGTCTATATTGACCCCCATGAGTGGCAGAGTTAATTAGGGGTTTATGGGGGTCTGTATTGACCCCCATGAGTGAGGGGGTTAATTAAGTGCTTATGGGGGTCTGTATTGACCCCCATGAGTGACAGGGTTAATGAAGGGCTTATGGGGGTCTATATTGACCCCCATGAGTGACATGGTTAATGAAGGGCTTATGGGTGTTTGTATTGACCCCCATGAGTGACAGGTTTAATGAAGGGCTTATGGGGGTCTCAATTGACCCCCATGAGTGACAGGGTTAATGAAGGGCTTATGGGGGTCTATATTGACCCCCATGAGTGACAGGGTTAATGAAGGGCTTATGGGGGTCTATATTGACCCCCATGAATGACAGGGTTAATTAGGGGTTTATGGGTGTCTATATTGACCCCCATGAGTGAGGTGGTTAATGAAGTGCTTATGGGGTTCTATATTGACCCCCATGAGTGACAGGGTTAATGAAGGGCTTATGGGGGTCTGTATTGACCCCCATGAGTGACAGGGTTAATGAAGGGCTTATGGGGGTCTGTATTGACCCCCATGAGTGACAGGGTTAATGAAGGGCTTATGGGGGTCTGTATTGACCGCCATGTCGTTTTTATTTCTAAGTTGGCCGTGTTTTTAACCGCGTGTGAGGCGCCATTGAGCCTCCACCTCCACAGCCAACATTGGAGCCTCCACATTCCGTAAATGCAGCCCCACGCTTTGCGAGGGTCCGCATTTGCGTAGCAAACAGCTTTCCCTCGCTTCGCGAGGGATGCAGTTCTTGCGAGCTCGCTTTGCGAGCTCGCAAAGCGTGACGACAATTCGTAGTTTGACAACTATTATATGTGATATGTACAAACAACAAGGAACTATACTAATAAGGGGATCTCTATACATAGACAGTGCAGGCACGCAGCTCACTAATGCACAGCAGCACTAACACTAATATTAAGCCTTTGCAAGAGCGCAGCTAAGTGATATGCAGTGGCATTTAAAACAACAGAGTCACAAGGTAAAGTGACAGACACAGAATCAAGAACCATATATTTTACTAACAATATACAGGAGAATTTAGTGGGATAACGCACCAAAAATTAAACAATTACACAGCTAAATTATTAGTATAATCTTAAATTTGTTATTAATAGTAATAGTGACAAAGTCTCTTAAATAATAATTGAAAAATGTATATGGTGCAATATAATAATAATGATCAGGACACATGCGCAATTGTAAATGAAGACTTAAGAAATTTGTGACAAAATATCACTAAAGCACTTTGTTAAGTATAGAGGCCAATTTCTGTCTCTAAATTACAATGGCAGTATTTTGTTGCACAATTTTTGAGCACTTTAAGCTGATTTATTTAGCACTTTTTACAAGCTGCGTTATATTTTGGAGTCAGAACACCTGAAGGATTCACATCCAATATTGGAAATATCATAATATTATTTAATTTTTCACATTGCACTTTAACGATTCACAAGAGAGCAAGTACAAGATAAAATCAAGAGACAAATATATTCAAAGTTACACAGCAAAACTTCTAGGAATAGAATAAAATAAAAAACTAAATAAAGTCCCAGAAGTGACATCCATACTGAGTATTACTTTATTAAAATCATCTTTGTTAAAAATCATTTGCTTAAAAAACTGAATAAAATGATAAAGTTTATGTTTTTAAAGTTTGGTTTGTGGCTAATATAAAAAATTCCACAAAAAAGGTTTTCTTTAAGTGGTTTTCTCTTACTATCACTACCTTGAAAATATCCTAGAACTTAACACCTTAGAGTACAAAAGTGCTAAAACTAAGGTCAAAATAACTGTATAAATATTGACTTTAAAGAGATTTATTGTAAAAAAAAATATTTAAGAAGCATTACAAATAGTTTGTTGTTTTGTTTAGGAAAACATAGGGCTTTATAGTGTATGAAACAGATTTATTTTCCAATATTTTTATTGAAGACAATTTGGTAATATTATTACTGCAGTTTGTATCAGGTGTTATGCCATACATTATATTAAAGTATTTGTATACATGTGTACATTTCTCTGATAGCTTAAGGAAAGAGAACAAAATATGTTATTATATCAGGAACAAAATGTGTGTTGTCTTCTTTTTTTTTTATGTTATTCAGATTTCAATTGATAAAAAAACAATTATCAACTTGATTAACTTATTATTATTAATAATATTTGTATTATTATCATTATTATTAACCTTCTAACTTTCATTTCCCCACTCTCAATTAAATACTTAAGTAATACAGTCTGCTTATACCAAATTTGCCTGGTATAAGTAAGGGTAGATCAGATGTATGTTTTTTATCTAATTGATGAATTTAGTCAGACCTAGGCTACCCTTTATATTAATACATGAGGAAGGGATATCGCTGAGTAACTACACAGCGTGAATTCAAATAATAAATAATAAAGGGAAATATGAAAAGAAAAAGTAGAAAGGAGAGGGGGAAAGGAATGAGGTGGCGAAGAATTATCCTCTTTACAAGATGACAATACAGGGTTCCTTATGAAGGGTCAGTTAGATTTGCTTGGTTTACCTTAATCTCCATCTCCTGACTCAGCACTGAGGTCCAAGCTCCCTCGGTCTTCTGCTCCCCTCCAAGACGGGAAGGAACTTAGAGGAGATATATGCAATCCAAGGTTCCCATATTTGTAAGAACAAGGGGAAGGAGACTGTCAAGATATACGTCATCCATTCGTTAAGCATTATGAAGTTGATTTTAAGAATGATATCATGGAAGTGAAGAGATTGAGCTTTCCAGTTTTTAGCTATATTGTTTTTAGCAGCTAAAGCTATAAATGGAAATAATTTGTTATTAGATGCATTTAGTTTGTCAATGTGAATGCCTTGGAGGTAAGATTCGATAGTAGGAAAGATTGGGATATTCTATACTTTAGAGGTTAATTGAGTTATTTTTATCCAGATTTCCTGAATTACTGGGCTCTTCCACCATGTGGGGATGATGTCACCCATGATTTGGCAGAGTTTGAAACAATTACTACTATTTTGTGATTTCATTTTATGAAGTCTTGATGGAGTGAAGTATGCTATATGTAGGACTTATATAGAGGTTTCCAATAAATTACAGCTTATAGACCCCTTCAAAAGATTGGTACATTTTTCAATACATTTATTGGCCTCCCATTCTTGACCTAAATCAGACTCCCATTTAACCATGAAGGGAAGTTTTTGATCTTTATTGGAAGAATTAAAGATGTCATACATGGAGCCTAGGATTCCCCTGAGATTTTGACGTATTGAAGAGAACAAGAACGATTTAGATGGGCCATTTGTTCTAATCATAGTCATCACCCAGTGTCTTCATTTTATATGATTAAAAAATTCCTTCAGAGGGATTTTAAAGTTATTCCTAACTTGTTCGCAAGGGGTAATTTGGTCATTTTTGAACCAAGAGCCTATCCTGCCTAATTTGTGAGAGGTCCACCAGTGTCTCAATTCCTCTGTACAGTCTCTGTATATACTAGGATTGGATAAAACTGAGGAGAGGGGTGAAATAGTATATGCTAATTGATGTACGGAGATAGTCCGTTTTCAAATAGTTATTATTATAATTATCTTTATTTATATCGCGCCATTGAATTAGTATGTTTTGGGAAAAAGGGTTTTGTTTGTGGGTTCCAAATTATTGGGTCCCAAGCTTGGGGTTTCATTTAAAAAATGTCTATAAATATCCATATTGGCTAAGGTTTACCCGAGTGGGCGATTAGGAGAAACGCTAATTGGGCGGTGTCATGATTTAATTGTTTAAGGACTCTTTTTGCCAGTAATTTATGAATATGGCCAGAGGAGCATGACAATGTTGCATTGGGATTATGTGTCATTGTGTGGTTATATGTTGCCTATACATTGTTAATACGTATACTAGTTATAATATATTATAAGAGGGAAAATGTTATATAGAACATACAGTATGTGGAAGTGGTAAAAATGCTCTGCATAGAAGTTATCTGTAGATCATTGCACACTCACACATACAGACCTTGGGTCAAGACAGATATATGTACTGCAAGTAGTCCTAAACAAACACTTGAGGTTAACATAAAGGTTTTTTCACTAGCCAGCTATAGATATCTGGTTAATTTGATCTCAAGAGCTTTGATAGCCCAAGATTGCAAGTCAGATGGGCTGACATCACACATACACAAATGTACACAACGGTGTGGTATAGGAGTGTATAAATATGTTGTTTTAATAATTCAATAAAGGTTGAGAGATAGGTTTCACATATACAAGGTGTGAGACTATTTCTATGTGTTGTATCATGACTTCGGGAGTGGTCTTGCCATTGCCACTAGTAACCTGTATGCAGTATTCTCTGCCTGTACCTTTTGGGCCTTGCCCTCTTCAGAAGCCATCTTTTGCACTACAGAGAACAGGAACTACATGATTCTGCTGGGGTAGGTTTGAACTAGGTTCATATCAAGGCCCTTTGAAGAAGCAGATCGTGACAGGCGGCTATAAAGTAGAGCTCTAAATTGGGGCAGGAGCGGCCTCCTCTAGTTCTATTTCTGAACATAGATTTTTTTGCAATTCTAGGTGGTCTATTTCGCCAGATGAATCGAAATATCTGGTTATGGAATCTATTTAGTTCCTTATCACTGATTTGTATAGGTAAAGTTCTAAACAGTTAAAAGACTCTTGGGAGGACATTCATTTAAAATGAAGTGATACGGCCAGTCCAGGATATATTACATTTGGACCAGTTATTCATTTCTTCCATTAATTTTCAGAATAGGGTGGATAATTTGCTTTATAGAGCTCAAATATTTTACTAGTAATGTTGACCCCCAGATATTTAATATGTGTCTTAGGCCATACAAACTTATAATGGCTTTTAACTTTTCCAGAGTTGCTTGAGATAACCCCACACTTAAGGCTTCTGTTTTTTCAATGTTAAGTTTGGGGCCTGAGAGGTTACTAAATTTTTTCTTAATGGACATCAGAGTGGCTATGGAGGACGCTGGATCTGTAAGAGAGCATAAGAGATCATCAGCGAGTAATGAACATATAAAACGCAGAAGGACTACTTTAAGACATGCTATTTTTGGGTTAGACCATATGGCCTGAGCAATAGGGGATTTATAGTAAGCCAAACCTAGCCAAGGTCTCATAATGATGAGTCAAAGGCTTTTTTCATGCACATCTGGGTTTTAGAGCTTTGGGCCAAGTGCAGAATGTTCAAGGTTCTCCATATATTGTCACCAGCTTGTCTACGGTATGAAACCTGCTTGATCCTTATGGATAAGGTCTAGTAGAAATGTAGAAATTCTTTTGGCGATAATTTTGGCTAGGATCTTTACATTTCCATTCATAAGTTTAATTAGGCAGGAGATTTTTGCTTACATTGGGTCCCTGCCTTCTTTGGGTACAGAACTAGGTTGGCCTGATTAAGTCCCAGGGGCACCTCACCTCTTAGGATTGAATTAAATAACGTACAGAGATGTGTGGTGAGAATGTCAAGGAATTTCTTATAATATGAGTTTGTATATCCAACTGGTCCTGGGAATTTGCCTGGTTTAAGGTTTTTAATGGTGTCCTGATTTTCCCCATATGTAATATCTTTATTAAGGTTTACCAGGTCTCGGTCTGATAGGCAAGAAAGTTCATATGTATTTAAGTAAGATTGTAAAGCTAATTTGTTTGTGTGAGTGTAAGAGGTATAAACATGCTGGTAAAAGTCCTTAAAAGTATTTTGAATTTAATTTTGGCTTACTGTAGTCGAACCTGAGGGTGTTTTTATTTTGGAAATACTTGCTTGTGAATATTTAGATTTGAGTCTATTAGCTAACAGTGTATCTGGCTTATTTGCTTCGTAGAAAACAAATGTCTAGTTCGCCTGAGTGCCTTTTCCTTCCTATCTGAAAAAAATGCCGTCTAGCTCAAGTTGCATAGTTACATAGTTACATATAGTAATTAAGGTTGAAAAAAGAATTTCTGTCCATCAAGTTCAACCTTTTAAGATCTCATCTGATCTGCAATATGCAGATTAAATATTAATTACTTAGTTGTTAATTTATTATTAATGAATTATTTAATTAGTATTTTTTTTAATTATTAATCCAGAGGAAGGCAAACAGAATAATAAAACCAAGTAAGACTTAGCCACTCGACTCAAAGGGAGAAAAAAAAAATCCTTCCTGACCCCAGATACTGGCGATCGGATTTCTCCCTGGATCAATACTGTCTCTAATTATCCATGATAACCCTGAAATCCCTTTTTAATTAGAAATAAATCCAGTCCCCTTTTAAAGTTATATATGGAATCCACTGTCACCACCTCCTCTGGTAGAGAATTCCACAGATTAACCACCCTTACTGTGAAGAACCCTTTTCTTTTTTTAAGGAGGAATCTTTTTACTTCTAACCTCAAGGGATGACCTCACCTCTTGGCACAAAAAGCTCCCTTGGCAAATCTTTTTACTGACCCTGGATGTATTTATATAAGGTAATCATATATCCTCTTAGACGCCTTTTTTCTAGAAAAAATACGTTTAATTTGGTTAGCCTTTTTTCATAACTTCGCCCCTCCATTCCCCTTATTAGTTTTGTTGCCCTCCTCTATACCTTTTCCAGCTCTAAAATGTTTATGAAGTGGTGTCCAAAATTGTACTCCATATTCCAAATGAATGTACTAGAGATTTGTATAGTGGCAGAATTATGTTTGCTTCCCTTGCTTTTACACCCTTTGCCTTTGCAGCTGCTACTTGGCTTTGAACACTGTTACCTAGATGGTTGTCCACAAGCACTCCCAAATCGCTTTCAATATCTGATACACCTAGATTTTCTCCATTAAGAATATAAATTGCATGGCTATTTTTCCTTCCCAGATGCATAACTTTATATTTATTCGTATTAAATCTCATCTGCCATTTAGATGCACATTCCTCAATTTTATGTAAATCCCTTTGGAGGGAAAGCACATCATTATCTGACTTAATTACCTTGCACAACTTTGTGTCATCAGTGAAAATGGAGACACCACACTCCAATCCTACCTCTAAGTCATTAATAAATATGTTAAAAAGGAGAGGACCTAATACTGAACCCTGAGGAACCCCACTTACCACATTAGTCCAATCGGAGTATGTTCCATTTACAAGAACCCTTTGCTTCCTGTCTTTTAGCCAGCTCTCAATCCATGAGCAGATATTTACTGCAATTCCTGTATCTCTTAGTTTGCACAATAGTCTCCCATGTGGCACTGTATTAAAAGCCTTTGCAAAATCCAAAAAGACTACATCCACTGAGTTGCTTTGATCCAGGTTCCTACTAACCCCCTCATAGAAACTAATTCGATTTGTTTGACATGACCTATCCCTTATAAATCCATGTTGACTCCGACTTATAATCCTGTTCAAATAGATATATTCTTGTATATTATCCCTTATTAACCCTTCTAAAAGCTTCCCCACTACAGAAGTGAGGCTCACTGGTCTATAATTCCCCGGATTTGCTTTTGCTCCCTTTTTAAATATAGGTATCACATCTGCTTTTCTCCAGTCATCTGGTTGAGACCCTGTGTTGAGTGAATCTTGAAAAATTAAATATAATGGTTTGGCTATTACAGAACCCAGCTCCCTCAGTACCCGTGGATGTATTCCATCAGGACCCGGGGCTTTATTAACATTTATTTTCTCCAGCCTCTTTTGGATTACTTCATGTGTTAACCAATTATTTGGCAAAGGTAGTGTAGCCCCATTATGTTGCAGTGTGCCAACCACTGGTACCTCCCTTGTGTATACCGCTGAAAATAACCTATTTAGCTCATCTGCTTTTGCCTGGTCACTAATTTTCAGAGCGTCTGTTTCACATTCTAATGTTCCTATAGCCTCCTTCCTTGCCTTCTTCCCATTAATATACTTAAACATATTTTAGGGTTAGTCTTACTCTCTTTTGCAATTAATTTTTCATTTTCTATTTTAGCCAGTATAATAGCGCTTTTGCAAGCCTTGTTGATTTCCTTGTACTCCCGTAAAGCAGTCTCTGTCCCCTCTTGTTTGTATAATTTAAATGCCTTCTTTTTACTCCTTATCTTGGATAATTGTTAAGCCACATTGGATGGGATTTACTCCTTTTACTTTTATTCCTACATGGTATATGCCGATGTGTATGTATATTTAGTAAGGATTTAAATGTTGTCCATTTATGTTCAGTGTTTTTACCTATCAGTTCTCTGTCCCAGTCTATACTTTGTATTGCTGCCCTTAGACCATTAAAATCTGCCCTTTTAAAATTAAGAGTTTTGTTGGCCCCTTAAAATCTTGTTTTTTTAATTCAATCTCAAATGAGACTGTGTTGTGATCATTGTTTCCCAAACGTTGCCGTATTCCAACATTTGATATTATATCAATATTATTTGTGATGACTAAATCTAAGATAGCTTCATTTCTAATAGGCTCTTGTATAACCTGGGCCAGATAATGATCCCTGAGTGTACTCAAGAACCTGCTCCCCTTAGCTGAACTGCTGGTCTCATTTATCCAGTTTATTTCGGGGTAATTAAAATCTCCCATTATTACTAGCCCATGCTTAGCTGCATTTCCAATCTGTAACAATAATTGTATTTCCTCACTTTCAGCTATATTTGGGGCTTTATAGCACAAGCCTACTAATATTATTTTGGAATTTTCTGCTCCGCTATTTAACTCTACCCACAAACATTCAACTTTATCACTAGGTCCACCATAAATATCTTCTCTGACTATAGGCTTAAATTCAGGCTTAACATACAGACAATCCCTCCTCCTCTTTTTCCATTGCCTCTATCTTTCCTAAATAGGTTATAACCATCCAGATTAACAGTCCAGTCATGAGATTCATCCCACCACATTTCGGTAATGCCTATTAAATCCCATTTTTCATTAATTGCTAATAGTTTTAACCCATTTTTCCTGGCAAGCTTCTGGCATTAGCAAGCATACACCTTATGTTATGAGTCTGTAGTTCTGAAGTGCCTGCCACTGTACTTGAGTTACTTAGTACTACCTCCCTATTGACTATACTACCACTTCCCCATCTCCTCCCTTATGAGTTGTTAATTCATCCCTGATACCCTCTACACTTTCTACCCCATTACTTATATCTAATCCCTCCTCCCCACCTACTAGTTTAAAAACTCCTCAAGCCTTTCTACCACCCTGTCCCCCATGCTCCCTCATCATTAAAGTGCAATCCATCCCTGCTGTAGTGATTGTACCGAAGTGAGAAGTCAGCCCAGTGCTCTAAAAACCCAAACCCCTCCTTAGTGCACCACATCTTTAGCCACGCATTAACCTCCCTAAGCTTCTTCTTCCTCCCTGGGCTAGCACGTGGCACTGGTAGTATCTCAGAAAATACTACCTTGGAGGTCCTTGCCTTCAGCATATTACCTAGTTCTCTAAAATCATTCTTTAGGACACTCCATCTTCCACTAAATAATTTGTCTACCCGATCCACAACATGACTAACCCGAGCACCCAGGAGACAGCAAACTGTACGATTGCTGGGATCTGGGTGACAAATCACCATGTCTACCTTACTAATAATAGAGTCCCCTACAACCAAAACCTGTTTGTTGCTCTGTCTATTCTGCCTTCTCCTCCAGTAGAGCTGTTCTCCTGGCTGTTAGAGGGAACAGCTCTATCTGGCATTGCTATTCCTGAATGGACATCCCCAACAGTTTCACTTAATTTGGCAAATTTGCTGGTGTTTGCCAACTCAGAACTGGCCTGTCTCCCCCTGTTCCCCCTGATTCCCCTTATAACTGTAACCCATCTAGCTCTCTGGTCATCCTCACTAGCCCCAGCTCCACCCTCCAAGTATTTTCTATTCGATGGTGAACAGGGGTTGAGGGTTTCTGCTGGTTCTGTTTCTCTAGTATCTCCAATTCTTTAGTTAGGTCTAGTTCTTTTTGTCAAGTATTTTTTGTGGGTAGCCACCAGTTTGTTGCAACTGCCTCTGATGAAAGCCTTATGAGCAACCCAAATCCACCCTGGCTTTGCATCATGTGTAAATATAATTCCAAGTCTATAGTTAGTTGATCTACGAATAAGGGGTTCACTAAAAGTAGTTCATTTAGCTTCCAAGAATAGGGTAAGGTAAGATTGTTACCCATATTCAGGTCTATAGAAAACTGCTGAATGATCAGACTATGGACAAGGAAGGATGTTTGCCTTACCCTAGCTATCATGAGCTCATGACAATAGCATCAATACGAGTATGTGCTATGAAGCGGGGAATAGTATGTGAAATCTTTCTTATTAGGATGATGGCCCCTCCCGACGTCAACTAGATCTAAATTTTGAAGTAATATGTTTATTTGCCGTAATTTATTGGAAAAGCAACCATTTGTTAAGTTTCTGGATCTATCCAGGTCTTGATTAAAGGCTAAATTTAAATATCCTCCAATTATTTGTTTCCTCAAATCTTGGCCCTGAAGGTATCTTAGTATTTTAATTAGAGATTTATGGGGAGAGGAGGTAGGGGAGTAAATCGAGACTAAAGAACTAAGGACAGCCTCTGTCAATTTTTTTGGAGTCAAGTTTGAAGAGGAAATTCTTATGTAAGAGAATAGCCGCTCCTGCTTTTTTGGAGGATTGACTTGTGGAGAACAATTCGGGATAATCTTTATGTAGGTATGAAGGGATCTTATTGTGTGAGAAATGGGTTTCCTGGAGGAATATTATGGAAGGCTTTATGCTTTAAAGAAAACAAATGCTTTCCACCTCTTGAAGGGAGAAATGATGCCCTTCACGTTATGGTCAAAAATGTAAAGTCTGTTATCATTGTTTTATAGATTGGGTTGGTGTGATGAAAATACCCTCATTCTTACCTTCAAAGAGGTTTGACAGAGAGAGAGCAGACTGAGCGGGATCCGGGTTTCCAATGAGCGCCAGTCAGGATTAAGTGGAGTTCAGTTCAGAGGAGCCAATTCACCAAGGGAAAAAATAGGAGAGAAAAAGAAAAAATGAGGGGTTAGAAGTATATTTACATAACAGTGAACAAATCCTTATGAAAAAAAAAAACTCCTATACCGTGCCATGGCACTGGTAAAGTCAGGGAGGGTAAACTGGTGTTCCATTCCCTGCAAGATCCCCTGAAAAAAGGGGTTAATTAACATTGTGAATTTTACTGGGTTTATCTTTAGTCAATACAATGTAAATCGGCTAAGTGGGAATTCCAGCCGGCAAAATCCTCCAAGGAGGTGATTAACCAATAGTGGTATAAATATAGTCTATCTTATTGTAGTGTGTACTCCATGGCGCATGGGGAGGGGGGGGGGGGTAGTGTCAGATTTTTGGATAAATGAGGTAGAAGTACCTTTATAGAATTCAGCTGTTCCAAGGTCTATTTTTATTGGGATGTAATGTACCATAGACTGTGCCCCTAATGAAATAATTACTATTATCATGTAATTTGCATAATAGTGGTATTATGCTTTCAAACTGATTATCTGGGTATCATATTTTGGTAATATAAATGTAGAGCGCAGAATCTACCTTAAAATATAGTGAATTATACTTGGGGAAGGCTGATTAGGATAGCCACTTATTGTAATAATGAAATTGTCAAATTGAGAAGTTGAGTATTTTAAAAGTATATTATTCTATTATATATGGTATGAAACAGCATATACATTCATAGTCTTAATTCCAAAATTAACAGGAACAACTATTATTTGTGTAAAGTCTTAGGCCCTCATTCAATTGCTATTTTGGACAATTGAATAGGTCTCTAAATAAGCACATAACATATTTTTTTAAAGAAGTTTTTAGTAAGTAAGCATCTATCAAAAAGCAAGGTTTTCACTAACTAAAAACTTCTTTAAAAAACATATGCTAAGTGCTTATTTAGAGCCCTATTCAATTGGCCAAATTGCAATTGAATGAGGCCCTTAGGCAGGGTCCGTGATGCAGGTGAGTCTCTGAGAGGACGGATACAGATTCAGGGCTACTTGGTAGTATAACTTTGGAGAAGGAGGGTTTCCTCAATCTCTTCTGTTTAGGAGCCTCTGTCCATTGTTTGCTAAGTAAAGGAGCACTGGGTAATTCTTGTCTATCCACAGATTCACCCTCAGGTAAGAAATCTAGGCGCCCTACCAGGCGAAGGCAGTCTTCCAGAGAATTAGATGAGAAGTTCAATGTTTTATTAAGTACGTTCTACTATTGTATATGGTATGAATATCATAAACATTTACAGGATGAATTTCAAAAGTAGCAGGAAATCCTGTATGTGCAGATTCTCAGGCAGGATCTGTGATGCGGAAGAGTTCCTGAGAAGGCAGGGGTCCAGGACTACGTGTTAGTGATTATTTGGAGAAGGAAGATTTCCTCAATCTCTTTGTGAGGAATTGACTCTGCTGGGTTTTGAACCCTGGTCCCCAGGCTGCTATACCTCTTCCCTACCACTGCGCCAGCCTGCCTGTTGTGAATTCCATTGAGACCTTATAAGCTTGACTCTGCTAGCAATTGTATCAGTACCTAAGTCTCTTCAGCTGTGTCTGGTCAGGTGTCTGGTCCTTGGCCTATATAAGGCACTTCCTGTCTATTGATCCTTGCCAGATTATTGTAGTTCCTGTTCCCTTCAATAAACCTTGTTCCTGTTTTCACCTACAAGTTTGCGGAACTGGATTATTGCTGACCTTGGCTACTGGTCTCCACATCTTTGTGATTTCTATATCATTACACTCTTCTGTTTAGGAGCGTCCATCCGTTGTTTGCTTAGGTGAGGAGTACTTCCTAACTTTTGTCTACCAGCAGATTCTCCCTCCTGTAAGAGGTTTAGGCACCTTAGTTGGTTAAGACAGTTTTCCAGAGAATTAGATGAGTAAAGGTACCCTTTGAATTGGAATGATAGGGCAAAAGGAAAGTTCCAGCAGTTGGATATTATGTCCCGTTAGGATCGCCAGGACTGACTTAATTGATCTGCGTTTGGCAAGCGTATTGGTGCTAGATCCGCAACTATTTTAAGCAAAGCGTTATCTGGTCTTTTGGGAGTTCTGGTTGGTCACCGTTCCCACAGCTCTATGAGCCCTTTCAATATCCCAGGTGTTTTCAGGTTGGTCAGATAAGATGCTGCTTTTAAATAGTAAGATAGATCTTGTACAGCTTTTAATATGCCGCAGATTCTAATAATATGTCTCTTTGAACAATTTTCCAAATCTTCAAGCTTATCTTCAAGACTAGAGATACGGGAGGTATTTTGCGTAATCTCTACTTTGTCTCTGTTTTTAGCTTCCACTATTTGATCTGCGGTTTCTTCCAAAAGGTGGGTTATTTTTCTAAGGTCATTTATGTCCTTTCTGAGAGCCATAACAGCATGGGTTAAGTGAATTTATAAAGTATGAAACAGATTTAAGTGAAACAAGGGCAAAAAAAATTCTCCTCATTTGTTCTGACCTCTTGCATGGGCTCATATTTGAGAGAGGCCCTTTTGCATGCTTGTTGAGCAAGGAGACTTAAAATATGAATACTTTTTTTGAATATTTACATATGGCATGGGGTGGCAGAGAATCTTGAGATTGCATTGTACAACCATACAATGGTATGTTATTGATAGTGTAAAAATTAGCTGTGCACACAGATAAGGGAATAACTGGGACTCTATATAAAATTTCCTCTCAAGTTTGTTTCAATTCATGACCAAAGCTAGTGTGGATTAAACACATTGCTCAGTATCTATTACTTTGTTTCTTTAGAGCTATTTTTCAGAAAGGCATATCTAAGTTTCTCTGTTTTTACCTTTTTCGAACACATGCTGCTTATATCAGAAACACACATTATATTGAGTCATTCTATACACATACAAACTTATTTCATTTAAAAATAAAGATTATTTTCCACACCCTCAGAGCAGCCTACATAGGCACAGTGAACCTCCCAATAGAAATACTGCATTTGGGTACAGAGTTTAACCTTTTACTACTTTTAAGCCAACAGCAGCACAATGCAAAGATCTAAATAGCGGTGTCTAGCTCCTCCTGATTTTTTTTTTGAGGAGACTACACTTCCCATGCTACACAAACTGCCATCATAGATTGATACAATGTATTAGCTGCCTGTGATTGGCCAAAACAAATTATGAATTTTATGCTAAATTTAGCAGGGATTTCTAGGGGAGTTAATAAACTGCTTGCCAACTTAAATATGAATTTAACTTAATATCAGTTATCAGACATGCATTTACATGCTTTTTTCAGTGCATGATTAAACATTTTGGACAGCAGTTATCCTTTAAATACATTGCCACTGTAAAAAATTGTGGCACTGTTTTATTTTTGTTCATAAAACAACAGTGAAATCCCTCCCCTATTAGAGTAAGTCCAGAAATTTGAGCAGTAGTAGAAGTGCATTGTGCACACTACGTAAGGGCAAACAGTGTACCTCCAGAGTACAATAAGAGAAATCATGTCCTTCTGGAAGTTTATAAGTTGATTTAACATTTCTGGATTCACTGACACCAGGCTATAGCCTAGAGACAAGAAAACACTGAGAAGGCTTGAAGATAAATAAGCTGTTACTCAGTAATTATTGCACTTCACAGTCGCTAGTTCTTTTTCAATAACAATACAATCATTTTTGGTTTATTAGATTAGGCACAGAGGAAAATAAAAAGGTGAAAACCTGCTTGATGATTTAGAAAAGCCACTAATTGGTGTCAGAGCAGGTCAAGATGTCTTGTCGCCGAATTTATACTTGGATGTAACAACATGTAAGGTCATTGTAATACTTCATGGAAACTGATTTTTGATAATGATAGTTATATTG
This sequence comes from Discoglossus pictus, assembly GCA_027410445.1. NCBI lineage: Eukaryota > Metazoa > Chordata > Amphibia > Anura > Alytidae > Discoglossus > Discoglossus pictus. The sequence goes on from CM050166.1 coordinate 201,225,668, forward strand.
GCATTATATTACAAATATAGATTTTCAGTACTAAAATTTATGTTGAATTGTATCTTATCCTACATACTGATATTATTTTTAATTAAACAGAAATTACTGTCCACTATAAATGCACCATAGAGAACACTGAAGCAGAGAATGTTCTTTAAAATATTATTTTACGGCTATGTCATTGTAACCGCTAGCAGGCAATGACTGCAAATGAATGTGTTTCTATATTACTTAAACTCTCTGACATTCTGTCATCCACTACTAATGACAAGGACAATAAGAGCTAAACATAGTTTCTGCAAAAAGGGTGTTATATAGAAGGATAGCAAAAAGAACAGCTGGCATAGCTGCCACATGACTCATTAAACACAATAATTAATACAACACTTATTGTTGAATAAATGTTGCATCTTGTTTACATCAACAGTTTGTTCTTATAGAGAATAATGAGAATATATGATCGAAGAATAAACAGATATCTGTGGAAATATTTTAATACATGTTTTATGTAATTGACTTTTAATGTGCAGGGGCTGTATTCAGAATGAGGTCATAGTGCAATACAAATAGTTTTGTCTACTTCCTTACTACCTGTTTACCATGGGGACATATTGGTGTGTCGTAGGTGTGTTTGTATGTAGTGAATGTTTTTTGTTGTATTAGAACATTTCAAAACAGTGATCCCGTTGTTATAATAATACAAGGCAAAGTAAGAGGAAGAGTTATTGATAAGGGTGAAAGAACAGAGTACAAAAGCTGGCCTGCTGCTCAATGCTAAAAAGACAAACATCATGGCAAACAGAAATCTCTGTTCCTGGCAAATAGATGGGGAAGAAGTGGAGGCATTGACAGATTTTATTTTCCTGGGATCCATGATCTCTGCAGATTGTGATTGTAGCCATGAATTTGAAAGCTGTTTGCTTCTGGGACAAGAAAGCTATGGCAAGCCTGCACAAGCCATTAAAAAGTTAAAATATTATACTATAAAAAAGGTCCACATAGTTAGAACTATTTCCAATAGTCACCTACGAATGAGAGCTGGACCATAAAGAAGGCTGAGTGCCATAGAATTGACATCTTTGAACTGTGATGTTGGATAAAACTGCTTGGACTGCAAGAAGATCCATTAAATCAGTACTTCAGGAAATCAAGACAAACTGTTCACTGGGAGGTATGATCATGAAGCTTAAGCTCAACTATTTTGGCTATGTCATAACAGGATTCCCTAGAGAAGACTCTGATGCCGGTAATTATTAAAGACACACAAAGAAGGGGATGGCAGAGATGAGGATGGATTGATGAGGTCATTGAAGCAATGAACCTGAACTTTATGTATATCAGAGGGGCAGTCGCTGGCAGATATGCCTGGTGTGCTGTGGTCCATACGGTCATGGGGAGTTGGACATAACTGAATGACTAAACAACAACAACATAGTAGATAATGGTGAAAAAACTTTAGTCCATCAACATGAACCTTTCAGATTCGCTCCATGAATCATGTGAATTGACCTAGATGCAGGAAAAAGAATCTATTGAAACACTGACAATCATTTAATTTTGGGCAAACATAAAATTCTTCCTAACCCAAAAATGTAAAATCATATTATTCTCTGAAAAAAAGGAAAAAAAGGAAAAAAAAAAAAAAAAAAAAAAAGGTAAGTCAGAGGCACTCATCAGAGAACAAACCAACCTTAATAGGTTAGTTCTATAGCCATGATAAGCCACTCTGAGAGCAACCTCTTTTAGCTCACTTGTGCCCTTCACAGGGAGAAATATCCTGTAGTATATCAGGCTGGTCCCACTCAAAAGAGTGACCCAGCCCCGAAATACCAGGCAATTCTACCCTGAACAGGAGAAACAGCAAACCCCAGACGCGTTTCGGCCTTTATGGGCCTCGTCAGTGAGGTGCAGCTGAACTCCCTAAGGCACAGTGAGCAAGGGGTCCTCGTCTGGAGTCCCCTATTACCCTTAGGGAGACTAAACCCTAAGGGTAATTTGCATAAACAAAAAAAGGTAAGTCAGAGGCACTCATCAGAGAACAAACCAACCTTAATAGGTTAGTTCTATAGCCATGATAAGCCACTCTGAGAGCAACCTCTTTTAGCTCACTTGCGCCCTTCACAGGGAGAAATATCCTGTAGTATATCAGGCTGGTCCCACTCAAAAGAGTGACCCAGCCCCGAAATACCAGGCAATTCTACCCTGAACAGGAGAAACAGCAAACCCCAGACGCGTTTCGGCCTTTATGGGCCTCGTCAGTGAGGTGCAGCTGAACTCCCTAAGACACAGTGAGCAAGGGGTCCACGTCTGGAGTCCCCTATTACCCTTAGGGAGACTAAACCCTAAGGGTAATTTGCATAAACAAAAAAAGGTAAGTCAGAGGCACTCATCAGAGAACAAACCAACCTTAATAGGTTAGTTCTATAGCCATGATAAGCCACTCTGAGAGCAACCTCTTTTAGCTCACTTGTGCCCTTCACAGGGAGAAATATCCTGTAGTATATCAGGCTGGTCCCACTCAAAAGAGTGACCCAGCCCCGAAATACCAGGCAATTCTACCCTGAACAGGAGAAACAGCAAACCCCAGACGCGTTTCGGCCTTTACGGGCCTCGTCAGTGAGGTGCAGCTGAACTCCCTAAGGCACAGTGAGCAAGGGGTCCACGTCTGGAGTCCCCTATTACCCTTAGGGAGACTAAACCCTAAGGGTAATTTGCATAAACAAAAAAAGGTAAGTCAGAGGCACTCATCAGAGAACAAACCAACCTTAATAGGTTAGTTCTATAGCCATAATAAGCCACTCTGAGAGCAACCTCTTTTAGCTCACTTGTGCCCTTCACAGGGAGAAATATCCTGTAGTATATCAGGCTGGTCCCACTCAAAAGAGTGACCCAGCCCCGAAATACCAGGCAATTCTATATTATTCTCTGAACCAATATCCTATATTTTCTATTTAAGAATATATCTAACCTCTTTTTTGTTTCAATCTTTTTATTGAAGACATAATAAGGTCAAAAAAAAAGTTTACATTACACATCAGAATAAAAAAAGTAATTTCACTTTGTATTATATGTAAGTTCCCTGTTGGGTAACATGAAGTTAAATCAATTAATATTTATTCAGGGAATTAGCCCTTGTCTTATTTTCTACTTGTATTTGTATTAAAATGATAACTTATACATTTTTACTTTTAACTTTATTTGCCTCTTCCATAGTTAATAATAGAAAGCTATATATTTTTCATTTACTTTGGCAATACATGAGTAGCTAACGTAGATCACGTTAACTTATCCCAGCCTACATCTATAGTACCACGAATTTTAGCAGCAAGCCAGGTACAATATTCACTGTATGACAGATGATGAGAGGGAAATAACCCCTTTTTAATGGTATCTACTGATACGGTAGTTACCAACTGCTTTGGTAGTGGGTTCCATAATTCTACTAAGAACCTATTGTTTCTATAAAATTAAATATGTTTACTTGTAGCCTCAAGGGGTGAACTCTTGTCAGTTCTAAATGTTATTGGCATGAAAGTCCAATTGACCAAACTGATCCTAAGTAATCTCGACTTTATTTATGTAAGGTAAACTAATCTGGTTAGCATCTACTCAAAGCCTAATATCTCATGTTAATTCTATTGCTGTCCTTGAGCCATGTCTATTGCTGTTCCTTGAACATTTTCTCTAGAATCTCTTCTTTTAAAGTATTGCCCAAAACTGTACTTCACATTTCAGGTGAAGTCTCACTAGGCCTATTATACTCTACTTAACTTCTATGACTCTTAATGCATCCTCATATTTTACTTGGCTTTGAGGCTACTGCCTTGTAATGAGAACTGTTATTTAGGTGGTTGATCACAGGGCAACAGGCCACATCATGCTAACAACTATAGTTAGTAGCTTGTGCTGGGAAAAGGTTCTACACCATAACTTGTTTCTCAAAATTATAAGTTATTGTTCTCTTAATTTCTTTCGTAATACTGTGGACCCTCTGTACTCCATTACCTCAGAAATCATCTTTGTCTGTACTAAACGCAGCTGACTGAGAGAAAATGACACTTGCTTGGTAATCATTGCGTTTGCACCATCCCTCATCCTATCTCAGAAAGTAGGAAAGCACTATGGTGCAGTGTAGTGTGCCTACAAGAGCCGAAGAGCAGTCTGTGCCTACAAGAGCTCAAGAGCAGCAGGTGCCTACACAAATCAAATTGTAGACTATGAATCAAAGTCCAGCCTATGACTACAAGAATCAAAGTGTAGTCTGTGCCTATTATAATCAAAGTGAAGTCTGTGCCTATAATCAAAGTGTAGCCTGTGCCTATAAGAACAAAAGTGCAGCATGTGTCTACAAGAATCAAAGTGTAGCCTGTGCTTATTAGAATCAAAGGGCAGCCTGTGCCTTAGAGAATCAAAGTGCAGCATGTGCTTATAATAATAACAGTACAGTCTGTGCCTTCGAGAATCAAAGGGTAGCCTGTGCCTATAAGAATAAAAGTTCAGCATGTGTCTGCAAGCATCAAAGTATAGCCGGTGCTTATAATAATCAAAGTGCAGCCTGTGAGTACAAGAATCAAAGTACAGCATTTGCCTATTAGAATCAAAGTACAGCCTGCGCCTACAGGAATCAAAGTTTAGCATGTTCCTACAAGAACCAAAGTGCAGCCTGTGCCTACCAGAATCAAAGCATAGTCTGTGCCGACAAGAATCGAAGTGCAGCCTGTGTTTATAAGAATCAAAGTATAGCCTGTGTCTACTAAAATCAAAGTGCGGCCTGTGCCTAAAGTAATCAAAGTGTAGCCTGTGACCAAAAGAATCAAAGTGCAGCCAATGCTTTCAAATACCAAAGTGTAGCTTGTGCTTAGAAGAACCCAAGTGTAGCTTGTGCCAATAAGAACCAAAGTTCCAAGCAATAACTTCTCTCCTTCTACTGCTCCTCTATATCACAACCATCCCATTGGGACTTCAGGTCCTTTCAGTACACTTAAAGTGAAGTTAAATTATATTTTATTTTATCTAATTATTGTCTTGTTTTTTATTTATGTCTGTTTAGTTTTAAGGTTTTGTATCAAGAAACAACACCATCAGTTTAAAGTAAAATGTGAAATTTCTGGGGTCTGTAACAGATATTTCCTATGGGAAATGCTAACTTGGTACTCAACCTTTTTGGTACTCAACCTGCCATCCAAATGGATTAAGGTTGAGTACCAAGGTACCACTGTAGAAGCAAGAATGAACTATGAATGTATATAAATATGTTTAAATCCCTTTTGCTTTATGTTGTAATTAACTGTGTAAAGATGGATACATGACAACAAAATTACCTTTAACTCTAGCAGTATAGTACACATCAGTGTAGCAGCTTTTTCAGACACTTTTAGACAATGTAAAATATGACTGCGGCATGAAAACTACACACACTGTGATAAACACATATGGCCACAGCAACCACACACAGGAAAGCAGAACTTGCCTGCTGCAAATGAGAAATGTTGTTTCAGACCCCCATAAGTCTCTAATTACCCCCCTCAGTCCCATAAGGGTCTATACAGACCCTTATAGGACACTAATTTACCCCATCAGTCCCATAAGGGTCTAAACAGACCCTAATAGGACACCACTTAACCCCATCAGTCCCACAAAGGTCTATAACGACCCTCATGGGACACAGATTAACCCCAATATTAACACTATAAGTGCCATGAGGGTCCTCTAGGACCCCTATGACACTAAGTCTAAGCACTACCCTACACTACACTATTAGCCACCCCCTCACCATACCTAATTAACCCTATCACTAACCATTTAACCCCATCTAGACCTATTTAACTTTGTCTAGTTCTATGTAACTCTATCTAGTCCTATTTAACCCTGTCTAGTCCTATGTATCCCTATCTAGTCCTATTTAACCCCACCTAGACCAATGTAACCCTACCTGGGCGTATGTGACCCTATCTAATCCTATTTAACCCAATCGAATCCTATTTAACCCCATTTAATCCTATTTAACCCCATCTAGTCCTATGTAACCCGATCTAGACCTATTTACCCCATCTAGTCCTATGTAATCCCATCTAGTCATGTTGAACCCCATCTAGTCCTATTTAATCCTGTCTAGTCCTATGTAACCCTAACTAGGCCTATTTAACCCCAAATGTACCCAGTAAACCCCATCCATTAACCCCCTTCTACCCTACTCTATTAACCCCTATACTATTAACCCCTAATAAAATACCTATTACCCCACTAATTACACACACAAAAAAAAAATGATTTACAGAATATAAAAAAACCTCCTATCTACACAAAATAAAAAAGGACATATCAGGAAAAAAATAACATTATCATAAATAAAAGAACATTATCAAAATAAAAACCTAAATTACATAAAATAAAAAAAAACTACAGGAAATAAAAAACTGTTACCCAAAATAAAAAAAAATACTTTACAGAAAATACAAAAACCCACCTAATTACACAAAATAAAAAAGGGCATTATCAGAAAATAAAAAAATAACATTATCAAAACCAAGAAAAAACCTAAATTATATAAAATAAAGAAACTGCTTTAAATAAAATAAAAAAAACTGTTACCCCCCAAAAAAATAACTACATACAATACCCTAACTACATACATTACAACCTCTAGCTACATACAATTAAAACCCTAATACATAAAATAAAAATCCCTCTATCTGACCTAAAACAACCCCTTAGAATAGGGTAAAGATGCCCACTTACCTTGACCAAATGCCCCTCCAGCGACAACGGTTTTCTGACCTTCGTCCCTAGCATTAGGGCCCATCCTTCGTGGGGGCAGGTCCAGCACCCCTAGGATAAAAAGAAACATAAAATTAGTAAAAACATAAACACAACATATAATCAACAAACATTATAAATAGGATACTTACCTTTTCACGATGCTCCCGTACCCCTGATAGTCTTTGTCGGCAGGGCCCGTTGGAAAAAAACAGCCACTCTAAAAAAAAAACAAAAAAACAACGGAGCTCCTTCGTGGAGGAGGTCTCCGCCACAAATAAGGCTTTTCGAGCATGCTCCAGTAACAGAAATTGCAAATGGCGCCTTCTGATTGGCTAAAAATGCTGCCAATCAAATTTCAGGCAATCAGAAGGCAGCAAGGTGTGAGTCAATCAGAATGGGATACATTTTTTACAGCGGCAGATTTTTTCCGACGGGCCCTGCTGCAAAGACTACCAGAAGGACAGGGGCATCACAAAAAGGTAAATCCAAAAAGGTAAATCCTATTTATAATGTTTATAATTATATATTGTGTTTATGTTTTTACTAATTTTATGTTTCTTTTTATCCTAGGGCTGCCGGACCTACGGCCATGAAGGATGGGCCCTTATGCTAGGGACGAAGGCTAGAAAACTGTTGTCGCTGGAGGGGCATTTGGTCAAGGTAAGTGGGCTTATTTACCCTATTCTAAGTTTAGTTAGGGGGGTTGTTTTAGGTCAGATAGAGGGATTTTTATTGTATGTATTTAGGGGTTTAATTGTATGTAGCTAGGGGTTGTAATACAGTTGCAAGCAAAAGTATTTGAACGCTTTGGAATGATATGGATTTCTGCACAAATTGGTCATAAAATGTGATCTGATCTTTATCTAAGTCACAACAATAGACAATCACACTCTGCTTAAACTAATAACACACAAATAATTAAATGTTAAATGTTAAAATGTTAATTGGAGTGAGGTGTCACCCAACTGGAGTCCAATCAATGAGATGAGATTGGAGGTGTTGGTTACAGCTGTCCTGTCCTATAAAAAACACACACCAGTTCTGGGTTTGCTTTTCACAAGAAGTATTGCCTGATGTAAATGATGCCTCACACAAAAGAGCTCTCAGAAGACCTACGATTAAGAATTGTTGACTTGCATAAAGCTGGAAAGGGTTATAAAAGTATCTCCAAAAGCCTTGCTGTTCATCAGTCCACAGTAAGACAAATTGTCTATAAATGGAGAAAGTTCCGCACTGCTGCTACTCGCCCTAGGAGTGGCCGTCCTGTAAAGATGGCTGCAAGAGCACAGGGCAGACTGCTCAATGAGGTGAAGAAGAATCCTAGAGTGTCAGCTAAAGACTTACAAAAGTCTCTGGCATATGCTAACATCCCTGTTAGCGAATCTACGATATGTAAAACACTAAACAAGAATGGATTTCATGGGAGGATACCACAGAGGAAGCCACTGCTATCCAAGCAAAACATTGCTGCACGTTTACAGTTTGCACAAGAGCACCTGGATGTTCCACAGCAGTACTGGCAAAATATTCTGTGGACAAATGAAACTAAAGTTGAGTTGTTTGGAAGAAACACACAACACTATGTGTGGAGAAAAAGAGGCACAGCACACCAACATCAAAACCTCATCCCAACTGTGAAGTACGGTGGTGGGGACATCATGGTTTGGGGCTGCTTTGCTGCGTCAGGGCCTGGACGGATTGCTATCATCGAAGGAAAAATGAATTCCCAAGTTTATGAAGACATTTTGCAGGAGAACTTAAGGCCATCTGTCCACCAGCTGAAGCTCAACAGAAGATGGGTGTTACAACAGGACAACGACCCAAAGCATAGAAGTAAATCAACAACAGAATGGGTTAAACAGAAGAAAATACGCCTTCTGAAGTGGCCCAGTCCTGACCTCAACCCGATTGAGATGTTGTGGCATGACCTCAAGAAAGCGATTCACACCAGACATCCCAATAATATTGCTGAACTGAAACAGTTCTGTAAAGAGAAATGGTCAAGAATTACTCCTGACCATTGTGCACATCTGATCTTCAACTACAGGAAACGTTTGGTTGTAGTTATTGCTGCTAAAGGAGGTTCAACCAGTTATTAAATCAAAGGGTTCACATACTTTTTCCACCTGCACTGTGAATGTTTACATGGTGTGTTGAATAAAAACATGGCAACATTTAATACTTTGTGTGTTATTTGTTTAAGCAGACTGTGATTGTCTATTGTTGTGACTTAGATGAAGATCAGATCACATTTTTTGACCAATTTGTGCAAAAATCCATATCATTCCAAACGGTACACATACTTTTACTTGCAACTGTATATGTAGTTAGGGTATCAATGTTTGTAGTTAGAGTATATGTAATTAGGGTATTAATGTATGTAGTTAGGGTATTAATGTATGTAATGTATGTTTTATTTCATGTGATATGTGCCTTTTTTATTTTCTTTAACTTAGGTTTTTTTATTTTGGGTAACTTAGATTTTTTTATTTTATGTAAAGTATTTTTTTTATTATTTTGGGTAACTTAGTTTTTTTTGTTAAGTAAGTTTTTTTATTTTATGTAATTTAGTTTTTTTATTTTTGATAATGTTCTTTTGTTATTTTTGATAATGTTCTTTTTATATTTTGTGTAATTGGGTGTTTTTTTTATTTTCTGTAATTCTAGTTTTTTTTATTTTGTGTAATTAGTGGGATAATAGGGATTTTATTAGGGGTTAATAGTGTAGGGGTTAATTGGGTAGGGAGGGAGAGGGTTTTTGAGATGGGGTCTTCTGGGTACATTCTGGGTTAATTGGCCCCGTTAGGGTTACATAAGACTAGATAAGGTTACATAGGACTAAACAGGGTTAAATAGGACTAGATAGAGTTACATAGGACTAGACAGGGTTGAATAGGTCGGGATGGGTTACATAGGACTAGATAGGGTTAAATAGGTCTAGATGGGGTTAAATTGGACTAGGTGGGGATAAATAGGTCTAGATGGGGTTAAGTGGTTAGTGATATGGTTAATTAGGTATGGTGAGGTCTAAATAGGATTAATTGCTTAGATGGGGCTACTTAGTTGGGGGGGTTATTACTTAGAGGGGGGTTTATTACTTAGATGGGGTTAATTTAGATTTATTGTTTTATTGGGGTGGCTAACAGTGTAGTGTAGTCTAGTGCTTAGACTTAGTGTTCTGAGATTCCTGGAGGACCCTCATGGTACTTATAGTGTTAATATTGGGGTTCAATTGTGTCCCATGAAGGTCTGTATATACTCTTATGGGACTGAGGGGGTTAAGTAGTGTCCTATAAGGATCTGTATATATCCTTATATATGGGACTGAAGGGGTTAAGTAGTGTCCTATAAGGGTCTGTATAGATTCTTATGGGACTGGGGCGGGGGTAATTTTATTTTCATGAGGGTCTGTATAGATCCCCATAAGTGATAGGGTTAATTAGAAATTGCAATACAGACCCCCATAAGTGATGGAGTTAATTAGAGGCTTATGGGGGTCTGTACAGACCCCCATAAGTGATGGGGTAATTTGAGACGCCTGGGGGTACTTATAGTACCCCCACAGCAGGGGTTAATTTGTTAGTGATTGCGGGTCCTGTAAGGACCTTAAAAATGCATCGGGGGTCCCGATCAGGACCCCCACTGCAAGGGTTAATATGGGGACACTGCAGGGGTTCCAATGGGGACCCTCAGCATAGGGGAGTTAATCTTCGGTGCCGGGGGGTTACTTGAAGTACCCCTGTGGCAGTGGTTAACACTTTGACTGAGGATGGGGTTCATTTTAGGTGCCCCTGGGAGAATTTGAAGCACGTTGGGCTTAAGAGCTCCACGTTGGAGTTCTGAGGCTGGAATTTAATAGGGCTGTTTGTTTCTGCACAGCACATATCTCAATCACTAATAGATATAATACTACCAGACATATTTTACGTACCTTTCTGTTGCAATGATAGATAAATATTACCTGGTCTGACCACTTGCCGGTCTTAGTACAACTTAGGACCCCCAGCTCACTTTCACCTTAATGAAACCCTTTTTAGCAGACCCCAAAAGCAATTAATATATAGCAAACCCTTTGTCTGAATACTTTAAATTAAATAGCAAAGAAGTCATTTCCAACAAAACTTTACGGGTTGCACACAAAGCAGTAATTAGGGACAAAATAGTTTAATAGCATTTAGGATCAAAAAAGAGAAAATGAAGGAACTCTAAACAATAAGCTTAGTGTCCTAGAACAGCAATACAATACAGTAAGTCAAGTAACACTTCCCTGATAACACAGGTGCAGTTGATACGTAGCCAAATTAGACACAGATTGATGGAAGACACTCTATACTCAATGAAAATTATGAAACAAAAGTATTATGAGAAATCAAAGAAGACAGACACATTACTAGCTAATAGATTGATGGCTCAAAACCAAGCCACATATCCTATCTATTAAACAAACTGAAGACAAGGTGACAATGGATTATGATGAGACAGCAGCTTAATTTCAAAACAGTTATACAATTACTCTAATGATTCAAACATCACACTCTCAGAAAGCTATTCATAGATATCTTAAAGGCATATTGGAGGTTCCCTGTTTTTAAAAATTAAAATAAACTACCTTTTGTTTGTATATCTAAACATAGTTTTATTAACACCCCCTGTAGCACATGCACACAGTGTTTATATTTGTATTAGATGTACTAACCAATCACAGATTGTCTCTCAGCAGCATTTCAAAACATGCTGTTGAGAAACAATCTGCATGTGGCTAGTAAATTTAGTGCAACTATAAACACTGTGTGCATGAGCTTCAGGGAGGAGACCTTTGTATGGACTATTTGGAAGGTGTCAGTGACTACAACAGCTATCTAAGCACTTGTTAATAACATGAAGTTCAGATATGCAAACAAACACATAAGTAGTTATTCTAATGTTAAAAGTAAGGAATCTTCCATATTATAAAACAATTTAAGAAATCATATAATCTCACTTTTTGAGGCTGGCGAATGCAACAAGAGAGGGCCATACGTTAGCACCGTAATTATTAAAAGCTCACATTGCTTTGATACCAAAAGAGGGCAAGAACCCAAGCAGATGAGGAGGTTATATACCAATTTCTTTAATCAACAAAGATGTAACAATAATTGCCCACATTATTTCAACAGCTTAAACTATGTCCTTCCACAGTTGGTTCATCCAGACCTGGTGTGCCTTGTTACAGAAAGACAGGCCTCTGACAATACCAGAAGATGCATAGACCTTATCAAGTACTTGACGCAATGCTGGAAAAAAAACATTTGATAGGTTGTAATGGCCTTACATGTATCAGATACCACAGGAATATAATTTAGGATGCAATATTAAATTGAATTAAGATCTAGAATCTATAATTGCACACAAGCATCGTTGATACTGTACAGTACATCCCCGGCTAAAATTTCCATTGGAAGAGAATGGAACAAGGCATTGTTGCCCCCTACACTTTGCCTCAACCTTAAAAACATTTATGCAGCACATAAGACAAAACATAAATATACATGGATTAGACGTCAGTAATAAAACATAACAAATAGCAGCATATGACATCCTAGTAACACTGAAGAGGCCACTCACTTCTCTCTCATTTTAAATAGCTGAGATGGAAATATTTTCCCCCTCTTTCTGGGTTAAGGCAAACTGTGAAAAAACTAACTATTACAATTAACATAACCAAGCAAGACATAAAACTTGAACTTTGATTTGTCTAGGTGAAGTATTAAGGCATTCAGCTTACCAACTCAAAGCCAAAGCAAACTTTAAACCACTCTTACAAACAATAATATCAGATCTGAAAATAACTGTAAGATTAATATTCTTCCTAGAATTCTTTATCTCTGTCAGACACTGCCTATATCACTAGACCAGACAGAACTAAAAATCTTAAAGTAAAAAGAGCAATTGTGTATTTATCTAAACCTCAAGTAGGATTGGCCCTTCTGAATCTAGATAAATATTACTAAGCAGTAGCTCTGGAACAAATTAAAGCCTGGCATCTTCCTATAGGATAAAAAAAAGATGGGTGGACATAGAAAAAAAATTATATTAAGAACCAATTATATCTTACATTATATATGGTTACCAAAAAAAACAAAGATCATCCCCATAGAGTGTCCTACCATTTTACACTCTTTAAAAATCTGGAATCTGATAAGAGACAAGTATAAGCTAAGATTCACATCCACACCAGTGACATTTACAATGCTCACAAAATGTTCCCGCCAGGACTACACCTACAATACTTTAAAAACATAGAACAAGCTACTCTGGAACGATACAATGATTTATTATAAGAAGGGATAACAGTAGATTTTCAATAGTTGTAGCAAAGAATCAGCTAAGCACACATGATTTATTTTTCAGATACATGCAAATCTGTTGTTTTGCTTAAAATGAGAGGATTTGTATGAGATAAATATCCATGTATTATAAATACATATAAGAAAACCATATCTGCCAACCTTAGAATTTGTAAACCTAGAAAGGAGTTGAAGGGGTTAAATATTGCTTCAGCTTTTGAATGTCTAGTAAGTTTAAAAAATTGCAGAGTCCTGTGACCAGGTGCAAGATTTTAGATTAAGATTGTGTTTATAGATAGTAACTCTAGAAAAACGGAAGAGAAAGGAACAAGATATGCTAGTTAGGTGGGAGGAGAGGTGCAGTGAAAAATTTACAAGAAAAACTGGTGTAACCATAGAGCTTGTTTGAACATTGGTATACAAATCTGTGAGTGTAAAATGACCAGACCACTTCAGACCATTGCTGTGTGTGCGTCTCCCTGCTTAAGCTGGAAAATAAAGTGAAACTCAGAGACGTCTGACTTTCGTCTCCTGCCTAATTCTTCTGCGAATGAGAGACATTCAGTTATACAGACACTGAGAGATTTTAAAAAGCTATGTAATGATTACAAAAACCATGAACACCTAGGGCCTCATTCTATTATTGGCCGTAAATCGGCCGTAAGGCTGCGATTCCTTGCGGGGGTTCTGTTACCTTGCAATTCTATTATACGGCCCCGCAAGGATTCCCCCTTACGGCCGGCCGCATATCTTGGAACCGGCAGTAAGCTCCAAAATTTTTAAAGTCAAATATAAATTGAAGACTGCACTGTAAAGCTCTGTAAATGCTAGGGATCATATTGGGGGACAGAAGGATTAATAGTAACCCACTCTCAAGCTTGTACATCAGCCCAAATCCGAGTTTACATTAACTGTTTATTTTCCGGCCGCAGCGTGGCCAGGTCTGAGGTGCTCCAAGCACTCTGGACTTTTTCCATGGATATTTGACATATTTAATAAAAATGTGTTTTTACGGATTTGAGTATAGGGGAATGTTGTGCTAATTTTGCTAACACCTACAATCTCTTTATAGTCGCCTCAAAGTGCAGGATGGCTTTATTTGGGCTATTTTATGTGCTTAATTGGTGCTAGCGGGACCTGTTTGCTGCAAGTAAGCTGCGGCTCGCTTTTAGCCTTGCAGAGAGGGTTCCCGGAGCAATAGAATAGCAACCAGGCTTTTCTTGCCGGAATCCCCGGCCGGAGGGGAATAGAATAGCAGAATAGCTTGCGGCCGGTCCTTGCGGCCCCGCAGCGCCTACGGCCGATAATAGAATGAGGCCCCTAATCTCTACATGCTATGATTTATTATATAACAACACATAACCATTCAAGCTCCCCTAAATGATAAAGTGGGAAAGAGATTTGGACATTAAGTACATGAAGAGGACTGGTAGGGTATCTTAGAAATACATAACAAGCTGTGTGAACTAAAGGAGCAGGGTTATAAAACCTCATTCAGGTGGTATATCATCCCAAATACATTATACAGAATGGGTAGAATCCCAAACCAAATGTACTGGAGAGGAAATGGACAAATAAGTACATACTACCACAACTGGTAGACATAGCCCGAGGTGCAAAGATTATGGAATCAATTAAGAAATGTAACTGCAGGATGTCTCCAGATAGATATACCATTAGATCCATACATATTTTTATTATGAAAGTTTCTGGAAATGTTACACAAGGAGGACAACATTCTAGTATTCAAAATAACACTGGCTGCGTGGTGAGCTTTGGACGCGATCTTGTCACCAAATTCTCCTAGCACAGGTGAAGATTACAAATGTGCTGAAATGGAAAAACTGTCAGCATTATTAAAAGGACATTTAGGTTCATTCTCAAAGAATAAATGGAAGAACTTTTTGGGTCAGATATCTTAAGAGAAATATTGAGGTATTCTATCTAATCACAATTATTGGGCAATCAGGGTATATGGTAATGCAATTCTAATTTGATTTGATATAATGTTGGATATAGTAATGTTAATTGTATTGTATTTTGTGCTGCAAAATAAATAAAAAAATCGGGTTGAATTGCTTTTTAATAACACAAAGTACATAAAAGTAAATACATAGGTATATTACATACTATTATTACATAAAATCCAGAAACCTTCCATATGCCTTTAAATAGTACCACAATTCACAAGTTTACAGCTCTCCATTAAAACCTCAGCAATTTACCTACAATGTATTTTTCATATCAGTGACAGGGTTAACTACATTATAACACTGAGAGCTTCACATTCTTCTGCACTTTTGAATGTGACACACTGCATCTAGAGTCCTGTTGAGATTGTAGGATTTATAGAAATGGGGTAGTTTTCAAACCGCATTTCTCCTTTGATTCCAGTATTCAGTAGCAAAGTGTTTCATTTTGCAGCCTTGCTGGGAAAAGTGAGACTGAAGTGCTAAAGCATTTGGTAATTACTTCCTTGTGGAAGTTTAAGGTGATATTTCACAACTTTTTGAGTACAATTTTTGCTTTCCAAATTTCGATGTTCTAGGAATACATTTTGTAAAGCAAAAATTGTGTTTTCCCTAAGTTGTGAAAACTAACATCAGCATTTTTCATGAGCAACCACAGTGAAAAAAAAATTTGCAGACAAATACCAGTGAGCAAATTTCAGAAATAGCATTAAAGGACAACTAAACTCTGGAAACATTTTGTTACATTGAATCAAAATTAATATCTTTTTTTTTAAATAAATATTTTAGAGAAATATATGAAATACTATGGGCTTACTTATCCTCCAGCATCTTGCATAACAGAATATTCAGAGATGATGTTACTGTTGGGACTAGAACACATGACATATGTACATGAAAGGTGAAGTTGTTAATTAAACAAATAATGTATAATACATATTATTGTACAGTTTCACGACCGCCAGCTTTGGGGGACCACGCTCACCCCAAATCTCTCTCTCTCTACGGTCGCAACTTTTTGTTCAGATCTCGACACCAGCAGACACTTCAGATGACAGCATCATGTCTGCAGAGACATGCACCTCAGACCCCTATTGTTAGGATCTAAGAATCACACACCATGTACCTTGGATTAGTACAAGCAGACTCTGACACCACCTTTCCTTAGTGTGTCCAAAGTCAGACTGGCCACTTCTTTATTGTTACAGAGATATATATAAACACAGAAAAATTACACAAAACACCAGACCTTCCCCCAGTTCTAGCCCATCCTCCTAGGCAAATAGCTTGCTATTCCCCCTCACCCACATGATTTCCAGATGTATAGAGGCAGCTGGCTTTCTTCTAATTACACTTTTTTTTCTCCTCTTACAGAGCCATAAAACTAGTTCCCCCTTTCATGAATAAAGCCAGAGCCTTCACACGTGGCCGTTTGCAGGGCCATAAAGATTCTTTAGAAGATGACTCCTTTGTCACATAAGTGACTAGTATTTTTTAGATAATTCTAGCATCCTAGGGCCTACTTCTTTCACAGATGCATTATTCCAGTGCATATAACATGATCTAGTAACCACCAAATGATCTATTGTGGTCCATACTACACACAAAAACAATCAAGTCAGTCCTCACAAGTTTCAGGTCCATTGTAATAGTTCTTGACATTAACACCCAGTGTGCCAGCATTCCAAATAGCAGAGTTAATTGTGGGTTGCAAGGGGTCCCAAATCGTTCATGACATACAGCACACAAAGTGTTTTCATGCATGAAAATGAATTATACTAACCTAATGTATGCTTGCATTATATATATATATATATACAGGGAGTGCAGAATTATTAGGCAAGTTGTATTTTTGAGGATTAATTTTATTATTGAACAACAACCATGTTCTCAATGAACCCAAAAAACTCATTAATATCAAAGCTGAATATTTTTGGAAGTAGTTTTTAGTTTGTTTTTAGTTTTAGCTATTTTAGGGGGATATCTGTGTGTGCAGGTGACTATTACTGTGCATAATTATTAGGCAACTTAAAAAAAAACAAATATATACCCATTTCAATTATTTATTTTTACCAGTGAAACCAATATAACATCTCAACATTCACAAATATACATTTCTGACATTCAAAAACAAAACAAAAACAAATCAGTGACCAATATAGCCACCTCTCTTTGCAAGGACACTAAATAGCCTGCCATCCATGGTTTCTGTCAGTGTTTTGATCTGTTCACCATCAACATTGCGTGCAGCAGCAACCATAGCCTCCCAGACACTGTTCAGAGAGGTGTACTGTTTTCCCTCCTTGTAAATCTCACAGGTTCTCAATGGGGTTCAGATCAGGTGAACAAGGAGGCCATGTCATTAGATTTTCTTCTTTTATACCCTTTCTTGCCAGCCACGCTGTGGAGTACTTGGACGCGTGTGATGGAGCATTGTCCTGCATGAAAATCATGTTTTTCTTGAAGGATGCAGACTTCTTCCTGTACCACTGCTTGAAGAAGGTGTCTTCCAGGAACTGGCAGTAGGACTGGTAGTTGAGCTTGACTCCATCCTCAACCCGAAAAGGCCCCACAAGCTCATCTTTGATGATACCAGCCCAAACCAGTACTCCACCTCCACCTTGCTGGCGTCTGAGTCGGACTGGAGCTCTCTGCCCTTTACCAATCCAGCCACAGGCCCATCCATCTGGCCCATCAAGACTCACTCTCATTTCATCAGTCCATAAAACCTTAGAAAAATCAGTCTTGAGATATTTCTTGGCCCAGTCTTGACGTTTCAGCTTGTGTGTCTTGTTCAGAGGTGGTCGTCTTTCAGCCTTTCTTACCTTGGCCATGTCTCTGAGTATTGCACACCTTGTGCTTTTGGGCACTCCAGTGATGTTGCAGCTCTGAAATATGGCCAAACTGGTGGCAAGTGGCATCATGGCAGCTGCACGCTTGACTTTTCTCAGTTCATGGGCAGTTATTTTGCGCCTTGGTTTTTGCACACGCTTCTTGCGACCCTGTTGACTATTTTGAATGAAACGCCTCATTGTTCGATGATCACGCTTCAGAAGCTTTGCAATTTTAAGAGTGCTGCATCCCTCTGCAAGATATCTCACTATTTTTGACTTTTCTGAGCCTGTCAAGTCCTCCTTTTGACCCATTTTGCCAAAGGAAAGGAAGTTGCCTAATAATTATGCACACCTGATATAGGGTGTTGATGTCATTAGACCACACCCCTTCTCATTACAGAGATGCACATAACCTAATATGCTTAATTGGTAGTAGGCTTTCGAGCCTATACAGCTTGGAGTAAGACAACATGCATAAAGAGGATGATGTGGTCAAAATACTCATTTGCCTAATAATTCTGCACTCCCTGTATATATATATATATATATATATATATATATATATAGACATATATATTTATATATAGTAAATAAATAGTACATCTGTGTTCACATTTGAATGTCTAAAACAAGTTAAAAACCTGCTTCCAGCTCAGAATTCCAAGAAAAACAGTAATTACACTGCATTCTGGGAAGCTGAGCTGAGACATGCAAATGTGCCCACAAATGCCTCGCTCTTCAATCCATAGCCATTATCAAGCATGGCTTCCTTTAAGCTTATGCCTGCTGAATTACACAGCCTTTATGCAAAGCCAAGGTTGGATTATACACAAGCTGAGAAACCTATCCACGTACAGCTTTTTTCAAGCTTGCTGGCTATCATCAGCATGGAGTGGGATCTCAGCTTGTGTTGGGGACCTTATGAGTAGGTAGTTCACCAAAGCAATCATTTAATATATGGTGGGCAAAAGAGCGATAGAAGCCTGGATGTGACCCTGAGCTCCTGCTGAAGCACGTCTTCTGGCTTTGTCTGACCGGCATATGCTAAAGACGTGACATCACTTGCGTGTCACGTCATTAGCATATGCCAGTCGGACACAGCCAGAAGACGCACACACGACTTACCCCCAGCTGTAGGCCAACTGTGTCTCATTCCTCCTTCCCCCTTATCCTTCCTCCCTTATCCCTCTCCTCCCTTTCCCCCTCTCCAATTACCCCCCTTTCCCTCCAATGACCTCCCTGTGATCAGATGAGCTCCTGCTGCTCTCTCCCCTAAAGCACTTCTTCTGGCTATGTCCGACCGACATATGCTAATGACGTGACTCGCATGTTACGTCAAGTCATTAGCATATGTACACAGCCAGAAGACGCGCTTCAGGGGAGAGAGCAGCAGGAGCTCATGGGATCATAGAAAGAGAGGGGAAAGGGGTGTAATTGGAGGGAGAGGAGGGGGTGATTGGAGAGGGGGAAAGGGAGGAGGAGCATGAGGAGGCAGGAGGAGGATGAGGGGAAGGAGGGAGGAGGATGGGAAGGAGGGAGCAGGATAAGGTGGGGGAAGGAAGGAGGAGGATAAGGGAGGAAAGGGAGGATGATAAGGGGGAATGGGGGGAGACACAGGAGAAGGAGTTGAGGGGGAAAAGACAGGGGAGAGAGAGGGGGCAAAAGAGACACACGAGAGGGGGAAAGATACACAGGGGAGGGATAGGGGGGAAAGAGACACAGGGGAGGGAGAGGGGGGTGACACAGGGGAGGGTGAAAGCAGAAACAAGGGAGGGGGAAAAGGAGACACAAGAGAGAGAGAGAAGGGGAATAGGAGACACAAGGGAGGGAGAGGAGGGAGTAAAGGAGACACAAGAGAGGTAGAGAAAGGGGAAAGGACACACAAGGCAGGGAGAGGAGGGGCAAAAGGAGACAAAAGGGAGTAAGAGGAGGGGGAAATGAGAAACAAGGGAGAGAGAGGAGGGGTAAATGAGACACAAGGGAGAGATAGGAGGGGAAATGAGACACAAGGGAGGGGGGAATGAGACACAAGGGAGGGAGATGGGGGAAATGACACACAGGGAAGGGAGAGGGGGGAAATGAGACACAAGGGAGGGAGAGGAGGGGGGAAAGAAGACACAAGGGTGGGAGAGTAAGGAAAAAAAGAGACACAAGGGAGGAAGTAGACAGGGGAAGAGATTTGCAATGTGCGCCGAAGGCGCTCAGTGCGGTGCTAGCAATGAGAGCCGAAGGTGCTCACATTGGGTGGCACACAGCATTGCTAGGCTTAAAATTTGATTCCCGTCATTGTTAACGGGCAAGTGGCTAGTAATGTATATTTCTTATATATGGCTTTGAAACCAGCCATCTATATTTATTTCCATTTTAAAAGTATTATTATTTTATCGATCCCGGTTATTTTTGGAGCAAAAGTTATACATATAAATGAAAAAAACATAATTGGTTGTTATAACAAGTTGTGAGGGGAAGTGTAACATAAATGAACATGAACACATAACACTTGGACATGAAAGTTGGGTATTTTAGGGATAAATTATTGAAAAAGATGCTCCCTAAATTATCAGCGATGATTAACTTTTACAGTACGGGTGATTAGCAGGAAGGCCATGCTCACTTGTTATGACTAAAAACAATGACAGATCTTGTCTCTTAATTATGCTTATGTAAGTAACTGGGCGTGATTTTCCAATTTATCTTCCACTAATGTATGAGTTAATGAATCACATCAGCTAAGATTAGGAGTATAGAGGGTGGAGCTGTTCAGTAAATTCATGTATATAATTACTTGAAATAAATAATAATACAATTTCAATATGTATTTTTCAGTTCTACAATAACTGTTATTTTACTGTGTCACTTTAAGATTTATCAGTTGACAGATTCCAGTTCCATATGAATTTATATTCACATATATCTCAGTAGCAATATATATACTAGGCATTTTAATATCTTTTTTTCTAGCTTTTAATATCTTACATTTCACATACAACCAGAAACTGAAGATTTTTGCTGCCAGCGGGAATTAAAACAACAATAGTGAATAATTTGCATAATGCTTTATTTTTACATTGTATGCGGTCCGCAAGGGTGCATGACATTTTTAATGTTGAAATGCTGAGTTAATGAATGTTTCCATAATTTCTATGAAAGCATCTCTCAAATAAGATCAGGGAGTTAGCACCAGTAAATATCAAAGCTTGCAGAAACCCAAGACTGCATAGGCCAATACATATTTTATAATACAAGGAAAAATATACCCTGAGTCTCTATTCACTGGCCAGAGTTATAATATTGAATATTAAATATGTTTTTGTTTTCTCTATTTGCTGTCATGCATGCAGAGGATATATTCAAATAGTATTAAGAACTTCAAATCACTGACAAACATAGAAAAAATGTCTCTGCATTCATGGATATGGATCTGCACCACTTGGAAAAGCTAAAAAAACATTTCCATAAGTTATTTTTACTGTTTTATTATAATTTTAACTTACCTGAAGTATTATCTCCAGACAGCTGCACTGTGACAATATAAGCCTACATACCATGGCTAATGTAAGACTTGAGCAGAGTGAAGTGCACTTACAAATCACCACAGAGCTATCACACCACACATCTAAATCTAATCTCCGAGAAATGCCATGTGAGTGCACCAAATGTCCCTAATGAAATTTACTTGGAAGACTTTTGGGGTGTCCCAAACTTAAAAAAACCTTCAGGTACTTTCAACCCCTTATAAAGGCACAAAAATGCCTCTGAGGAGACTGGATGCTTCAAATCAGTTGCTATGAAAAATCTAACACCTTAATTGTGTTGGATTTTAGGCTAGCCCCAGGATCTCCCCTCAATGTGTGCTACTCTCTATGAGCCAGGGGTCCGCCCAGGATTCCCCCTTCATACTTGTTACCTTTTATGAGCCCAGGGATCCCCTGGGAGTCCCTCATCAAACCCACTAGACCCTATTAATCAGAGGAGCTCCCAACTAAAGTATCCTGCTCGCTCATAGGGGCTAGTGGGTATGAATGGTGAATCCCGGGGGATGCCCAGACTCATAGAAGGTAGCAGGTAGGAATGGGGAATCCAAGAAGATCCCCAGGCTCATAGAGGGTAGCGCTCATTAAGGGTATCCCTTGACTAATTGGTATGTGGGTCACAGGCAGACGAGTCATAAACCCCTTGCATTCATTTATATTATTATTTAACAATTTATATATTGCCATGAGAAGGGGTTTATGGTGTGATTAAGTTAGTGAGTAACATTATGTAGCGTTGCTTAAAAGACTACTGAGAGTCAGACTCAGACTGCAAGCACATGCTAGAGCTAGAGAGCTCCTGGCAACCCCCCTGGGTGCAAGTCAGTAAGTTTAATTGCTTTTCCAGGAACCAAAGAATAGCTCCGATACCTAGCTTTTCAAATCCCCACAGGGGAGAGGGGGAGGAAGATACAGGGGAAGGGAAAGGGGGGGGGAGACACGGAGGGGGGAAATAGACACAGGGGAGGAGAGAGGTGGAGGGAGACACAGAAGAGAGGGGGAAAAGGGACATGAGGGGAAGAGATGCAGGGAAGGGGAGGGGAGAAGAGACACAGGGGAGAGAAGAGAGAAAGATGGGAGGGGAGAGGCTAGGAAGAGATACAGGGGAGGGGAAGAGACACAGGGGAGGGTGGTGAATAGACACCAGGGAGGGGAGAGAGACACAGGGGAGGGAAGGTGGGGAAGAGACACAGGGTAGTGAAGGGGGAGAGACACAGGGGAGGTAAGTGGGGGGGAGGAGACACAGGGGAGGGGGGATACACAGGAGAGGGATTGGCAAGGGAGAGACACAGGGAAGTGAGGAGAGACACAAAGGAGGGAGTGGGGAGGGAGAGAAAAACATTTAATTATACTGTAATTTTTGATAGGTAATTTACTAGTCACATATAATAGTTGTGGTAATTGCGAGTTGTCGTCAGAAAATGTTAAAATTTCAGGGTTGCGCATACGTAAACAAAACTGAGGCCCGCTATGAGCTCCGAAGACACTCATCACAAGGCACATAAGGAGGGGTGGAGGCACGCAACCCCAGCCCCTGATCTCCTCAGCATCACCCAGGAACCCCCACAGCCCCACTTCCCGATCCCTGTAGCCCCCCTCTCTGGATCTCCTCAGCCTTGCTGCTATATCTTCTTCTGGTCTTCTTATATTCATCCCGTCTCTCTGCACTGTTGCGTCCTTCTGCAGAGGCAGGGAAGATTGTGTGGTGATGTCATCATTTGGACTTTCCTGCATTTGCAGAAGGATGCGCAGCTGCAGAGAGACAGAATGAACGTAAAACGACGAGTATATTGCAGTAAGGCTGAGTGGACCTGGGGGAGGGGGTTCCTGGTGACGCCGTGTGGATAGGGGGCTGAGGCTGATGGGATCTGGGGGGAGCACAGGGGAGGGAGGGGGAGGGACAGCTGAGGGAGAGAGGGGGCAAAGAGAGACGGGGAGGAAGAGAGGGGGCAAAGAGAGACATGGGAGGGAGGGAGAGATGG
This sequence comes from Discoglossus pictus, assembly GCA_027410445.1. Taxonomy (NCBI): domain Eukaryota; kingdom Metazoa; phylum Chordata; class Amphibia; order Anura; family Alytidae; genus Discoglossus; species Discoglossus pictus. The sequence continues at coordinate 201,249,063 of CM050166.1, forward strand.
GGCAAAGAGAAACAAGGGAGGAAGAGAGGGGGCAAAGAGAGACTGGGGAGGGAGGGGGAAAAGAGAGACTGGGGAGGGAGAGAGGGGGCAAAGAGAGACTGGGGAAGGAGAGAGGGGGAAAAGAGAGGCAGATGAGGGAGAGAGAAGGGGCAAAGAGAGACATGGGAGGGAGGGAGAGATGGGGCAAAGAGAAACAAGGGAGGAAGAGAGGGGGCAAAGAGACACTGGGGAGGGAGGGGGAAAAGAGAGACTGGGAGGGAGAGAGGGGGCAAAGAGAGACTGGGGAAGGAGAGAGGGGGCAAAGAGAGACAGATGAGGCAGAGAGAAGGGGAAGGGAGACAGGGGATGGAGAGAGGGGCAAAGAGATAGGGAGGGAGAGAGGGGGCAAAGAGAGACAGTGGAGGGAGAGAGGGGCAAATAGAAATGAGAGGGAGAGAGGGGGCAAAGAGATACTGGGGAGGGAGTGAGGAGGCAAGGAGAGACAGGGGAGGGAGAGAGGGGACTAAGAGAGACAGGGGAGGGAGAGAGGGGGCGAAGAGAGACAGGGGGAGAGAGAGAGTGGGCAAAGAGAGTCATGGGGTAGAGAGATGGGGCAAAGAGAGACATGGGAGGGAGAGAGGGGGCAAAGAGAGACAGGGGAGGGAGAGAGGGGCAAAGAGAAATGGGAGGGAAAGAGGGGGCAAACAGATACTGGGGAGGGAGGTGGCAAGGAAAGACAGGGGAGGGAGAGAGGGGACTGAAAGAGACAGGGGAGGGAGAGAGGGGGCAAAGAGAGACAGGGTAGGGGGAGAGGGGGCGAAGAGAGAATGGGGGGAGAGAGAGAGTGGGCAAAGAGAGTCATGGGACAGAGAGATGGGGCAAAGAGAGAAATGGGAGGGAGAGAGAGGGCAAAGAAAAACAGTGGAGGGAGAGAGGGGCAAAGAGAGTTTGGAGGGAGAGAGGGGGCAAAGAGAGACAGGGGAGGGAGAGAATGGCAAACAGAGACTGGGGAGGGAGAGAGGCGGCAAAGAGAGACAGCGGAGGGAAAAAGGGGGCAAAGAGAGGCAGGGGAGTGAGAGAGGGTGCAAGGAGTGACCGGGAGGGAGAGAGGGGCAAGGAAAGACTGGGGAAGGAGAGAGGGGTCAAGAGACACTGGGGAGGGAGAGGGGGGAAAGGAGCACAATGTGACGCCCGCACAGCGCATCCCGAGACCTGCAATGAGAGGCAAAGTCCCTCATTGCGGGGCCCGCAATGAGCACCACAGGTGCTCATCACAAGGCCTGTTAAGTAAGAGGAGAAGGCTCGCAGTGAGCGCCGAAGGAGCTCACTGTGATGCTCATGATGAAACACAGGGAGGTTGAGATAAGCAATTGTGCTTGCGGTAAACTGATAATTTAAAAAGTAAAAATATAATGTTTTTAGATATTTTAAACTGCATACTGTTTTACTAGCCTGGGCACAATAAATAAACATATGAGCTTTACTTGTAAGTGTGCTGCAGTAGTCATTTAAGTAAATGTGTGTTTTCTTTTCCTTTTTTACTTCATTCACATCACCTATATAATATTATGTTGCTGAGACATAATTAGCTGGTGTCCAGTAGTAACATACTTCAGATCACTAATATTTGTTTCTTTCAGGCACAGTGGACACTAAGAGTACATAAATACTGGATTGCTGAGAGACTCTTAAGACAGCTTTTCATAAAGGTCAAATCACATCACATGTTTGGACCCCTGTCAACCACCATAACTGAAATAACCAGTATTCAAGCTTGACAGCTCCATATCATCAAGTCAATGGAGACATTCTCAGACTAAATATCACCACACCAGCATGTTATTTAGTGTTGCTGACACATTCTCAATACATTACAATTTGATTTTTTAAATAAAGCATATAGTTGTTTTAACTAACTATATTCATACATGTATAATGCTAAAGGGGCACCCTGGTTGCATTCTAATTTAGTAATTTTTTACCTGTCAATTTGTTTTGTTTTTTAAATTCTGAATATTTTAAAATCATATTATTATAGAGTATATTTTATGGAAAACACTCATTTATAGCAGTTAGGGTGGTCGTCTCACTATGCTATTACAGGGGCTGTGGAGGCAATTTTTCCCCATAGGAAACAAATATTTTGGTGTTACTGACGTGTTATATTTATAGACTTGGTAGTATGCAAAAGATTTAAAACAAATGAGCACAGCCTTCCATTTTTGATGAATGTATTCAATTCTGCATTAATGATAATGGGTGTTTGTCCTAAAAAGATTACAACCACTGGAGGAGTATAAGAAGCAGTGGATTCAGATCTCTATTCAGGTCTGGTAATAGACTGCCATTTTGATATAGCCCCTTTAAAACAGAACTGCAGGAGTAAGACCCATGAGATAACCCTCCCCCTCAATGTACAGACAGATGAGGAGTCCAGGAAGGAATCCCATGACACAGACTTATCTAAATATAGTATTGTATACATTGTAATGTAATATTTTGTTACATACTTCACAAACGTGTAGAGTTTTCACCAAACTACAGTGATCCTTTACATGGTGTTCCTTACAGCCTCTGTGAATCACATGAATTAAAACTCTGTTTATAACTATAGGAATGCATTCTCTGTTTGTTATATTACTTCCTGATAGTTCATCCTGATGGTGTGTTTTTGGCTCTCAGTGTAGTGAGGGGTGGGAAAAGGGGAACATACAGCCTTATTCAGATAGCTGGATATGCTTGAAAATCATACCACACCCTTTCCTCCTTATGACCCAGAAGCAGGTTGGAACCTCAAAAGATGTAACCACAGCTCTCTTACAACTATGAATCATGGATTACTTCCAAGGTCTACTAGAAGCATCAAAAAAACTTTTGAAACAGAAAATTGGCTTACTGCCAACCTAAGTCTTGGTTTGGAAGTTGCAACAAATATATACATTTAGTTTGTAAGCCACAGTTATTTATTTTATTTTTATTTGTTTTGTGCTATTTTGAGTAATGTAATTTATTTTAATATATTTGCATGAAATATAGATGGTTATGTCCACTTACATTACCTACATTGATTAAGAAGTTAAATTAATTTGTTTTATCTGTCTATCTATATTTCTATCTATCTATCTATCTATCTATCTATCTATATATATATATAAATATTAGGATTTTTTTCTTTACTCTGTGGTTATTTTGAAGTATATTTTTGGGTAAAGTCTTTGTTTTTAAAGTGAATGATTTTTTATGATAATTATTGCTCTCTGCCACTTTTTATTATTATTAACTTTTATTTGTAACGTGCCAACTTATTCCATAGCGATATACAGGGGATAAGAACAAGGAAGAATATAATGTTAACAACCTGCAGAAAATGGAGGGTCCTGTTTGCATCTTAGAATCTTTGTAGAAAGTGCTTTTTCCGAAGGACACAACAAGATTGTAAACTCGATACTTACAATCTAAAGGGAATGAATGAGGCAGAAACCCGGGCAAGAAAAAACAGATAAGGAATAGCAAAGGTCGGGAAGAAAGTCAAGGTTAGGTAGGAAGATGTGCAAAGTTAGAATGTTTTTTTTTTATTTAGTATGAATAGAAATGGATCTGATTGAAAGTAATTTGAGGTGATTGGCTCTAGTGTGTAATATGTTATCTCCCCCTAGTGGTCAGATATAACCTGCTTTTTAGTGCAATAAAAGTTACGTTTTAATATGTATCTGTGTTGCTTGATTCCTTTGTCAACCAATGGGTTAACATGTTACTGGTAGTTTAATTAATAAGGTATAAGCTGGTTTAAAAAATTAAATCTTTCTTCTTATTTTTGAAATTGGATTTTTTGGTATACTTCTGTACCAGATTTTTTGTACCTGATTGAATAGATTGGGTATCTCAATCACTTTTCCACGAAAGTTAACTCTTAATGCAGAGATCATTATTCATTTCTGTTTTAATATTGGTTTAGAAGGTGCAACAAATATAGAAGTTTTTCATTTTTAAGCTACAGTTATTTTGCATGTTCATACTGCGGTAAGAGTTTGTATTTTCTTAATGAGGAACAAATAGGGTGTCCATATACATTGGGATAAACCCACCCTCCCAGAAATGTAATAATGATAGTAAACAAGGTCTGTTATCTGAGGAGGTACAGATTTGATTAAATCATGATTTCAAGGCAGAGTGCAAAGTATAACTTCCAAGAGCTAAAAATAAGAATGGCTTATGCCATACATATCTATCTGAAAATATGTCCTATATGGCCTAGTTCTGGTCCTGCTGTATTAGAGTTGCAAAGGACACTGTTTTGGTATTATAAATCTCATGAATAGTACATATCTAGGTACTGTTTATTAGGAAGAAAGAAAACAGAGCAGGAATGCACAGAGAAGGAAACAAAAAAGAAAAACTGAAAGACAGAAAATGCAAAGACTATAGAAAATATAAAGAGGAACTTGTTTTTAGGATATCCCTCGAGAGTATTTATGGAAAAAATATATAATTAAAGTGACAGTGGGGTAAATTAACTAAGCATTACAAGAACTGTGAATTGCTTTGCTGAAACTATGGTGTCCTTTACAATTCCTGAAAGGCTTAGTGAGCCTGGGAAAAGGAAGCATAAAGTAATAGTTATGGTATAAACTATAACTATAAATGCCTGAATACAATTACAAGTTACTAATTACTAGTATATGGTATGATTTAAGGCTGTAAGCCTATGATTCAAGGCTGTAATAATATAAGGAACTCGTAAGAGCTTTATCCCACCTGCTAGCTTTACTTGTTTTTTTAATATGCATGGATTTTTAAAACCATTTCAAACATGAATAAGACTGAAACATTTCCAAATGGTTTATACATATTCTGGAATGGTGTGCTCCAGGGCCTGGGAAGGGGGGGGGGGGGGTGTCCACTACACTACATAAACATTTAAATGTAGGAGCAGGGGGGTGTAACAAGGCGGTCTGGCCATGTCAGTATCCTTGAGTGTACCGCTTTAACACTCTGGGGTACCGACATTGCCAGACTGTCAGGGAGGATAAAGGAACATGAAACACAACGGTTTGTTTTTTTTACAATCAATTTAAACATTACAAGAGTTATTAAGTAAAACTTGTTTAAACTTCAAACAAACTAACAAGAAGTGCATACCCTGTAGATCTAATTGGCAGTCAGAGGCCTAGACTACAAGAGCAGTTATACTTATGGATATATTTTTGTTCTCTGTGACCTTTATTTAAAAAAAATACATCACACTTTTACACATTATGAAATACCGTCTTTTTGATACAAATAAAATGTCCATTTAATATGTGTCCTGTTTCACTTACATGGAATGCTACAGGACATTTTACAAACATGATGAGGTATACTACAAGTAATTTGCATGAAAAGTTAACCAAGCCCTTTATGATGTTGGTCAGTGAGTTAGATTTATACTTTATCTATTAAAGATATGCTAGTAAATATTGCACATCTTTTTTGTTTGCAGGGGAACTTGGAAGTGGCTATGACCTTGAAAGCTTGCAATCTAATCCTACACAGTTAGCCATTAAAAGGTATAATCTCCCCTGAAATTGTTTTCAGTTAACTTCAATTACCCACACAAACAACTGCTTTTTTTTTTTTTATCAAGCTCTACTTATTGAATGCTATTTTTAAAATTTGTAGTGTAACTGTCAATTTATTTCCCTTTTTTGCTGAAACTGCAGTGTAGTCTAGCCGTCTGAGAGGTGTCTTTTTTTATATAGAGAATGTGTTTATGCAGCCTGATTGTTTAGAGTAATGTAATATGTTGTATACCTTGTTCTAACTCTAGTTTTAAATTTACTGTAAAACTAAAAGTAATACTATGATTCAAGGATGTGTTTATACCTAGGCCCATGAGTCTCAGACCTATGGCAACATATTCTTACGGTGTAGCAGTCTGCCTGAAGACGCAGTGCAATGCATTCAAATATATGTTTATTTGCACAGAATTGTCTATATACAGTTATATTTCTGTCTGTAAGTGTACTTGACACATTCTGACCAAATATATATATATATATATATATATATATATATATATATATATACCACTTATAAACACATCAACTTATGCTTTGAGATACAGAAAGGGGAAAGGAGGAGCTGCATGTGGGGTGTGTGTGTGTGTGTGGGGGGGGGGGGGACAAAAATCTGAATGGCCTGGTACAGCATAGAACCTAAATAGGCCCATGCTGTGATTCATAAAATAGTTCTTACTTCCTCCTGTAATTTTTAAACCCAGATAAGAAGACAGAATGACCAAAACATAATTAAACATGCAGTGGTGGAATAAAAAACAAAAGGTAATACATTAAAAGTTGGTAAGAAATACTAACCAAAGGGGAAGGTAGGAAGGCCTGCCTCTCCAGTCTGTTAACTTATTCTAGGAACTCCATCATCCAAACAGGAAGTTGATTTGATTTTAAAAATTGATAAAAGCAACTGGCTATATATTTTACTACCAGTTTTTCTCTAAAGTATATTATATCTCTAAAGTAAATATTTAGCATTGATATTACTGCTCCTGTATGCTAATGTGTGGCTCAGTATGCCAATGTGAGCTATGGGTGGGAGAGGAGTCTAAATGCCAGAGAACATTGCAGATCTTTATGTTGTTTACTACAGAAACCGACAATCAAAATAGAATCCTAGTTAGCACATCAAAGCAACTAATTAATTCTGCATATACATGCAGAAAAAGCAACATGGAATTTCCCTGGATTGATTCACTTTGAAACAACTTGATTAATATAGTATAGTAGCCAAAAGTTTGTGAATCTTGAGCGGGAAGGAGTGGTTGTAGTCCAGCCTCTTGGAAGGATAGAGATGCTTTCAAGAAAACATGGAGATGAGACAAGGGGGAATTGCCCGCAAGATAGGAGGACATGTGGGACAAACTGTAGTTGTCCAGGCTCTTAGAAGCCGTAGAGGCTTGGATAGCGAGGAAGTTTGTCAATGAGTGACTTTATTTTGGGATGCCTTACCGTTTTGGGACATGTGACTATTAAGAGTGCGTGGTAGACTAGGAACTGTGAGAACGCACTGAGAGGGATAATTATGAATGATTAATGTAAAAGGCTTATAGGGTGAGAGCACATGATCTAGGTGTCCCATCAAGGCTATAAGTAAGCAAAAGGTCAGCCATTGCATGACAGAGGATGAGACAGGTGGCCCATTGCGGGCAATTGATCATTATGTCTTGGTTTGGTCAGAATAGATATATGTCTCTTAGGATTGCCCAAATATGAGCTATAAAAGTGAACCTTTATTTATTATTTAATTAAAAACTGACGTAAGATTAAAACATACTCTACGAGTGATTAAAAACAATAGTAATGTAAATCTCTGATGACTAACAGTAACCACCAATTTATATTAGTGGGCCTACCCCTTTGACAGATTCAGTCAGATGAAACGCGCATCGGGTGTGTCCTGATGACGCAGCCAACACAATCATAGTATCTCTGAGACTCCCAGTAGCAGTAACAGCATGTAAGAAGGTGTCTTTCAAAAAAACAGTTAGTAGCAAGGGCAGATTAGATTATTTCACAATGGGGCAGCTACAGGTGATGACTAAAGCATTAGATTGTGCTGCAACCACTTGTCTCACATCAACCAGATGAGTTTTATGTATTATGTTTAATATTGATCATCAAAAAGGAAGTTTTTTTTTGTTGTTTTTTTTTTACAAGATCGTGATTATCAAGTTCTAAAGTTACAAAATATGAAGTTCAATACACCAAAAAGTATCACAACGCATTACAATTTCTAATAAACAATGTGTATACTTAAAGTCCCTGATAAAAGGTAAATTCATAAGCACTAAGCAAGTGCACATTGATATGCAGTGTTTAAAATTAATGGTACCCTTATAAGTAACCTACTTGGGTCATAGGAAATAGAAAATAACTACTTCCCATATTGAACTTATATACTCAAAGTGAAATATTATTTTTAAGACCAAGAACTAAGGCAAAACTTCTTAAAAAAATTGACCGCTATTTGGGGACACAAGGTATAGCTTGTACAAGTAGAAATCACTTATGTCTGTTTTTAATTAAATAATAAATAAAGGTAAATGTTATAGCTCATATCTCTTTTTTGGTTGTTTCTTCAGAGTCAAAATTAGATTTATTTATTGTTGTGATACCTTGGATTGAATTCCAATGAAATAGGCTAAAAGTTATAAATAGTTTAGATGTATGTCTTGATGAAGGAAGCCTGGTATTGGAAATTGTCCAGTGAGCTTTGGATTATTTTGGGGTTTGCATGGGGTGGGGATGTAGGCAGTAAAGATGGGGTATGGCATAACCTGTGCACTGTTAGTTTACATTTAGGAATGGCTAAGGGAGTGAATAAGTGACCAGTCTCAATGAGCGAATATGGACTGGGGAGCGTGACATCTCCTAGAGGGTTGAAAGGTCAGACTTGAGCGCAGATGAAGTAGTGTTTGAATTCTCAGGGGACCTTCTTGAGTTGTTAGCCTGTAGAAGAAGAGCTGATGTGCAAGGAGCAGAGTATTGAGCTTGAGTGAGCTATATTTGGCAAACAAAATGAGAGCAGCAACTGGGGACTGGTAGCAGAGCAGGAAAAAATATCTTTGTCAAAATCAGTCTGTGACATAAGGTGATGCAATGAAGGTTCGGCTGTATAGACCAAGAGCATAGGAGATGATAAGGGGCAAAAATTTGAAGTAGACAAAAGTTTGTGAAGTTTAAGCAGGGAAGGACTGAAGGAGTGTCCAGTGAAGTCCAGTCTCTTGGATGACGAGAGATGCTTATAACAAGACATAGGCAATGATGAGAGGGAATTGCCTGCATAAGTGGTAGACATGAGGGATACATTGTAGCAATTAATTGCTATAAATGCCCATCGAGGCTTTGTTAATGACGGTGCTTGTCTATGAGAGAGGGGCTATTAAGGGATGTCTCACAGTTTTGGGACATATATGATTATTATTGTGGTGTGTGTACTAGGAAAGGTGAGAGCACACAATGAGCGATATTTATGAATGATTAACGTTTGTGACTTATAGGGCACAAGTGCAAGATCTAGGCTTCCCTGCAAGGCTATAAGGAAGGAATATGTAAAGGTATGAATGACTGAGGACGGCAACAGAAGAGCAAGAAAGGGAGAAGAGGACAGAGCTAGGCCAGGGCGGGGACTGCAAAATGGAGCTAAGGAGGAAAGGAGGGAGCGAGAGGAAGACACTGACAGATGAAAGATCACGGGGCATGTCTAGGCCCAGGTGGGTAAACTGAAGACTGTGGGGAGCAACCAAAAAGAAGGCAGGCCAGATGGATGAGGAGGACTGCAGACAAAATGACGCAGCAGAGGCAGCAGGCATATAGAAGGGGAAGTAGAGGGGAGAGTAGGTAGAAAGTGGGCAGAGTCTGGACGAGCAGCGGGGAAAGCTACTAACCTTAAGTATGTGATATTTATATCTATATATATATATATATATATATATATATATTGTGACCAGGATGGCCGCATATAGCGATGGTTTCTTGAATGAGGAACAGATACGTTCTTGTAGTACAGCAAACAGGTTTATTATGAAACAAAAACAAAGGGTAGCAGTAACTCTACTTAAAAATGAAAATAAACATCTACGTTAACATCCTTACTAACATGCAGGAACACCCTGACTATACCCGGACAGCTTCTCTGCACTGGAGAAATTATAAGTTTACCAGTCTCTGTGAGGTAGGGTAGTGCCACCTTGTGGCCAGGATACCAATAGTCTCGTAGACTTGTGAGTGTGCCACCTTGTGGCCAGGACACAAATATTCTCTTAGACTTGTGAGTGTGCCACCTTGTGGCCAGGACACCGGCCCGCCCTACTCTCTGAGTGTCCTCCCTCCAGGGCCCTTATTCAGAGTACTCGAGTACTCAAACAGAAGAGAAAAAGTCACTTTAGTAATGCTCAGTCGTTTTCCCTGGGGGGTTCTTTTTTAGGTAATGGTCCAGTGACCGGAGGCTTTGAGATTATGGTACAGTCCTATTTAACAAAGCAGAACAGGTCACAGCAGTCCACTAAATCCCACCGGTATATGCAACATAAGATCTTGCCTTTAACTCCAGCGGCACTGGTATGGTTCACCCAGCAGTAAACTTAGGACTGAGGTCCTCTTTGGTACGCACTTACTGTTTTTGCAGACTCTCTCTCAGACTCTGGAATACAGCAGGACTTTTACCTTGTAGGTAACCGCAGGATCCCACTTACAAAGCAGCTTCACCAGAAGTTCAACCTTTGTTATCTGTGCATTATATCAGGCAGCTGACTGTTCTTTCGGCTAGCTGCCCTTTGCAGGCTCCACACGGCGTGGCTCCTAGCTTGGCCTCAGCTTCTGGCTTCAGCTTCCACACCACTCAGGCCAGAGTCTAATTCGCAGTCTCTTCAAGCAGCACACACCCTGCCGTTGTCTCAGAGCTCGCAGCCACAGTAAATCAGGTGAACACTGTCACGCCACACAGGATCCTTTGTCAGCCTCACTTTCTGACTTGCTCAGGTAGCACACAGCCTGCCCAGAGCCTAGCCAGCCACACCCCCCTCTCATGTCTGCTTTCCAGGCTTTTAAAAGGGAAGTTGCACCAATTAGGAGTTCTTCAGAAGTTTTAACTCCTTCACTTCTGTCAAGAACTCCATACTCCACTTGCTTGTCAACTTCTAAGGAGCAAACGATCACAATATATATATATATATATATATATATATATATATATATATAGTAAATAAATAGTACATCTGTGTTCACATTCAGGGCCCTATTAAATTCCAGCCTTGTACATAAGAGGCTTCTACTTAAGCCCTACGTACTGCAAAGTTTCTCTAACTTACAATGCTATTACAATCGCCCTGCTGAGAGCAATGTATGAGCTACGTAGCAGGGCCGTACGTATCAACACTGCGTAAATGTACATGAGGAGTGACAGCCTGCGATATGATATTGCAGGCTCCCGCACCTCAAAAAGTAGTGCAGGGGTCTTAAACGGGACCTCAGAGGCAGTCCCCCACATAAGCCCTGCCTGGGGGGTACTTCAACTACCCCCCCGGCACCTAAAATTAACATCCCCTCTATGCGGGGGTCCCCATCGGGACCCCCGAAGTGTCCTCACATTAACACCTTGCTGCAGGGGTCCATAGGGACCCCCGCAGCCCCCACACATTAACCCCTTGCAGCGGGGGTCCCCGATCGGCACCGATCAGGCCCCCGCTGCATTTAATACTTTTAAATTCCCCGCCGCGGCTCCTTAAAGGGCCCGCGGCACACTATTACGCAATCCCGGCCGCGGCACCTAAAATTAACCCCCCTCTATGCTGGGGGTCCCCATCGGGACACCCCAAGTGGCTTCACATTAACCCATTGCAGCAGGGGGTCCCCGATCTGCATAGATCAGGCCCTTCGCTGCATTTAAAAGTTTGAAATTCCTGCGGCAGCTCCTTAAAGGGGCCGCGGCACACTATTACCCAATCCCGGCTGTGGCACCTAAAATAAATCCCCCTGTATGCAGGGGTTCCCCATCGGGACCCCTGAAGTGTCCCCACATTAAGCACTTGCTGCAGGGGTCCATAGGGACCCTTGCAGCACCCCCACGTTAACCCCCTACCGCGGGGGTCCCCAATCGCCAACGATCGTGACCCTGCTGCATTTCAATTTTAAATTTCCCGCCTCGCGGGTCCTTAAAGGACCGTAAAGGTCCTGAAAGGACTCACACTAAAAATATTAACCCCAGGCAACTATTATTAACCCTATAACTCATGGTGGTCAATACAGACCCCCATAAGGCCTTAATTAACCCTATAAATCATGGTGGTCAATACAGACCCCCACAAGGCCTTAATTAACCATATGACTCATGGTGGTCAATACAGACCCCCTTAAGGCCTTAATTAACCCTATAAATCATGGTGTCAATACAGACCCCCATAAGGCCTTAATTAACCCTATAACTCATGGTGGTCAATACAGACCTCCATAAGGCCTTAATTAACCCTATAACTCATGGTGGTCAATACAGACCCCCATAAGGCCTTAATTAACTCCGTCATCCATGAAGGTCAATACAGACCCCCATAAGGCCTTAATTAACCCCTATAACTCATGGTGGTCAATACAGACCCCCATAAGCACTAAATTAACCCTATAACTCATGGTGGTCAATTCAGACCCCCATAAGGCCTTAATTAACCCCGTCACTCATGAAGGTCAATACAGACCCCCATAAGCACTTAATTAACCCCATCACTCACGAATGTCAATACAGACCCCCATAAGCACTTAATTAACCCAATAACTCATGAAGGTCAATACAGACCCCCATAAGCCTCTATTTAACCCCATCAGTCCCATAAGGGTATATTATGACCATTATGGGCCTGTTACAACCTAACATTAACCACATAAGTGCCATGATGGTCCTCAATGACCATCATGACACTAACTACAAACACTACACTATAACCCCCAATAAACCATTTAATCTAAACTAACCCCCTGTACACTAATCTATTAACACTTACACTACCTACCTACACTACCTACCCGCTAATAAACCTCCCCACCACTCTAATTACAAAAAATAAAAAAACCTACCTTACAGAAAATAAAAAAACCTACAGTACAGAAAAAAAACAAATACATTACAACCCCCCCCACTACAGAAAATAAAAAAATTACACACCTGAAAAGGAAAGACAGATATACACAATACAATACATAAATACACATAATACATTACATTACATACATTACATTACATATATTACATATAATACATTACATTACATACATTACATTACATTAGATATATTACATATAATACATTACATTACATACATTACATTAAATATATTACATATAATATATTACATATAATACAAATCAAATACCCCCTATCTATCTAACATACAATCTATTTAATATAAAATAAATCCTAACTATATCAAATACATTTCCCTATCTATCTAATATACAATAAATCCTAACTACATACACAGACCCTAATTCTAAGCTAAAATAAAATAATTACAGTCCTAACTACACAGACCCTAATTCTAAGCTAAAATAAAATAATTAAGACCACTTACCTTTAAGATGTCCCTTCAGATCACTAACCTAGGGGTAAAACAAAACAAAATAATTAGTACAAAACATTAACATGAAATAAATAAACATTATATACATTCTAAATATTCTACTCACCTTTCCAGCATGTCCCGTCATTGTTCAGCTCTTCTGGCGCGGCCCTGTTAAAAAAACACAATACATTAATACAATATACAAACAAGAAATAAAATAAACATATAAACATCTAAATATACATTTAACTTACCTCCCCGCGATGTCCCCAGCCTCCTTCCCTTCAGCCCCGGCTGGGCCCCAGAACCATCCGCGCTCTAAAAAAAAAAAAAAAAACTAACAAAGATCTGCACTCGCAGACCTCCCCGACGCTAATGAGCCTCCCAGAGTCTTTTCCGGGAGGAAATTGGCAATGGCGGCTTGTGATTGGCTGAAAAAGCTGTCAGCCAATCAGAAGTCGTCAATGTATGAGCCAATCAGGATGCGCAGATGTCTTCTACCAATCACTCCGTGGGGGTGTATCCCATAGTGATTGGCTGAAGGCATCTTAGCCTTGTGATTGGTTCCAATAAAGATTGACAAGTGCTTTAGCCAATCAGGGGGGGATATTGGGGTGTATCCCATCCTGATTGGCTCACACATTGATGACTTCTGATTGGATGAAATTGATATACAGCTTTTTCAGCCAATCACAAGCCGCCATTGCCAATTTCCTCCCGGAAAAGATTCCGGGTGGCTCATTAGCGTCGGGGAGGTCTGCAAGTGCAAGTCTCCGTTAATTTTTTTTTTTTTAAAGCGTGGACGGTTTTGGGGCCCAGCCGGGGCTGAAGGGGAGGAGGCCGGGGACATCGCGGGGAGGTAAGTTAAATGTATATTTAGATGTTTATATGTTTATTTTATTTCTTGTTTGTATATTGTATTAATGTATTGTGTTTTTTTAACAGGGCCGCGCCGGAAGAGCTGAACAATGAGGGGACATGCTGGAGAGGTGAGTAGAATATTTAGAATGTATATATTGTTTTTTTTATTTCATGTTAATGTTTTGTACTAATTATTTTGTTTAGTTTTACCCCTAGGTTAGTGATCTGAAGGGACATCTTAAAGGTAAGTGGTCTTAATTATTTTATTTTAGCTTAGAATTAGGGTCTGTGTAGTTAGGACTGTAATTATTTTATTTTAGCTTAGAAATAGGGTCTGTGTATGTAGTTAGGATTTATTGTATATTAGATAGATAGGGGGATGTATTTGATATAGTTAGGATTTATTTTATATTAAATAGATTGTATGTTAGATAGATAGGGGGTATTTGATTTGTATTACATGTAATATATTATATGTAATATATTATATGTAATGTATGTAATGTATTGTATGTAATGTATTATATGTAATATATTATATATAATATATGCAATGTAATGTAATGTATGTAATGTATTGTATGTAATATATTATATGTAATATATTATATGTAATGTATGTAATGCAATGTATTAAATGTAATGTATGTAATGTATTATATGTAATGTATTATATGTAATATATGTAATGTAATGTATTTATGTATTATATGTAATGTATTATATGTAATATATTATATGTAATGTAATGTATGTAATGTATTATATGTATGTAGGTATTGTATTGTGTATATCTGTCTTTCCTTTTCAGGTGTGTAATTTTTTTATTTTCTGTAGTGGGGGCAGGGGTTGTAATGTATTTTTTTTTTCTGTACTGTAGGTTTTTTTTCTGTACTGTAGGTTTTTTTTTCTGTACTGTAGGTTTTTTTATTTTCTGTAAGGTAGGTTTTTTTTATTTTTTGTAATTAGAGTGGTGGGGAGGTTTATTAGCGGGTAGGTAGTGTAGGTAGGTAGTGTAAGTGTTAATAGATAAGGGTAGAGGGGGGTTAGTTTAGATTAAATGGTTTATTGGGGGTTATAGTGTAGTGTTTGTAGTTAGTGTAATGATGGTCCTTGAGGACCGTCATGGCACTTATGTGGTTAATGTTGGGTTGTAACAGGCCCATAATGGGACTGATGGGGTTAAATAGATGCTTATGGGGGTCTGTATTGACCTTCATGAGTGACGGGGTTAATTAATGCCTTATGGGGGTCTGTATTGACCTTCATGAGTGACAGGGTTAAGTAAGTGCTTATGGGGGTCTGTATTGACCTACATGAGTGACGGGGTTAATTAAGGCCTTATGGGGGTCTGTATTGACCACCATGAGTTATAGGGTTAATTAAGGCCTTATGGGGGTCTGTATTGACCTTCATGAGTGACAGGGTTAATTAAGTGCTTATGGGGGTCTGTATTGACCTTCATGAGTGACGTGGGTTAATTAAGTGCTTATGAGGGTCTGTATTGACCTTCATGAGAGACGGGGTTAATTAAGGCCTTATGGGGGGTCTGTATTGATCACCATGAGTTATAGGGTTAATTAAGGCCTTATGGGGGTCTGTATTGACCTTCATGAGTGACGGGGTTAATTAAGTGCTTATAGGCTTCTGTATTGACCTTCATGAGTGACGGGGTTAATTAAGTGCTTATAGCCTTCTGTATTGACCTTCATGAGTGATGGGGTTAATTAAGTGCTTATGGGGGTCTGTATTGACCTTCATGAGTGACGGGGTTAATTAAGTGCTTATGGGGGTCTGTATTGACCTTCATGAGTGACGGGGTTAATTAAGTGCTAATGGGGGTCTGTATTGACCTTCATGAGTTATAGGGTTAATTAAGGCCTTATGGGGGTCTGTATTGACCACCATGAGTTATAGGGTTAATTAAGGCCTTATGGTGGTCTGTATTGACCACCATGAGTTAATGGGTTAATTAAGGCCTTATGGTGGTCTGTATTGACCACCATGAGTTAATGGGTTATTTCAGGCCTTATGGTGGTCTGGATTGACCACCATGAGTTAATGGGTTAAATAGAGCCTTATGGTGGTCTGTATTGACCACCATGAGTTATAGGGTTTATTAAGGCCTTATGGGGGTCTGTATTGACCTTCATGAGTTATAGGGTTAATTAAGGCCTTGTGGGGGTCTGTATTGACCTTCATGAGTTATAGGGTTAATTATAGTTGCCTGGGGTAAATATTTTTAGTGTGAGTCCTTTCAGGACCTTTACGGTCCTTTAAGGACCCGCAAGGCAGGAAATTTAAAATTGAAATGCAGCAGGGTCACGATCGTTGCCGATCGGGGACCCCCGCGGTAGGGGGTTAATGTGGGGGGGCTGCATGGGGTCCCTATGGACCCCTGCAGCAAAGGGTTTATGTGGGGACACTTCGGGGGTACCGATGGGGACCCCCAGCACAGAGGGGGGTTAATTGTAGGTGCCTCGGCCGGGATTGGGTAATAGTGTGCCGCGGCCCCTTTAAGAAGCCGTGGCAGGGAATTAAAAACTTTTAAATGCAGCGGGGTGCCTGATCTATGCACATCGGGGACCCCGCCTGCAATGGGTTCATGTGGGGGCATAGAGGGGGGTTAATTTTTTGGGCCGCGGCCAGGATTGGCAATGTAAAACTTTTAAATGCAGCGGGGGCTTGATCGGTGCAGATCGGGGACCCCCGCTGCAAGGGGTTAATGTGGGGGTGCTGCAGGGGTCCCGATAGAGACCCCTGCAGCATGGGGATGTGTATGGGGAGCAGGGGGGAGCCTCACACGGCTGTCTCGGGCTGCTGCGAGGCAGCACGTAGAGGCTTTAGGATCCCATGCGGGCACTTTTTGTGCCCGTAGGGATTCTTACGAAATGCGAAAATCATGCGTAGATTTAAGGCTGCGTGTGACTACGTAGCTCTCTCGGAGCCTATTCTCGGCCATTTTTTCGTAGTCATATAGCAAAGCAGAGTGCGATAGATTCGGTACTCGCAAACAGCAGAAAAACTGCCTTTTGCGAGCACCGTGAGAACTACGAGGGATAATTTAATAGGGCCCTCAATGTCTAAAACAACTTTAAAAACCTGCTTCCAGATCAGAATTCCAAGAAAAACAGTTATTACACTGCATCCTAGGAAGCTGAGCTGGGACATGGAAATGTGCCCACAAACGCCTCGTTCTTCAATCCATAGCCATTATCAAACATGGCTTCCTTTAAGCTTATGCATGCTGTATTACCCAGCTTTAATGCAAAGCCACAGTTGGATTAAACACAAGCTGAGTATCCAATCCATGTACAATAGTGATGTCCCAAACAGTTCGCCGGCGGACTATTCGCAGCGATTTTTGCATGTTCGCGTTCGCAGCGAACAACGAACACATGCGCTTTTGGGTTTGCCCCGTATTCTTTATCATTGAGGAAACTTTGACCCTGTACCTCACAGTCAGCAGACACATTCCTGGAATCAGCAGCATAAACTCCCTTCCAGAGCCTTCCATCTGAAGGACAGCAACCCAAAAAGCCCTTTTTAGGGCTAGAACATCATTTATTTTATTTTATAATTTTTTTCTGTGTAATCTAATTGCATATGCCTGCCTGCCAGCGTGTGTGTGTGACAGGCTAACACCTAACCGCTTGTATTGTGCTCAGTGAAATAAAACAACACTGTTTTGACTGTAATAGATTGAATATCAGTTGCCTGCCTACAGGCGTGTGTGTGAAGCCTATTGCATCTAACTTTTGCCAGTGCACAGTGACACTCATATCTGGTGGCACCTTAGATTGCACGCGCAGTGCCCCAAATTTGAAGTGGGAGGACTGACCAAGCATCTTTTTCCGTCTCCCGCTTCCAAAAATCCATGCTATATACACGTCCCCTGATAGTGGACGTAACAGGGATTAAACCGATAGGAATAGTACTACTTAACAGTACACACCTTATAATAACGCAGACAGAGGCAACGCATATAATCTTCCATGCTGTGCAGTGGAAGCCCCCAGACTCTGACCTGTGTATAATATTCCATGCTGGGCAGTGGAAGCCCCCAGACTCTGACCTGTGTATAATATTCCATGCTGGGCAGTGGAAGCCCCCAGACTCTGACCTGTGTATAATATTCCATGCTGGGCAGTGGAAGTCTGAAGAAGAGGAGTCAGAGGAGGAAGGTGGCTTTGAGGAGATGGAAGACCAAACACAGCAGGCGTCCCAGGGGGCTTGTTATCACCCTTTCGTGGCTGGGTGGAGGAAGAGACCTTCAATGACATCAGTCACAGTCTGTTACTGTGAAGCGGGTGTAACCGTTACACTACCTGATCGATACAACATCATACCTGATGTTATAAAGCATGTTATTCCAAACAATTTAGGAATGCTAGTTGATTTATGCCCTTTATGGCTTAAAACCAGACTATGCATCATCTATGTAATTTTCCGTGGGAGTTTTGCCATGGATCCCCCTCCGGCATGCCACAGTCCAGGTGTTAGTCCCCTTGAAATAACTTTCCCATTACTATGGTGGCCAGAAAGAGTCCCTGTGGGTTTTGAAATTCGCCTCCCTATTAAAGTCTATGGCTGTTCGCCGATGTTCGCCCGTTCACGAACATTTGATGAAGTTCGCGTTCGCTATTCGTGAACCCAAAATTTGATGTTTGCGACATCACTAATATACAACTGTTTCAAGCTTACTGGCTATCATCAGCATGGAGCGGGATCTATATATATTATATATCATTTATTTTACTTCTACCATACTGCTTCTGAAGTTATGTATGTACTAAAATGTTATCTATTATTGCATTTCCATAATCTTAAACTATAATTCTAAAATGTGTATTCTATTAGGTAAATTTGACTTTTTTCTTTATATAGATAAATAATCTTTAGATATAATAGGCATTTGTGATTTTGCAATTTGCCAAAAAGACACTTTACTTTTCCATGTATGATCTTTTATGAGAAACTTAGGAGTTTACCCCAAGTAATCTCTTACATGAACCAGCCTATGGGAACCATGTAATAGCTACATCATTTCTCCCAAATAAACTTCAATAGCTAATTAGGGAGTCATGTAATTAAAGCTAAAGTTTGTTAAACTGCATATATCCATGAACCTCTATTAGCTTCACTAAGGTATTGTTGTGCCGATCCTTGTGTCATTATAATGATCTAAATTAGGCAGTACAGGTAATGGAGCACTCATTTAGCAAAATAAACACCAAAATCTGAATTCTCTTGACTCAACTGAGGAGAGCAAACAAAAAGTGCTAACAAATATCTGCCCCAATGCCCATGGCATGTAAACATTGTACCATTAACCTAGCTAACCTGCCTATCGGAAGTGTTCCACTGATCACCTCTGATCTTCCTGTCATCACTGTGTCACTGGTCACCATCATTGTGCTGCTGGTGTCTGATCTCCTCTTACTTTACCACTGCTGTCACTGACCTATTGTTACTGTTTCCCATATCCGCATGATTATTGTTTTGACACTTATACTGTGATATAGACACATTCAGAAATGGGGAAGGCACGTCTAACAAATGTCAAATTATAATGCTAAAGTCAACTACTAAGGGCTTGCTCTCTATAAAAAGAAACGCTATTGTACAGGATTATGTGAGTAATAGGAAGTAGGTTTCATTTATTTCAGTGAGTGTTTAATGAGGAATAAATTATGTTTTCTGATGCTCATGTGTGGTGTTAGATGAAGAAACTGCTTCTGTATTGCATTCAAACTTTCCATGGTAACTGCCATAATTTAATAAGTAGTATACTTGCAAAACTTGTAAATGAAAAAGTGCAGGTATGCAGGTAAAGCAAGTAAATTGTAAGAATGAGAGAGTGTCTCTAAACGCTAGCATACGGAGTATAATTTATCATTAGAAGTAGTTTACAAAGAATATCACATTTCCAAATGCTTCAACAGCATGAGAAAACAAGTCTGTCTGTATTAAAAAAAATATTAGGACTTGCTAGATCAGGAAATTTTAAACTCATTTATAATTCAGAAACAGCTTGGAGGATTGTATAATACAATTTTGTATGTCTGGACGGTGCTTATTCAATGAATAATTGTAAGGTTTTCAAACAGCTCAGATATGATTCTGAGAGAGAGGCGCAGTCATACAATGGGCCAGTTCATCTAAAATGCAGATATTTTGTAGAGGACATACTGTTCTGACGACTTCACATAATCTTAGCTGTCCATAAGGTACTTGTTTTGTTGTCAAAATAAAGTACACAATAAACTCATCTAAACACAAAGATTCTATTGCTTATTCAAATATTTATAATACTTTCAGAATGTATAGTTGTACATTGCATGCATATATTCTTATCTATAAAAGTGTGTGTTAAACAATCAAATATTCCAGTTCAAAGTTCAATTTAGCAATAAACATATTAATCAAATCATATGATCATGTTACTTCTTTTACCATACATCCATTTTTTTACCACTACTTTCCCTGCTCCAACAAGCCAACTCCTATTTTCCACCCCAAAAAAGACAAGATACCAACATATGTCTGCTTTGTCCTAAATCATAGGCTAAAGTCGGCATGTTTTTATTTATAAATGGAATGCTACATTCATCAAGTATGCTAAATAAGCCTTTTCATGATGTGTTATAAAATCATTTTTTTAAATAAACTTATTTTTAAAAACTAATTATAATTCCTGTTCCAACTTTTTTCTTTTTCTACTAATTTATATACCTATCATGATTTATCCTGGATCTTCTCTAATCTTATTCTTATCAACCCTAATCTAATATACTACAATTTGCATTATACTTCTACTCTAGTATCATTAATAAGTAATATGCATCTGTGTTTTTATCTAGTTGTGTTACCGTTATTTTTTAAAGAGGAAGTAGTATAGCGTACCTAGATATTTTAACACTGGTAGACTATAATTACACTGATAAATAAATATTGATAGTGAACAACATTCTGTTAATATATAATATGCTGAAAGGCTATGTAACATCAAAGAAAAAAGCTTTTTTTAGTAGATAACAGCACATTTTGCAATACAATATTTGTAAAGTAATAGTATAGCACTACAGAGCCTCAGGTATAAACTTTATCAAGTACAATAAAACATTAATGAGAAAATATATTTTAGACACCTATATGTAAATTAAGTTGTTGCCAGTTGTTTTGTAAACAATCACAGATCTGGCATTTAACATACACATCCCAACGTGGTGTGAATTAGACAGAGCTACAATCTGTGTATAAGGCATATTTGCAAATCTCTACCCCCACAGGATTTTCTAGCCTTCTGTAGCACCGAGATATATTTCCAATTTTATATCAGATGACTGTATCTAGGGAATTTTACAAAGGTGTTTTCAAAGTATATTCAAATTGTATGTGATATCTGCTTACAACAAGATACGTTTTTGGTCAGCAGTATTGAAGCTACAGTACTCAGGAAAATGATGAGTATCAATTATTAATGAGTACGCCATTTGTCCCAATTGTTTCTTTATATTTAAGGTAGGAAAAATAGTGTAATATAGGAAAAATATATTAAAAGAACCAGCAAAATGGCCTTATGTGCTCTGCACCATGAGATAAAGGATGGCCAACCATGTAAATGTGTTATTTTTTTTTTTAATTAATCAAAAATATATTATTAGTAAATAACAACTTTTTCATCAATTTAAAACACATTTTCTACATGCCTTTCCACCCTTTGTCTGATGGTGCAGAGCATATATGGTGATTTAATTATAGTCTGTGAAGCCAATAATCAAAAGCTGCATAGGAAGTGAGGTTAAGATTGAGACTATCACTCTGCTTATGTTTTAGCTTTATTGATTTCTGTAATCAAAGGTAATCCTACAGAGAAATGGTACATTAGACAAAAGTATCTGCTTTAGAACTGTAAGAGTGGGTTAGAATGTTGCCATTTCCCTTCGTTTTACTATAATCTTTCATGTAGTTTAAATAATTATTTTAACAGCATTATATTAACCAGAGTTGACTCATACCACCCTTTACATTATATATATATATATATATATATATATATATATATATATATATATATATATATATATATATATAGTACATAAAAGGTATATTTGTGCTCACATTTGAATGTCTAAAATAAGTTCAAAAACGTATTCCCTGCTAAGAATTTCAAGAAGTGCAGTTATTGTACTGCATTCTGGAAGCCAGGGCAGGGACATGCTCATGTACCCAAAAATGTTTATGTCTTTAATCCAATACCATTTTAAACATTGCTCCTTTTATGCATATTCTTGCTGTATTACACAGCTTTAAGTAAAGCCTGGAATGGATTATGCACCACAAACAGCTGTTTCAAGTTTACTGCCTCTCATCAGCGTGGGTCCGGTTCCTTAGCTTGTTTAGTAGATTTTGTGGGAAGGTAGTTTACCACAATAATAACTTAATTTATGATGGGCAAAAGAGAGATAGAAGCCCTCCACCGTGCAGTAGTACAGTAAATAAATAGTACATTTGTGCTCACATCTGAATGTCTAAAATAAGTTAAAAACATTTTTTTTTTTGCTCAAATCTCCAAGAAATACAGTTATCACACTGCATTCTTGAAACTAGGGCAGAGACATGCAAATGTGCCCACAAAGGCTTCGGTCTTTAATCTAAATACCATTTCAAACATGGATGCTTTTAAGCATATGCCTGCTGTATTACACAGCTTTAAGCAAAGTCCAGGATGGATTATGCACAAGCCAGGAATACGTTTGCTTCGAGGCCCCATACACAACAGGGTTGGCAGGACTGTTTTTTTAGACACACATCTGGTAGCCCCCTGGTTCATTTGGACAGTGAGTTTCTCAACTGTTGCATACTGGTTGGGCCTCACACTCCTTTGAAATCAACGTTCACCTCTGACATCATTGGCACGCGGTGCTCCATAGTTTCCACGCCGTTTATTCGCAATGATGCCGTTTATCCAGTCACGCCACACATTAACCACAACAGCATGCGAACAGCCACTAATGAATTTCCTTTTATATGCAATTATGCTGTAGTGAGATCTACAGTGTTGGTTTCTGCAGATAAACTTCCTTAGATGGCAAAATACTTTAAAAAAAAAGATCCTATATGCACAGTAGGGATGTGAAATCTACAACTGCCAGTGCATTCATTAACTGAATGCTCATTGGTTTACATGGGCACACTCTCCTGAAAAAAGTAACCAACAGCATATGCTGATCAAAGAACTGTAAATGATTATGAGATAAAAATGTACAGGCTGTGTTTATTTATTTATTCTTTAAAATATTGCCCATTATCAAGTTTAGTTATTCAAAGAACCATATAGTAAAATTTTGACCACATTCATCCCTTAACTAATGACTATTTATTTTTTTATACCAGTCTCTTTATCTTCACTCCTGCATATAATATATTTAGCTAAATACAAATTATAATGATTAGAATTATAATGTGCTATATAGAGCAGAGGCTCACAGTGAGTAACAACTATAACAACATTTTGGTCCACTTATCTGCCTGAAATTTTAGTTTTATAGCCAAATGCTGCGTCTGACAGATGTAATTGAGAGCATATTAAATATTGTTAATGCAAATACTGTATCATTATCATTTCCATCTTTGTCAAAAGGTATTTATCATGAACTGAAGAAGCTGCTACCCAGTTTTAATTTTCATATAACAGTTTAATGGAAAGTCTTGAAACGGAATGCCGAAAAACACTGCAGTGTAAACTGTGCCAAAACAGGCTATGTGTTAATGGCTCTGGACTGCAGTGTTCATACTGGCACAATTAGACACACAAAGATGGATTAACAGCAACAACAAAAATACAACAATGTATTTTAAATTATAAGGGCCGTCTGAAGAGTGTAACAAGGTGAAATTTGAAGTTTTGGGAATACAAATCCAAAATCTGGCATAAAAGTTGCTTTACATTGGCAGTAGATTTTTTGGAATTACTGCTTGCCAGAGGATTTAAGCACCACGGCTAAAAATATGTTCCCTTATTCATGCATTCAGTCCCATGCTTCTAGATCTACATTTTACTTATCCAGTGGGGTTAAACACAGTCAGAATCTGAATGTGCTTTCTGCAATATAGCCTTTTAAATTACATTTTTAATTAATGCACAAAAGCAGAAACCTGTATGGTATTTATATATAATGTTATGTGTAACAAATCCAACCATGAATTCTTAATACTGTGCCACATTAAATAAACGAGAAATTATTAATGTATGATATCCTGTAAATAAAAACTGTATCATTACTCATATTACTATGAAAACAGATGTCCCCCTTCTATTGCTATACTTTTATTACTTGGAAGAAGGACATAACATTGTTATAAAAAGAAAACAAGTAAAGAACATGGGAGAGATAAAAGACAACTCCAGCACATAGGAAAAATTACACATGACAAGGTGAGACAGCTAAGTCAGAAGCATTGCTTACAATTCATACATACAATATTGTGATGTTTCTGCGTTATACCTAGGCAATATAGAAATAGTACATATTTCTATATTAAAATTGGCCCACCACCAATACTAATTGATATTGAAATTACTGAAATAAATAACATTATTTTATGTCTAGAATCTAATTAGCTTAGATTATACATTTGTCATGTTTGCTTATGTATTCACTCTATCCCTTTTACATAGCTCAGATTATATTGGAGCTTTAAAAATAAATGATGATAATAATAATAATAACAATAAATGCGTTATACAAAAAGCCTACAATTCTGTGTAGTGCAGGACATTATTGGAAGTGGTAAGCAATGTTTTCAAAATTGACTACTTACTACTTAGAGGTCTGTGAGACAAATCAATATGTTTTAGTTAGGAAGAATTATTTACATTTGTGTTACAAATTTTACAAAAAATAGTTGGAAATAATCACCTACTTTCTATTGTAATTTAAAGGAACAAAGCAAATTTAATTTGAAAAAAGACCATTCTGAACCGGTATATTGTGATAAATGAGTGTTGCAGGGAATAAGTGCTGGGGTTAAACTCGGTCTGCAGTGGACAGAGGAAGATCTGTAAAGTTCGATGATCTATGAGCTTGTGTCATATAGATTCCTTCTCTTGGATGCACACATACCATAAATAGACTTGGTACATAGAAAGATATCATTAATCTTAGTGTTTTTTTGATGATGGACAAGGTACCTTTCTTCATGCATGAAATATCTGAATCTGGAATGGTTTAATGGAAATGCAATTTGTAAAAAAATGATAATGTGCTCAATTTTTTTCTATATGGTTATTTGAATAACTTAACGCGAGTGTCATGTTCTAACACTATGATGTATATTTTAAACTGTAGATCTTTTAAGCAAATATAGGGCTACATTTTTACTTTGTATATTTTTTATGTTTTATCTAATTTCGTTAATTAACAAATGTTTTGGGTTGCCCATAAAATAGTAAAAATAAATATAGAGTCACAATTAGAGTGTCACAATTAAAATAAACATGAGAACCTCAAAAAGAGAAAGACGGAGAATTCAAATGAGGTCTCAGTCTGTTTGGACAAAGAATATATCATTGGAAATAAAACATCAGTAATTTAATGACCAAAATATGAAAGACTGATAAAGAAACACATATCTTACTGCAACCCAGTAGCCGGCCTAAGGAGATGTACAGTTAGAAAACAAATTGCAAATTTAAGCTGTGCAAATTGAAGCAGTTGAGAGAAGCAACACTCCACAGTACAGGTGAGTAGTTTTAAAAAAGCTTTATTGTGTGTTTATTTCTCCTGTCTACATAACATTTTCTGATTAAAAGGGTATGGATGTTCATAAAACAAAATAATCACTTAACCTACTCTTCGGAATATCTTTTGGAAGCTGTGTTCACAAGTAGCTCTCACACATTGCAAACCATCTAAGCCCTAAAATCCAACACAGAATTAATATAGGGGTAGAAAAAGCCCCAGGATATCAAGCCCACTACGTCTAGTCCCTCTTTTCTTGATTTGGATGTTCTAAAGACAGACCTGAGGTTTGGGCCTAGTTCAGATCCCCACCAGATAGCTGCAAGAAAGTATTTTCCCTGCTGTCAAGAGCAGCGAGATTCCAAGATGATTGTTTTATACCTGGTGATTACCCTTATAGAGGTGTATGATGGATATGTCTTGTTTGCTGTGGAATGGATACTTGCTTCTAGAAGGACTGAAACAACTCACAGAAAATTTCTGCTGGTATTATATCTGACCCAGGTGCTTTGCCACTTGACAGCTGGTTCATGGCTTTCTTCATATTGTCCTCTTCTGTTGATCATCCATGGATCATCCATGGATAAACTGACTGATCACTCACCTGGAGCAGGGCTTACTGCCAGAAACACTGCATGGCAAGGGATATGGAGCCATTGACATCATCTTCGCTGTGCGTCAACTACAGAAGAAGTGTCAAGAGCAGACTTGTGAACTCTACACAAATTTCAAGCATTTCACTCTCGCCAGAAACCGTGGAGCATCATGTCGAAATTTGGCTCTCCTGACAGATTCATACTAATAGTACAGCAAATTCATGGCTCATGTCCTGGATAGTAATGGTGAAACATCTGAGTTCTTTGCCAATGGTGTCAAGCAATGGTGTGTTCTAGCATCCATGCTGTTTAGCATGATATTCTCTGGCACTCTGACCAATGGCTTTCAGTACTGCTCTGAAGGAGTAGGCCTAAAGTACAGAACCAATGGGAAACTCTTTAATTTGGATTCACTGTGTGCTGTCACCAAGGTGAAGGAAACTGTGCAGCAAGACTTTCTCTTTTCCAACCATTGTGCTCTGAATTCTTGTACAGAGTCATAAATA
Organism: Discoglossus pictus; assembly: GCA_027410445.1. Lineage (NCBI taxonomy): Eukaryota > Metazoa > Chordata > Amphibia > Anura > Alytidae > Discoglossus > Discoglossus pictus. The sequence goes on from CM050166.1 coordinate 201,275,854, forward strand.
CTACCAAGTATGGACACATTTTCATCAGCATGCAGTAACTTCAATCTTGCCATCAACACCAGGAAGACTGAGGTCAAGCACCAGAGAGAATAATCCATTACTTTAAAAGAACTGAGACTGTAGGCAGTGCATCACTTCACATACCTGGGCAGTGCCTTTTCCTGAGCAGTACCGATCAATGCTGTAGTGAACTGCGAATTGTAAAAGCAAGCTTGCTGTGCCTTTGGCAGATTAAGCTCCAACATTTAGGAATGTCGAGGCATCAGCTTACCAGCAAAACTAAGATGTACCTAGCACTGGTGCTTCCAACTCAGCTGTATGCCTGTGAGATGTAAACTGTCCACTGAAGTCATGCACAATGGCTCAGTCACTTACACATGTCCTGTTTGCGCAAGCTTCCGAGAATCAATGCTGAATACTGAAGTCCTTTCCAGAGCCAGTCTGTCATCAGTACACTGCTGTTGAAAGTCCTGGACATATTTTCATAATGTCAGATGAGCACATCCCTAAACAGCTCTTCTACAGAGAATTCTGAGAAAGCGGAGGACAAAAGAAGAGGTTCAAGGATACACTGAAGACCTATTTGAAGTCTCTCCAGATCTACAGCACTATCACAAATGCACTCTGGGAGGGACAGTGGGACCAAGTTGAACCCCACTTTTAAATGCCCTGAACCCCCCAAAGCCCTTTTAACCCAAACCTACTCAAAATTACATTGTACTGTATTAACTGGGACTGTCACAGTTAAAGTCTATGGGAGAAATCTCCTCAAGTTATTTCCCATAGACTGTAGGCATGATTGGCTTCCTCTGGAGCCTTGGGAAGCACAAAGCCTGAGCTTCAGATTGATACTTTTAATCCAGTTAATCCACAAGCTGCTTTTATTCAAACAGACTAATAGGAGTGTGGATTGGGTCTGGAGTAACATCCACTTACATTTTAGTTAAAACACTATCATCTCACTGTCTTATGAAACATAGCAACACTACCCACTTGTATTCTTGTGATTAGCATTATATATCCTTTGTGCCTTTGATATGTTTTATATTATAGTTACCACTGTATATTGCCTTTATTATGTTTTACCATATAGGTTTCACTCAGTGATGCTGTGCTACTAGAAATAGTACTAGTAGCCAGCCTTGACCATAAAAGAGTCATAATGAATTTTTGTACACCCCCCTTCCCCCCGGTACCATAACCTTCCCCACATGTATATTAATATGAACTCATAATTACTGTACAAACTGACTTTACTGTGCCCTGATCTATTAATAGGTGCCTACACCAAACAACATGCTTTACTGCACACCATGTGGTGACCCAAAATGGTGACTGTTACTAAACACTTTTTTGAACAGGTTTTCTATTAATTCCCCTTCTATTTTCCAACTAGGTAGCTAGCAGCAACCTGGCCACCCAAGTAGCAAATGACTCAGACTGCACTCCAAAGAGGGAGCCCTTTAGGAGGTATGTTTTGTCCCAGGGGGCAGATTCCCTCTGAGTGGTTCATGATAATTTAATTAGTGTGGCTAGTGTACTGATTGGCTCTTATTAGCTCTTATATGCTGGTATTCTGTTAAGTACTATGCTTAAAGGGATCTACACCTGTTCCTGCTCCTTTGTTCCTGGTTTTCTGATGTGGTCCTGATCTGGAGGAGCAGCTGGATGCTAAGATTGCCAGAACCCAATATTTTAACATTTTCAAAAAGAATCATTGGTCTGAAAATAGGAAGCTGAATGTGGGGGCATACAATACCTAATTATAAAACAATGTATTTTGATTTCTTTCAACAAACTCCAGCTAGACATAGTTATGCTTCAAGGGACACATCTAACTAAGGAGTAACACACTTTGTTGCATAAACACTGGGTCAAGGGTTCCTCTGTGCACCTTATGCTTCCAAGAAAAGAGGAGTGGTGATATTATTCCGCAAAACAATCTAACATACTATATTTAAACAATATACTATGGGCCTTATTCAATTGCGATTTGGCCAATTGAATAGGGCTCTAAATAAGCACATAGCATATTTTTTTTAAAGAATTTTTAGTTAGTAGAAACCTTGCTTTTGGATAGATGCTTATTAACTATAAATGTCTTTAAAAAAATATGTTATGTGCTTATTTAGAGCCCTATTCAATTGGCCAAATTGCAATTGAATGAGGGCCTATGTCTTAATGGCAAACATTTACTCCCCCAGTACATACTCACATATGTGTATAACTACATTTTATGAACAGTTGCTACCATTGCAATAAATAATTAATTAAATTAAACCTTCTTAGTGATGCTGTATTAAAAAGTTTAACAACCGCTAATATCCAATTAGAAAACAATTGTTGAGTGACTCCAAACATCTCATCTGCCAGAACTCTTATATACCACTTGTTGAGGACTTTCATCATTTATATCCTAATGCCAGGGTTTATACAATGTTTTTGAAGTGGCACAATAATATGTCACATATAAACTTCTTTTTGGCACATAACTTTCTATTACAAGGTATTATTGATACAAAGATTGAACAAACAGCTTCTTCTGACCTTTCAATGGTTATAATAACTGTACAGCAAGCACCCCAACAAACTTATGTGCGACACTGGCGGTCATCTGATAAGTGCTACAGTTTAACGTCTCGCCTCGCTTTGCAAGGCTCGCAGCGATGAGCTCCTTTGACGCTCATCGGCCATGTCCTACGCGTTAATGACTCACCTCGCTAAGTCGTACGCACCTCGCAAAGCGTGACGACGTCTCGCAGTTTGACAACTATTATATGTGATTCCCAAAGAGGAATCAAAATAGAGGAAACTAGGCCCATATAAATAGAGGAGATTGCCTTTTCAGCAAAGCTTTTGATAATATCAGATGGTTTCACCTGTGCACAACCTTACAAAAATGTGGATTTTAAGGCCCCTATTTCCAAGCAATAAAAATCCTCTGCCACAAACAGGTAAATGTTGTTACCCTTAAGACATCCTCCAATTTTATTTTACAAAAAAAAGAATGAGGCAAGGATGTCCTCTCGCAGCTCTTCTCTTTAATTTGGCTATCGAGTTGTTAATTATAAACTTATGATCAGAGCTCAATTTGAAAAGCAATACAAAAATTACCGTATATACTCGAGTATAAGCTGACCGAGTATAAGCCGAGGCACCCATTTTACCACAAAATACTGGGTAAAATGAGTGACTCGAGTATAAGCCGAGGTTGGGAAATGTGCTGCTCCCTGTCTTGTGCCCTCTGTGTCCCCCTCTCTCTCCGTGTCTCTTCTCCCCTCTCCCTTCCCTGTGTCTCTTCTCCCCCCTCCCTTCCCTGTGTCTCTTCCAACCTCTCCCTTCCCTGTGTCTCTTCCCCCCTCCCTTATCACCCTCCTCAACCCCACTCCTCAACCTCCCTCCTCATCCTTAACCTCCCTCCTCATCCTCAACCTCCCTCCTCATCCTCAACCTCCCTCCTCATCCTCAACCTCCCTCCTCATCCTCAACCCCCCCCTCAACCTCCCTCCTCATCCTCAACCCCCTCCTCAACCTCCCTCCTCATCCTACCTCCTCAACTCCCCCATCCTCAACCCCCCTCCTCAACCCCCATCCTCATCCTCTCTTCTCAACCGCCCATCCTCAACCCCTCCACCCCATCCTCAACCTCCCTCCTCATCCTCAACCTCCCTCCTCAACCCCCTCCATCCTCAACCCCTTCCTCAACCTCCCTCCTCAACCCCCCCATCCTCAACCCCCTCCTCAAGGCCCCATCCTCATCCTCCCTCCTCAACCCCCATCCTCATCCTCAAACCTCCCCCTCAACCTCAACCCTCCTCAACCTCAACCCCCCCTCAACCCCAACCCCCCTCCTCAACCTCCCTCCTCAACCCCCCCATCCTTAACCCCCCATCCTCATCCTCTCTCCTCAACCCCCATCCTCTACCCCCCTCCTCAACCCAAACCTCCCTCCTCATCCTCAACCTTCCTCCTCATCATTAACCTCCCTCCTCATCCTTAACCTCCCTCTTCATCCTCAACCTTCCTCCTCAACCCCCCTCCTCAACCCCCTCCTCAACCCCTTTCCCCAACCTCCCTCCTCAACCCCCCCATCCTCAACCCCCTCCTCAACCCCCTCCTCAACCTTCCTCCTCAACCCCCCCATTCTCATCCTTAACCCCCCATCCTCAACCTCCCTCCTCAACCTAAACCCTCCTCAACCCCCCTCCTCAACCTCAACCCCCCCTCAACCCCAACCCACCTCCTCAACCTCAACCCCCCTCATCCTCCCCCCTCAATCCCCCTTAACCCCACCCCCCCTTCTCAACCCCCCTCCTCAACCTAAACCCCGCTCAACCCCCCTCCTCCACCTAAACCCCCTCCTCCACCTAAACCCCCCTAAATACCTCCCCCCTCTCACCTCACTTACCTGCTTGTGCTCCGGCCTCGGCTCCTTGACCCGGCGCGCATGTGACGTCACATGCGCGCCGCATCATTAGCATTTACCGGGTGCCGGCACCCGGTATATGCTAATGACACGGCGTGCATGTGACATCACATGCGTGCCGCCGCCGGGTCAAGGAGCGGAGGCCGGAGCACAAGCAGGTAAGTGAGGGGAGAGGGGGAGGTATTTATGGGGGTTTAGGTGGAGGAGGGGGGTTGAGGGGGTTTAGGTTGAGGAGGGGGAGGGAAAGAGACACGGGGGGGTAGAGAGACACACGGAGGGGTTAGAGACACACGGGGGGGTTAGAGAGACACGGGGGGGTTAGAGAGACACGGGGGGGAGAGTGACTCATGTATAAGCCGAGGGGGCCCTTTTTTGCCTTAAAAAAGGGCTGAAAAACTCGGCTTATACTCGAGTATATACGGTAACCTCTTTTCTGGTCACTTACTACTGTTCGTAGCATTTCCCCTGTGAGACATCCCTAACCTCTTGAAAATAATGTCTTATGATAGCAATTTTTTTGTTACAAGATCAACTTCTCTAAATCAGAAATAACAAGCAGAAGAAAAGCCTTAGCTACATTTGATCATATCTAGACATAACACAGTTCCAAACCACTAAACAACTCCTAAGATCAATACATTTCATCAAGATTTTACATAAAAATCAACAAGTTCACTCATAGTCTAATCAATTTTAATTCAATTGAAATTTTGGTCTGGTCTGCCAATCTATGTAATGAGGAATATAGCTTTGTGGAAGATGGTCATCTTCCGAAATATATCCAATCTGAAGCAGAGCCTTCAATTTTTCATGAACCATAAAGATATGGCTTTAGTAAAAAACACTTTAATAAGATTCCTGCGTGGTATGGGCAAGAAACATAGACATCCTCACACTTGAGGCGCACAGGGAAGAGGGTGGTGCATATACAACATTAAAATGTTGCATGTATTTTTTTCTGTATCTTAGACTGGATTTACTATACTTCTGATTTTGCATAGAGGACAATGGACTTACAGTTGATTACACCTTACTTACCCACTCCATTACTATCTCTAAATTGACATGTTTAATTGATAATGCAAAAGAAAATAGCATATGACACAATATTTCCCCTCTCTTTCTGCAGAATTCAAATTAAGATTTGGACACCTATTTTTGCCAGTAAGCAGATGGAAATACCTAATTTTCCTGGCTATCTTGGCAAAGGTCCTGGAATGGTTTGTCATTTCTTTCTCCAGTGAACTGCGATTTGTCTGATCTCTCTGCTATTACCTGCCCATCTTGGGTATCCCTACATGGCATAGCTCACAGCTTTATTGAAGTATACAAGCCCCTTCATCCTGACAAGGCAGTGCAAGATAGTGGGGATCACAACAAAATATGACAAATCCTTCAAAAGATGAGGATGCCAGACCATCTAATCCGCCTCCTTAGTTATCTGTATGTGGACCAGAAAGCCACAGTCATAACCAAACATGGAACAACAGAATGGTTCAGGATCGGGGAAGGAGTGTGTATATTGTCACCTTATTTATTCAACTTATTATTATTATTATTATTACTATCGTTCATTTGTAACGCACCAACATATTCGGTAACGCTATACATAAGTTAAGTTCCAGGCAAGGACAAATTCAAAATGAAAGTGTAAGAAGTGGAGGCAGTGGCAGATTTTATTTTTCTCGGCTCCAAGATATCTGCAGATGGGGAATGCAGCCATCAAATTACAAGACATTTGCTTCTGGGAAGGAAAGTAATGATAAGTTTGGGCAAGCTATAAAAAACAAAGATATTAAATTATCATCAAAGGATTGCATTGATAAAATTATGGTATTCCAGGAAGTAACATATGAATATGAGAGCTGGGCCATAAAGAAGGCTGGAGAGAACTGCTTAGAGTCCATTGGATTGGAAGAAGATCCAATCAATCAATACTACAAAAAACCAAGCTAAACTGTTCACTTCAAAGTATGATCATGAGGTTAAAACTCAAATATTTTGGCCATATTATGAGAAGTCAGGATTCCCTAGAGAAGACTCTGATGCTTGATGGCTCTCAGAGGGACAGAGGCTGACAGATGTCTAGCGTGCTGTGGTCCATAAGGTAACGAAGAGTCGGAGCACGACTAAATGACTAAACAACAATTTTCCTGGTTTGTACTAAGAGTGCATACCCATAAAATCACTCTTAATACTAACCTAGGCATCATTAGTTTTCAACTCAGTATCATCTATACAACTAATCAGCTCTCCATGCACATGTGTGATTCAAGATTGCACATCATACTGAAAGCAAGTTTAAACACTGATTTACTCACTTATATCCCACTTTAACTATTTTAATTCCCTTCTAGATACTCCAACGATACAATACTGACCCAACTCTTTCTGTGTTCTGTACCTATCCTCTGCTACCATTTCCTATAGACAGGACTTTGCCTGTGCAACACCTACTGGAATTATCTCCACCACGTCAAAATTTCAAATACATTTTAAAAAATATCTCTTCAGAGAAGTTTACCACATATCCTCCCCCAAGTTACACTGCATACACTGCCAAACTAGACTTACTGTCTCATTTTGTTTGCACTTTTATTAAATGCATGGCCTCCCTTACAAATGAATCCTGAATGATGGACACACCACTACTTACGCAAGAGGCTCTTCAACCTCTGCCTTTACCCTACCTATCAGTACCTCTAGATGTTTGTTTTCTCTTTCCCACACTTTTTCCATTCACATTATTGTTCAGTTTCACTGCAGTTTCTAGTGATTTTTACTACTTCAACATTAGGAAACCTCAAACATTACAATGGTCAGTTAAATAGGGCATACATTTTTACTGATAGCCTTAAACCTTGCCATCCACAACAACTTATTACTGTCATGTATTAATAATTCTTTATTTAGAAAAAAACGTTTTAGAACAATATGAAGTAAACTACATTTCTGATGTGCAAGTGAATGCAATGGCGTGATCGGGATAAATATGGCATTAACTGAACCCGTTGTTATGGAACAATATATAAAAATGTATGATACTGTGAAAGTAAACATTAAGTAGAAATATTATGGTCATGACCAATGGCACATGTAATTTTCTGTGTGATCAGTCTGGAACTATTGTGAGGTACAGGTGTTATGTGGAACTTGCAGCAATAAAACAAGCTTGATAATTAAACAGAGTGTGCCAGGTGTTTGAGCTACAATGCAATCATTTTCGGTGAAGTTTGAAACTAATATAAAAAAGGCATGTACGGGCAGTTGGCCGGTCAATATGTCAAAGTGATGGGTGATATTTGGCAGAAAAGCTACTTTTTTTGTTTTTATGACAGAATGTGCATTGTTTAAATTACTATGCTCAGGGAATTTATATCCTAACGCTTGCACAAAAAACATAATGAAGCATAATTTGTGCTGCTAATCGAATTGTTTAAAGGTATAAGAATAAATGTCTTCATCTGTCTTAAAGAGCTAAAAGTATTTCAAGCTGAGCTGTTGTTTTTTTGTTTTGTTGTGCAACTGTGCATGCAAACAAAAGATAAGCTCAATAAATTTGATGGTGTTATTGAGATTGTACTTTGTTTTGAGAAAGATTATAAATCATTTAAATAAAATATATTTTTCATTTAAACAAATGATGACAACCCATATGAAAAGTATCTTAATTTTAAGCTTCTCTAGCAAAATCATTTAGGTACCAGGATTTTGCTTAAATATTCATCTTTATTGTATTAACTGCTCAGCATACTTAATGCTGAGAGTGCAAAATTATTTTTATTGTGACACAAAAGTTAATTACACTGAAATCAGATATTTTGCACAAGTATTCACCCATAATCCATACTTAGTAGAACCCTAATGAGCTGCAATTATATCCATGAGTCTTTAGGATTAAGGTTCTAACAGCTTTGTTCATCTGTATCCTGCAAGTTTTATAGATAAAATTGATCAAGCTCTGTTTGGTTGGATGAGGACCATTGCTGAACACCAATTTTTAAGTCTTACAACATACTGTCAGTCAGATTGAGGTCTGGTGTTTAATTGGCTATTCCAATAAATTCAATGTCTTGGTTTTAACAGATTCCAGTGTAGCCTTGTCCTGCTCAGATCTCTTAAAGACAGAAACAAGTTTTCCTATTGAATCATCCAGTATTTAGCCCAATCCATTTTGCCCACAATACTGACTAGTTTCCAAATCAATGTCAGATATTTTGTTGTTGTTTAATTGTTTAGCCATGTCCAATTCTCCATGACCCTATGGCCAACTGCAAGCTAGGCACATTTGTCAGCCACTGCCCCTCTGAGCTACATCAAGCTCATGTTCATTGCTTTAATTACCTCATCTATCCATTTACACCTCTGTTGTCCCCTTACTTGTGTGTCTTCAATCTTTTGCAGCATCAGATTTTTCCCTAGGGAATCCTGTCCTCTCATTACATGGCCAAAATATTTGAGCTTCAGCCTCTTGGTCATACCTTCTAGTGAACAGTTTGTCTTGATTTCCTGAATCACTGATTTATTGGATCTTAAAGCAGTCAAAGGGATTCTAAGAAGTTTCCCCCAACTCAAAGGTATCAATTATAAAGCGCTCAGACTTCTTTATGGTCCAGCTCTCACACCCTTATGATTCTACTGGGAATACCATAGTTCTAACTATGATGGGCTTTGTAGATAGTTTAATATCTTTACTTTTACTAGCTTGTCCAAGCTTGCCATAGCACTCCTCCCCAGAAGCAAACGTTTTTTTTATTTCATTGCTACAGTCATCATCTGGACAGATATTATATCCCAGGAAAATAAAATCTGTCACTGCCTCCACAACTTCCTCATCTATTTGCCAGGAAATGAGATTGCAATTTGCCATGATCTTTGTCTTTTTAACGTTGAGCAGCAGATCAGTATTGATTTACGCTTTGAATTCATCCATCCGGGCCTTACACATGATGTACTCTGCATATATGTTCAGTAAATAAAGTAGAAGTTAATAAACAAATTGGAAAACTTTATTTACACAACAAATAGAGCCACATTTAAAAAAAATTAGGATCTATTTCTAGACATAGGGGCCCTATTACATTTTCAGTTTGTATTTCCTGAAGCCCGTATAGGAGCCCGCAAAATTTATGGCTATTTAATGAGCCTCTTTTAGATATCCGCTAAGGCATTACAATTCATGGCACAACAATCCCCAAATAAAAAAATAGGCATTTTCATAGAACTTTTTGTTATCATATGTTGGAATGATTTTGCATACGACAATATGAAAAGCCTTGCTGACACATGCATAAAGCAATTAAAGACACACTACCTGATTAAATTGCAACACAAAAACTGCCTGCCATATTAACCCTCTCTAACTCGCAGAGGCTCTCATGTGGACCCTACAATATAAATATAATTGCATATACTGTACACCTCACTCATCACATCTACATTGGGAAAAGAAATAGTGGTCAAATTACACCCCCACATCACATATATCAAGTATCAGGGGAACATTTTAGATTTTGTTGTTCAGTGCATGTCCAACTCTTTGTGACCTTATGGACTGTAGCACATTCAGCTATGTGTCGTTTGTGCTTTTCCACAAGGTTTGCATGCCAAAGATACTGGAGTGAGTTGACAGTTCCTTCTCCAGTGGACTGCCATTTGTCTGACCTATCTGCTATGACCTACCCACCTAGAGTGACCTTACATTGGATAGCTCACAGCTTCATTGAAGTACACAAGACCCTTCACCACCACAAGGTAGCGATCCAGAAGGGGAACAGGGGAATATACACCACACTAATCAACTCTAACCCGTCAGGAAGGGCTGCAAACACACATCCAGGCTGTGCAGGGACACATGGAGCAACAGTCAATTCACCTCCATAAGGGATAATCTCTGCTACAGCCATCCTGGAAAGTTCTACGCCATGTGCCAAGATGTATACCCATTATCATTTGGCGAAATCCCATCAAGTGTTTTGCTATCAATAAATGTACATTATCACCTGTCATATTCTTATCAGCCCTACAGGGGAATTGGACATGTCATGTCTACTAACCCTGTATTATTAAATATTATATATATATACATATATATATATATATATATATATATATATATATATATATATATATATATATATATATTATATGATATATTATTATATTAGTATTATTAGTATTAGTATTATATGTATTCATCTATTGCTTAGTAACTAGGGCTTGTTAGTTTTCAGATATAGATACAAATATATGGTTGAACCCTAACCATTGAAAACACACTGACATGGTGAGTACGGTTTAACAAAGCTTTATTACATACCCAGAGCACATTCAGAAATGTACCAGACTGTGCATTAATTTCATGGGTGTGGTGTGGGTGGATCCCGGAAGGAAAATAGGATACTTAAAGGGGGTAATGTCATAGTCTAGAATAAGCATGATGCATAGCACCTACCAGGGTCACATGTGGTCACTACACCACTGCAACCGGAATCTGATGAAGAAAAGGATCATCAGAATCAGTGCATTTAATTGAAGAAACCAGTAATGTGCATAGTACTTTCAACTTGTCTATATCTGATCAATGAAACAAATGCTTAAACCAATCCAGTTTCACACATACAGTGTGTTCCCAAAACAAAAATCTGGAAAAAAAGGCGGAGGAGGATAACAAAAAAGAAAAACATGCATGTACAGTACAGTGCTAAATACTGTAACTGTAGCAATATACCAAACTCCCCTGATTCCCATCTGCAAGCATTACTAACCATTAGCTAGTTCTCATGATATTTCACTGGCCATGACCATTAATAATGATGCTTCATCTCACAATAAATGGTAAGCTGTGACCAGCGTGAGTGGTCAAGGTGTACTATCACCTTCTCCATATGATATTGTTAATCAACATTGATATAACATCCATCAGCTATGCAAGTGTTAAGTACATGTTAAAGGATACTCATGATATTAGCAATGCAGCAAAATACCCATTAATATGGAGAGGACACAAAGGTGAGAAGCCAAATTCAATGTTATTTACATCAGACACAAGGATGTGTGCTGGCTGTCATTAACATGTCATTGTGAGACTTTGCAAGTCCACCACCATAGCGGTATTAGTCTACATTTAAGCTAAAAACAATCTTGTCTTACAGATCTGGATATATTTAATATTGTGGGAGCTACATGTTAAGGGGGGGCTATCATTGAAGGAATGTCCATCTGAGAGGCACAGGGAAACTCTTATACTTAATACATTTCCTTCACAATGCTTGCAGATGCAGAAGATGCGTTCATCAAGCTGAATTGTGCCTAAACAAAAAAACAAAAAAGGAAATTAAACATAAGGTTTTCAAAAATATAGGGACTGCAGCATCTCTTCTTAACAGCATTCCTCGGTGACTAACAATTGCTGAAATGTTACACAGAACCCTACGTGTCCACAGAGAATAGGATCATGGACCATGTGATTAGAGGTAGCCATCTGTGTACAAAATATCACAATCACATAGGTCAAGATCCAACCTCTGAAGCAATGCTGGTGTCACTCATACGTCTTTTTCCCAAAGACAACCTTTGGATATGACACTGAGCACGTGCACTCAACTTATTTGGTCGACCATGGCAAGGCCTGTTCTGAGTGGAAACTGTCCTGTAAAACCGCTGTATGGTCTTGCCCATAGTGCTGCAGCTCAGTTTCAGGGTCTTGGCAACCTTCTTATAGCCTAGGCCATCTTTATGTAGAACAAAAATTCTTTTTTTCAGATCCTCAGAGAGTTCTTTGCCATGAGTTGCCATGTTGAGCTTCCAGTGACCAGGTTTAACACACCTGCTCTCTATTCACTCCTGAGACCTTGTAACACTAACGGGTCATATAACACCGGGAAGGAAAAATGGCTAATTGGGCCCAATTTGGATATTTCTCTTATGGGTGTACTCACTTTTGTTGACAACGGTTTAGACATTAATGGCTGTGACTTGAGTTATTTTAAATTTACACTGTTATACAGGCTGTACACTTACTACTTTACATTGTAGCAGAATGTCATTTCTTCAGTTTTGTCACATGAAAAGATATAATAAAATATTTACAAAAATGTGAGTGGTGTACTATATATATATAAAATCCTTTGGATTTCAGTATCATCTCTATGCAGATGACACTCAAATCTACCTTTCTGCACCCAATCTATCTCCCTCTTTTTTAGCTCAAGTTTCCAACTGCCTCTCTAGCATATTCTCCTGGATGTCTACCCGTAAACTCAACATGTCTAAGACTGAACTCCTACTCTTTCCACCCTCTACTACCGCTTCCACTCCTCAAATATCTCTCACTGTTGACAATACCATCATCACTCCCACCTCCCAGGCTCGTTGTCTTGGGGTTCTACTGGATCCCGCCATCTCTTTTATTCCTCACATTCAATCGATAACAAAATCTTGTCAGTTTCACCTAAAAAACCTCTCCAAAATTCATCATTATCTTTCAGAAGACACAGCTAAAATTCTAATACACTCTCTCATCATATTTCGACTCGACTACTACAATTCCCTCCTTGCTGGCCTACCCATCTCTCGTCTGTCTCCCCACCAATCCATAATGAACGCCTCTGCTAGACACATCTTCAATACCAAACGATCAGTGTCTGCATTAGATTATCTTCCTGCCTCAAAACCTTTAAAACATTACTAAAAACACATCTTATCACCTTTAGCCTTAACATGTACAACTGCACACTCCACAGCCTAATAACACTTACACCTACAATCTACTGTACAACATACAGACACCTCCACTTGACTGAACAAATTCACATCACCATCTTGCATTTGTCACCCTGTTGTACCACACCTAAACCCTTAGGGCCTCATTCTATTATCGGCCGTAGGAGATGCGGGGCCGCAAGGACCGGCCACAAGCTATTTGCCTATTCTATTCCCTTTCGACCAGGGACTCCGGCAGGCTTGCGGCCGGCGCCTTGTTATCCCTTGCGGCCGCACGCACCGGAGGAAAGCCTTTGATCTTAAACGGCTGCAAGAGTTTCGGCCGCAAGAAAATCCCGGTTGCTATTCAATTGCTCCGGGAATCCTCTCTGCAAGGCTAAAACCGAGCCGCAGCTTACTTGCAGCAAAAAGGTCCCGCAATTAAGCACATAATAAAGCCATCCTGCACTCTGAGGAGACGATAAAGTGATTGTAGGTGTTAGCATTCATAGCACAACATTCCGCTACACTCAAATCCGTAAATAATTTTTATTTTAATTTATGTCAAATATCCGTGTAAAAAGTCCAGAGGGCTTGGAGCACCTCAGACCCGCCCATGCTGCGGCCGGAAAATAAACAGTTAATGAAATATCGGATTTGGGCTCATGTGCAAGCTTGAGAGGGGGTTGCTATTAATCCTCATGTCCCCCATTATGATCCCTAGCATTTACAGAGCTTTACAGTGCCGTCTTGAATTTATATTTGCTTTTAAAGATTTCTGAGCTTACGGTCGGTTGCAAGATATACGGCCGGCCGTAAGGGGATATCCTTGCGGCGCCGTCTATGTGAATTGCAAGGTAACGGGAGCCCCGCAAGGAATCGCTGCTTTGCGGCCGATTTACGGCCAATAATAGAAGGAGGGCCTTAGATTGTAAGTTTGCGAGTTTTCAATCTTGTGTCAGTGCCTTGAAAACAAGCTCTATGTACATTTGATTATATGCTCAAAAACAGGGCCCTCCATTCTTTATAAGGTGTTAAGTTTGTTTTTTGCCATGTACTCAACCCCTGTACAGCGCTACGGAATTATAATTATATAATTATTATAATAATAATAATAATGGTCCCCTTATTTTTATTTAATTTTAACAATTCTCCACCTTTACATGGGTTTTTAGAAGGTTAATTTAATGTTAGCTTATTTTTATTTTTTTTATTGATGCTTAAGGTAGACTGTAATAGAGTACTTTTTGGTCCCGGGCAGTACATATATGATGTCATTCATGATGTGATGTCAGTGATCATGAAATCAGTGAATCTTTTGATGACATCATTGGTTACATGAAAGAGGCAGGGCTGCAAAAAAAACGTAACAGTGCATTTGCCAGATTCTGTACATTTGAGTGAAAACCATAATATTGGGTTAATGTATACATTTTTGTCTCTGAATTTCCACATTTTTACAATTATACTTTGATGACCTGAAATGTGTTCTAATTTTGTTTATTCATTGGGGTCCTTCTGCATTACATATAAAACTAGCTCTCTATGAAACAAAGAGAGATATAATAAAAATAACACATTGTCATATCGGTAACAGAGGAAAACAGGTTGTTTGCAGCAGGTAACACTGTTAAAGTTGTTCCTACTGCATCAGTGTTATGTGCAACAGACATCTCATTCTATGTGTGTGTCATAACGAGTGTCTGTGTCATTATGTATGTATGTGTCAGAGAGAGATAGACAAAGACTGCATCCATGACATATTGTGTTTCAGTGAAAGTCAGTGTCCATCTCACATGGTGTGTTTGTGTCAAAGACATACTGAGTCTATGTCCATGTCATAATTCTGTATGTATGAGACTACGTAACACTGTGCGTGTGTGAGAGACAGTGGCTGTGTTGTGACAGCATGTTTAATGTCTGGGACTCTTAGCTGCCTGAGGTCTATGTCCAAAGGATATTTCACTGATAACTATTGCATTCTATTTGAAGTTTTTACTGTCACAAGGTACAATGGGATATCAGGGGACATATTTGGATATCTTACATCTATACAGTGTACATTTAGGGTAGTAGACTGATGGCTGCAGGGAAACCATTGGCATTTTAGACCTTTCACTGTGGTGAATGACATTCAGAGATCAATAATGGTATTAAGGCAATGTAGAAACTTAAGTCTTTTCAGTTAGAAAAATGGATGGACCATTAATTAACTGATGTAGAACAGTTTAAAACTGGTATCATAGCTGATGCTCACAACGGCTATCAAGCATACATTCAGATGGGATGGACAGTGTATGTTATTGACAAGATTTAATGTTTTATATTGTGGTTCATTTTTAAAACCTGGTTTCTTAAAAACGGGCCACCTTTACTCTAAAGCAACTCATCAATAGTTCTTGTGTTCTTGGTCATGAGTTGACTATTGATTGCTAATGAAGATTTTCTAATTAGGACATTATATTATCAGCAACATATTGTTTTTACAATATTTGACAATTACAGTTTTCCATTGAATTCATAAGCAGTATATATCACATAAAAATATATTTTAAGCTTTTCTTTAGTTGAATATACCTCTCTTTCAAAAACTGTCCATACACATTTTGGTAAAAGATATGAATTTTAGAATGTACCAAATGAGAATCAATTACGGTATATTTTAGTTCATAGAAAGTCCCAATTTACAAGGCTTTTTTCAATGAGGAAAACACTGTTTGTATTTTTTTTGTGAGGCCTATTGAGTGCCACTTACAGGCGGATACATATTGCATGTAATTCACTTGAGCGCATTACTAGTGGAGTGTTATTATACTCCCTTTGACAATAGATCAGTGAAAGCATATGTTGCCTTTTTAACTTTATTTGTTTGGGAGAACCCATTAAAGAAACAGATGGCAACGACACTGTAGGCATAATTGCTATTCCCAGTACACCTTTTAAATAAGTAAAGGATAGTGCAAACACCCCTTCCCTGTAACTGTTTTGTACTGTGAGGCAATTAAACTACAGTCCAAGCTGTTTGTGTTCATGAGATCAGTATATGAATACATCACTAGAAAAGAGCAAACATTTACATACTCTATATGTGACATTTATTAGTTTTAGTTTATATACAAAGATTATTTGAAGGTTTAAGCTTTCAAGTCACAAGGTTTCAATACATAAGAAATAACAAACAGGAAATATAGATATTCTTCACATGGTTTAACATAAGGGAGATATAACATATCACCTAAATGTTTACATGACATGCATACAGAGAGCCATATTTAATGTAGGTCGTATTGTATGACAAATGTGTCCTTGCGTTTCAATATCAAACAATACATTTCAAGTACAGGTAACAGACGATAATATAGTTATGTGTTACAAATTGGTGGTTAATGTTTCTTTACTGAATAGAAGATCCACCTTACTTATTTCTTTATCTTTTATAGTGAAGATTCTCAGATTATGACACTAGCTGGCTTTCTGATTAAAGGGTCACTGTAGTTTAGTAAAAACTTTACATACTTATTAAGTACATAACAAACTAATAACATTAACAGTTATGCAAGAGTGGAACATATATTTATCAGAGAAAATCTTATTTTTATATAAGTCTGATTGTGTTATGAGGATTACATTTTAAATTGATAGTCTGTTGCTTGAGGGTAACGATATCATTCGGGTGCTTACTCTTCCATTGACTTATACTGTCAAGTGTACATAGCCAGTATGTCTGTGGCCCTGCTGCGGGCTTGAACTATGCTACAATTCTGGTACTATTCAGCTGAAAAAGGGCGCAAGTTACGGGCCGAAAGCCGAAACCGTAAACCATGCACTCATCCATAGCAGTTCATTGCGGAAACATGATCAATTAAGCAAGACCATCAACACCCATTTCAAAACAGCAAATAGAAAATGAGACTGTCATCATGATGTCAGTAAAACATGGAGGTTACATGTCAATTAGTGTTTGGGGATCCGATATGCGATTGGACTCACAAAACCACAAAATGGTGAATCATAAAAGTGAATGGCGATACTGTTCTAGTCCAAGTGGGTGGCCTGATATGTATTAACTAATTGATTCCTGGGATCGATATAACCCCGAAATGACACATAATAAAATTATTTTTTTTATTGTCGATTTGCGATCTTGAGACTGTTGTGCAATTAAATCTAATGTATTTCCCCGTCATTTACAGTGCAGTATTTAGTATTGATTTTTTGATTTGCATTTACAGTGCTACGAATAGGTGTTTAACCCCATCGCGGGTTCTCTCTAGCACTCATAGGATTTTTTCCTACATTTGCCGTTTACGGGTGTGAAAACATTTGCGGGCTTGGGGAATTGTAGAAATTGAATAGTGATTTGCGATTTTAGCGATCGTAACTCTTATGGATGGGAAGGATCAAAGGCTTTGGGAGGCTGTAAGTTCCGGGTTTAACAACCGCAACATTTTCAAGCCAATAACACGTAAACCGCTTGGAGCCCACAAAAAGACGCCAATTGAATAGCAAATTAACTTACGGCCTAATGGGTTCCAGTAACTTACGATTGTTCAATTATTTCGATATGTTCAACAGAAGTGAAGGCAGGTCATATTTGAATCCATGGTTCCTCCCACTCCTCCCAGGTGTTTAATCATTTTAGGAACAAATACAAAATGTACATGACCATGAAAGCAACATTTCATACAAGAGTTTAAAATTAAACGTAATTATTTATTTTAAACTATGTAAAAACCTTTAGTTTATTATTTTTATATGCAATTATGCTGTGGGGTAATTTACTATTTTAGTTAACTGTTATTTACTTGATGTGGAAGTAGAATTTGAATACAAAGGAAATTTGTCTCTATAATGGAAATTCAGCAGGTACATCTGCCAGAGCATTTATTAGGTATAACGGAATGCTAGTTTTAAAGGACACACTCTGCTAAAGCAAAAGCTTAAAGGCTTATTTAAGTTTCCTAGATTATGACTGCATCTGATAGAGGAGAATCAGTATTGTATTAAAACATTTTTTTGCATGACAAAATACCAAAATAACAATTAACAAACATATACTAAAGTTTGCCAAATCTCTTGAGTTTGCTAGCAGTTGATTTTGAGAGTTAACATCCCTGTAAAGTCCCTCCGAAAACTAGCAACACAATTTGGCCAATCAGTGGTAGATACAACAGTCTGTACATCGTAGGATTGGTAGGCTTAGTTACCAAAACCTTGAATGTTGCAACTCACCAGTGATGCTGTACCTTTCCGCATTGTTTTTGCTGTTGATTCGAAGTTTTTCTATTGGATAGTACAGGGTGCCTATGTGTATAGAATGAATCAATGTAATGTGTGTTTCTGATATAAACAGTATGAGTTAGATCAGAGAAAGTAAAAACCGGGGAGACTTATACTTACCTTTAGATATACATTAAAAACAGAAAGGAAGCTACAGTTTAAGTTAAAATGTTATATATATATATATATATATATATATATATATATACATATATATAATCAGTTTTAAATTATTTAAATAGAAATTAGGGGAAATTTATGAAAGCATAGCAGGTTCATAGAGGTACACTGTAGCTCCTTGTAACATGCAATCAGTATCTCAGCTCATTGTGCAATTTACTAAAGGCTTGTTCTACAGTAACAAATAGTTGTATTCAGGTCTATAGTGAGTTATTGTGAATCGGGTGTTTATGGTTGACGGAGTGACATTATAAACACATTTTATTAACATGTGTTGTCGATGTTAATAGTTTGTAGCATTTGTTGCTAAACATCTGTAATGATGTAATGGCAACCATTGGATCATTGACAAACTCTATTGCACCATTGATGGATCATGGGAGTTATCTAAACACTTAGGCCTCCATTCAATTGCAAGTTTACTTCATACCAGCCATAAGTCTGCAGGCTTGAAATTTGCAACCTTTACAGAGCGATTCAATTAATCAAGCCCGCAGCTACCTGTCCGACAGCCTAAACCGTAAACCGTGCACCCGTAAGGGGCATTTCAGAGCATGATCATCATTAATTATGCAAGACCATAACTATTGATTTAAAAACAGCCAATAGTAAATGAGACCGTCATCATGTCGCAAGTAAAACATGGAGGTTAAACATCAATCAATTGGCGTTTATTAGTCCGATATGCGATCAGACTCTCAACTATACTGTTCTAGTCCATGTGGGTGGCTTAATATGTATTAATTTATGGATTACCGAGATTGATATACACAAAAATAAAACGTAAAAAATTGTAATTTTTTTTTTTTTTTTTATTGCAGATTTGCAAGCTTAGGACTGTTGTGCAATTAATTATAATGTCTTTCATCGATTTCCCCATCTTTTAAAGTGCAGTTTTGATTTTTTTTTTTGCATTCACAGTGCTCTGAACAGGTGTTTAACCCCCATGTGTGTCCTATCTGGTACCGGTGGGATCTTCTTTTACATTTTACATTTACTGGTGTGGAACCAATTGCAGGCTTGAGGAATTGTAGCAATTGAATAGCGATCTGCGATTGTAACATTTGCAGGCTTGAAAGATGAGATGCTTAGATGGGTAGGAGTTACAATTTTGACAACCACAGGTATTTTCAGCCTTTAACTAACAAATTGTTTGTGGGTAGCTAAAAGACATCAAATTGTATAGCAAATTAGTCAATGGACTACATTACGGGCACCGTTAACTAATAATTGCTGAATTGACTAGGGGCAGAAGGTTTTTTACATGCGATTGTGCCTGCACCAATAGAAAGAGCTGTTATACTGTGCATGCTAGAGCCCTTGAGTTCCTCTGTTCGAAAAGTGTAAATTGGTAGATAGAGGGTGGATAGATACTTCTACATCAGGCATTATTGCTCCACATTATGGGCCTAATTATAATGCCCTAGATGTATTAAATATATTGGTGATCTGAGTAGTGCTACTGCTTAATGTGCTGCTGTAGATCGTGGCTTAACTCATGTCCTCTTTGTAATTCTCCCCATTATAATACAAATATACCTTATAATTAAAAAAAATATTCATAACTGTGTTGTAAATAAAAATGCATTTGTATCTCATTGATTTCAGTGAGCATGCACAGATCCAAAACAATTCTCGTGATTGACCTACGTGCAGTTTTACCTGTTAATAGATTTGGTTCTTTTTTTGCTCCTTTTCAAAAATATACATATATTATGGTTAATTTATCTAGCCAGTGTTTAAAATATTTTTGAATCACATATACAATATTTTCAAATACCCCCTTAGCTTAGGTTTCTGATCAAATCTCTTTCTTCAGTTTCTTCTGCTGCTGTTCCATAAACACAGAAACATACATTAGCTACAAATATTCTAAAAATTATACCCACTAAATCTATTTTAAGCAATCACCATGTATCTCTTGTATATTATAGATTGCTACAACCCATGTAATGATTTTCTGCTGCATGACTTGTTCAATTATATTATCAAATATATTTTAACTTGCATTCATCTCATTTGATGAATACAACGTCATCGAGTTGTCCTTATCTGTCTGACAGCTAAATAAAATGGGCATAAATTATTTTATATTGCTTCTCTGATATTTTCATATGGTTTTCCTTAGCTTTTCCTTTTCAATATTCCAACTATGTATGTTTTAAAAGGTCACAGCATGGAGAAAAATAACCTCTCGGCTGCAGCTGTTTTTTGCATCTCTTAATGGAAGTTTTGTAACATTCTACCACTATTTTTCATGAAATAATAATACTACTTCAGATACATCAGATACAAAGCACTGAAAGGCATCAATATATATACTTAAGAGCACATTAATTCAACTGTGATTGTCTGTCCTGTGCATTGTTTGAACTGTCTATCTTGGCTTTTCAGTTTTCACAATATTTCCATAATATATTTCTCAAGATGAGCTTAGGTAAACATACACTGTCTATCAGGGAAGTACAATAAGTCCCTGAGTATACTCCTCCACAACCAATGCCATTTTAGAGACCATCTATAAACTATTACTACATTTATTTCAGTTAGGTGTTTCTTGTAACACTGAAAGTTAAGTTATATTCCCTAATGGCAGTATGGTTCCTGGTCCACTTCTATTGATGATTCAAAAGATCTGTTGGATTATTTTAGATGGACATAGCTGATTTCTTAAAAACATATTTTCTCTCCAATTATTAGTATCAAATCAAAAAAGTTCTGTCTTTCTCCTTAATTATTTTTTTTTTTTTAGAAAGTTGAAGCAAATATACAAATCCAAACTGGTGAAATAAAAGAGAACATACTCTTGAGCAAATTCACAGTTATAACCATAAACCTATATTATGTAAACGATGTAGACAATTGGAACAAGGTGTTGTAATATTATCCCTATATGACAGAAGTTTCCATCTTCCAATTATCCAGTGTATAGCATTTATTGTATGAATACAGTTACATTTATTGTAGGATTTGACATAGATCTGGCACTCCTGTTGCTTTCTTGGATCATTGTATGTGTTATTATGTTATGCTGTGGCAATTGTTACTGTATGTGTTTTTTTGTTTCTTTATTTCTCTGATGTTTTTCTATATGGAAGCTCATGTAGCATATTATGCATCCTATAAAAAAGTAATGTAATTATCATTACATAACATACTTTGTGTATTAAAAGTACATAAAATACTTAATGGACTAGGTTATCCTTTAATCCTTTTCCAAGTGATGTAAGCAGTTTCACTTTAGAGAAAATTTAGCACAATGAGAAATGGAGCCATGAGCCTTCTATTCCAGTCATCTGAAATCAATCAATAAAAGGAAGGTAACTATGACAATTAGGGTAGAAACCACCTGATTTTATTATGATATCAGAATAATAATCAAGTAACGGTGTTGTTCTACTGCTTAATTGGAATAATAACTCGTTTATTTTAATTGCTTTTTTATTTTAAACTTTTTTAAGAACGCATCTTTACAAAGTATGTAGAAAACAGTTTTAGTTAGAATTATACAATATATTCAGATACAATGCATCATGCAGATATACATAAATTACTTCTGCTGGATTGGATTTATTTTTATTTTATTTTATTTTATTCTGAATCTATGCATAATGAGAACGTGACACTGATTCAATGTGATAATATGACAGCGATAACCAGACTAGGCCATTGTAGCTATATTTGCAAAAATCATCCCTTGCCTAAAGAAAGAACAAACAACATTAATAAACACATCCTGTTTAAGGCATTAAATCTGTATATATCTCAATGAATCGGTTTAGTGAGGACATATATTCCCCACACTATATGGAATGACAAACAATATAATAGACAGCACATTCAAAATAAATTTCCTCTGAATAGTTTTTTATCTTAAAAATATATAGATTTCATTTTTCAATTCCAGGCCTGGAATCATTTTTGCATTCAGAAAAATATTTGAAATACTGTAGCTCTCCAATAATATTAATTGAAGAGGCCTTGACATACATAAATTATGCAGTAGATACAACACGTCTAAATACCCCTATTGCAGGCTTTTGTGATATAAAGGCAGAAATCAATATAAATCATGTTAGACACATATCTGTTACCTCCTTCTTGTGCCTTCAATCTTTTGTTCTTCTTGATTTCCTGAAGTACTGATTTATTGGATCTTCTTGCAGTCCAAGGGACTCTAAGCAGTCTTCTCCAACACCATAATTCAAAGGAATCAATTCTACAGTGATCAGACTTCTTTATGGTCCAGCTCACACATCCGTATGTACACACGCCTACTCTCAAGCTAATACTTTTGGAAGCACTTTTTGCATTTTTTACAGCAGCAAGTCTTTGTGAATAAGTCTCTCTCACCTTTGCACAGCTGGGCTTGAAACGTTAAAGCTCCTTCAAATTGCCAGGGGATCGCCTGTGCACAGCATCTTTTAGTGATTCCACAGGTTTTCTATGGGATTGATGTCTGGGCTCTGACTGGGCTATTCCAACACTTAGATCTTCCATTTCTGAAGCCATTCCTTCATTTTAACTGGGATGTGTGGTTTTGGTCATTATCATGTTGGAAGGTGAAATTCCTCTTCATCTTTCAGCATTATTTCCTCATCAGCTTTCTGAAAGAGGCCAACATCTTGATATTTAGAGGTAGTAATTATCCCATCTATACTGACTACAAACCCTGTCCCAGATGCCACCACCATACTTCAAAGTAGACTTTGTGTTCCTTGGATGATACCATGTGTTATCTGTGTGCCAAACATATCTTTTAAAGTTAAGGGCAAAAAGTTCTATATTTGTCTCAACAGACTATAAGATATTTTTCCACTTGGTTTTGGTGATTTAATGTATTTTTATGCAAAACTTTGATAAACTTGAATGTTGTTTTCCATTTTGCTACCCTGCCCTATAGTCCAGACAAATGCAGAATATGGGAGATTGTTGTCAAAAGCAAGCTGTGACCAATATCTGCCAGAAATTCCTGACACTCCTTTAATTTTGCTTTGGACCTCTTTGAAACCATAGCTGATTGAGTTTTTCCCTTGTTTTGTCATGCATTTTGGAGGGTCGTCCTGATCTTAATAATGTCCCTGTGATGGGAAATGTTCTCCACTTGTTGATGGTATTTTTTACAGTGTGCCATGATACATCCAGTGTGTTTGATATTCTTATATACCCCTATCTTGATTGGTACCTTTCAACAATAAGATTCCACAGATGGTTGTCAGCTTCTTGTAGACCATGACAATCTCATCAGGATGCAATCATGAAAGTTGCAAGGAAATCCTATAGACGGCAGATGTTAATCTGGGGTTAATAATTGTATTATTTGATTCTGATTAAGCCCAAATGCTTCTTACCATTGAACATGGTTTTAATGTGATGGTGATATGTTTTTTGTATTTTCAATTTTTTTTCCGAATAAATAGCTATGCCTTTTTCTACTGAATTTTGTTGGTTGCGGTGTCACACACACACACACATATATATATATATATATATATATATATATATATATATATATATATATATATATATAATATATGAGAGAGAGATGGGTATAACATTATTTACATACAATTATTTACATAATTACACACTGCATGACATATACATTGCTTGCCTACAGCACTTTTTATTTGTAATAAACACGTGTTATGGGCTTTTGTATATTTTGTTCTTTGTAGCAAAATCGTTTTCAGGTCAGCTTATTAGCTAACACTAAAGATTATGCACGTTTGTGAAATCCATCTTTCTTTGGATTTAAATATAACCAATATGTGGAGGACACTCAAATCTACATCTCAGCGACAGATCTTCTCCCTCTCATTTAGAATATGTTGCCAACTGCCTCTCAAGTGTATCCTCCTAGATGTCCACTTGCCATTTCATTTCAAATATTGAGTTTATAATCTTCCCACCCTGTTCTACAGCCTCCACTCCTCATATATCTCTCACTCTTGACAATGCTATCATCACTCCTACGTCTCAGACACAATGTCGTGTGGTTCTATTCGACCATATCCTCTATTTTATGCCACCAGAATAAAATTTGAAATCACATATAAAGCCCTTAACAGTGCACTCCATTATGTCCCTGCCCTGATATCAGTATTCTCCCCCAAACCGCCCTCTGCTAATGTTCTTCTTCTTCTTTCCTCTTCTGTTATCACATCCTCTCACTCCCACTTTCAGGACTTTTCTCCAGCAGCACCTATTCTATGGCATTCCCTGCATCACTCCGCCAGATTATCTTCCTGCCTCAAAACCTTTAAAAACTCTCTGAAAATGCAGCTATTTAAAGAAGAATATCATTTCCAGCCTTAACATGCACTCTAAAAAAATGACACACACAACTGCCTTAACCACTGCCATCTTGCACATGTCACCCTCCTATATCAAACTCCACCCTTACCTTCTCTATTCTAAGGTCTTCAGAGAAGGGACCTCATTTCTGTTACACCAAGCTGACCCATTTGTATCCCATTTGTATTATATTGTACCTGTACTTATAATTAGCATTTGCACCCACTATACTTTATTCTACTTTGTAAATAGAGTTGCGGTAAATGCTGGCACATTATAGATAAAGATAAATAATAATTAAAGTAATAATAATATAGTGGGTATGAGTTGCTCTTTAGGTTGTGTTATATTTATAGAAAGAAGGAAAATGAGGTACAGTAAAATAGGACAACTGTAGTAGGTTAAACATGTCACTGTTTTATGAAAAAGCACAAAACAAAGTACAAATGTGTGAAAGGAAAAATCACCTAAACAAATCAAAATAAGATTGTTTCTCCAGCAGCTGAAAATGGCTGACAGACAGCCAAACAGTTGTATAGCATGCTCTGTAAACATAATAAAATGTGGCTGAATGTATTGTTCAATTAACTTGTCATGCAGGGTAACAAATTGCACATAAAATTTACACAATTATGTGTTCATAGTAAATTATCCTTATTTTATTCTTTATTTTATTGTGAATGATACTAGCTGTCATTGCCATAATTCTGATTTCTGATGGGTATGTACTATTAAAATTTGCACAATTCTGTGTGTATATATGAATTTCCCAGGAAGCATACATGCACAAATAATGTATGCACAATATAATATGCAGAAGCTTTTGTTTCCTAGATCTAAACTGCTATGTTTTATAAATTAAAGGGATTCTTGCATGCCAAAACCATGCTCTTTTTTTAGTTTGTTCCAAAAGAGCATGGAAATTGTGTATGCATTGTATTATCTATTTTCTATGCTAATGAGTAGCTCCAAAATACGAGTTAGGTGACTTTATTTGGTAATTAGTGACACAGTATTTATTTCTGTGGTACCAAAAGTATAATGTACTCCAATGTTGTAATGTAGTTAGATGACTCCACATACACTTATCAAGGATCACAACTAATCATATGGGGTCAATGGTACCATAAAGAAGTACTGCAAACAATGCTAAATATGTGAGGTGTGGGTGTATTTAGGGTTTATGCTGCCATACTCCCATTTAGATATATGTGCCCCCCTGCACCAGCTCCTACTCTTCATATCCCATTTCTATAATCCAAATCATATGTGCGTTTGTATTGATGTATAGCAGAAGGTATTAGGTACACTTAAATATGATAATGTCACTACATTTATGATTATATGGCACTGTACTGGCATCTTCAGCCAGCATTCTGCCCCCTGAAAATGAGCTGCACTAGGCAGATGTCTTGTGGAACTAGTCTAATAAAGTCTAGAATAATTTAATGTACCGGTAGGTTTTTTTATGTTCTGAAAGGTGAAAAGCTGCATGTTGTTATGGTGTCAGTATCCTTTTAATATTCAAGAAAGCAGATAAATTAGATTTAGGAACCTATGCCATCATAAGCACAGACAAAGCTTTCAGTTTATGTCAGTTTATGTCAAAACTTCACACACCTTGTAACTCTGACTATATTTTTGAACTAGTCGCTTTCTAATTAAACGTTAGTAGCCCTTAGGAGATCACCACAAAACAGCAGCATTTATACACAGATTAAAGAAAGAGTCCCTATAGCATAAACCATATTGATCTCAAACAAAATTACAACCAATTCCCTGTCCCAAATAGTATGTTCAACTTTAGTTTGAGATTACACTAGATGCCTTTAAGATACCTGTAAAGGAAAGACTTACTACTCTAACCTGATCTATTTGCTATATGATCCATGATTCTACATATTATAATTTGTTGAACTTTGATTTCACACCTGTGGCTTGGTATAATTTCATTATTGAAACCAGCATAAATTAATGTCAAACCCATAGAGACAAGGCTTCACACTCCCTTCACACTCCCATCAGAGTAGTATCATACAAGTATCTGAAGTTGTTGATATTTCTCCCAGCAATATTATTTTCAACTTCGGATTCATCCAGCAGGCCCACATCGTTGTAAATATTGCATAAAAACATTTTTAAATAGTTTTAGAATTTTTCACTGAGAATTTAGATACAATAAAATCCGTGTTTACATGTATTACTGACTGCTTCTTGTCAGACCCACCTCTGCTACATTACTGCAAAAAAATCAACTTGCAGAGGTCCTTCCCTATTCAAGTTAATGGTAAGGTTTTGTCAGATTGCTTGTATTTCAAGTTTGAGGGGAACAGAACTAGCCTAATGGATTTATTTCTTCTTACTGCAGAAAATGTAGGTTTTCCCTCCACAGCTTGGTGTCCTTTTAGCTTTGGCCCAGCCACTTCATTAGATCTGCTGCTAATTGTTCTCGCCCTCCAGTGTGGTAGGCATATTCTGGCTTCCGGTGCCATATCTTTATATCTCTGGTTGTTCTTATGCATAGGGTTATCTTGGCAAAGACACTGGAATGTATTGCCAGTTCCTTCTCCAGTGGACCACAATGTTTCTGACCTCTCTGCTATGACCTGTTCATCTTCGGTGACCCTAAATTCTATAGCTTGCAGCTTCTATGAATTACACAAACCCCTTCACCATAAAAAGGTAGCAATGCAAAAGGGGAAAAGAATACATATTTTTACATAAAGAATTGAGGATCTTACTATCATAAGAACTTGCTTCATTGTTTTCTGAACAGGTTAAAGGATCCATGCAAATGAGGCATTTACTTTGTCTTAGAGAAGAACTGTTTTAATGATTGTTAGAAAGCATTGTTGTGTCCTGGAATAGATGAGTTGTCAGAGAAGTTGTAAACTAGGGGAGAACTCTAAAGGGTGGATGTATATATAGTAACCGTGAAAGTCTGGTAATCCAGATGAATAATCAAAGTATTGCAGTATACAGTGATATCTTCCTATTGAACCAACACTTCACCAAGAGTGACAAGCTTGATGTAGTTTTCCAATATAACAGGTATTTCACACTTAATAAAGTGAGTTGTCCAATAGAAAAAGTATCACTGTATACTGCAATATTCGAAATTTTCATGTATATACCGTATATACTCGAGTATAAGCCAACCCGCGTATAAGCCGAGGCACCCATTTTACCACAAAATACTGGGTAAAATGAGTGACTCGAGTTTAAGCCGAGGGTGGGAAATGTGCTGCCCCCTGTGTCCCTCTTGTGCCCTCTGTGTCCTCCTCTCTCTCCGTGTCTCTTCTCCCCTCTCCCTTCCCTGTGTCTCTTTCCCCCTCCCTTATCGTCCTCCTCAACCCCACTCCTCAACCTCCCTCCTCATCCTCCCTCCTCATCCTCAACCTCCCTCCTCATCCTCAAGCCCCCTCCTCAACCCCCCCTCCTCAACCCCCCATCCTCAACCCCCCCATCCTCATCCTCAATCCCCCATCCTCAACCTCCCTCCTCAACCCCCCCCCTCAGGTTGCGCAACGGTGGCGCAAAAAATGGGAGGTCTTCAGTGAGGGTGGTGTTACTGACCTTCCTTATACAGCTTATCCTTTCTCTGGTCAAACAACAAACCAGAGAGCTGAGACACCAGAGAGCAGACATCCAGCCACCATGGGGACTACAACACTCGCAGCCTTCTGGATACTGACTCCTTGACCCCCGTCATTAGCATATACCGGGTACCCAGTATATGCTAATGACGCGGCACGCATGTGACGTCACATGCGCGCCGGTGCAAGGAGCGGAGGCCGGAGCACAAGCAGGTTAGTGAGGGGAGAGGTATTTAGGGGGGTTTAGGTGGAGGAGGGGGGTTGAGGGGGTTTTAGGTTGAGGAGGGGGGAGGGAAAGAGACACGTGGGGGTAGAGAGACACATGGGGGGTTAGAGACACATGGGGGTTAGAGAGACACGGGGGGGTTAGAGAGACACAGGGGGGGGTTAGAGAGACACGGGGGGAGAGTGACTAGAGTATAAGCCGAGGGGGCCCTTTTTTGCCTTAAAAAAAGGGCTGAAAACTCAGCTTATACTCGAGTATATACGGTAGTTATATATATATGTATACATAATATGTGTGCATTGGTTTAATATAATACATTCTGTTGATTCCCCTAAATATATTTGCCCCATAATGTCAGATGCTATCTCCACTCTCTTCTCTCACTCATCACTTTTTACATTGAAGCAGAATATTCCATTTCATGTCAGTTTTGCTCTATCTATCTATCTATCTATCTATCTATCTATCTATCTATCTACAGTGCTTTGCAAAAGTATTCACCCCCTTGACTTTTTACCTATTTTGTTACATTACAGCCTTAAGTCCAATGTTTTGTTAACCTGAATTTTATGTTAAGGATCAGAACACAATAATCTAAGTGGGTGAAGTGAAACAAGAAAAATATATACATAAAACTATTTTTTTAGAAATAGAAAACAGAAAATTGTCATGTGCGTATGTATTCACCCCCTTTGTTATGAAGCCCATAAAAAGCTCTGGTGCAACCAATTACCTTCAGAAGTCACATCATTAGTGAAATGATGTCCACCTGTGTGCAATCTAAGTGTCACATGATCTGTCATTATATATACACACCTTTTTTGAAAGGCCCCAGAGGCTGCAACACCTAAGCAAGAGGCACCACTAACCAAACACTGCCATGAAGACCAAGGAACTCACCAAACAAGTAAGGGACAATGTTGTTGAGAAGTACAAGTCAGGGTTAGGTTATAAAAAAATATTTACATCTTTGATGATCCCCAGGAGCACCATCAAATCTATCATAACCAAATGAAAAGAACATGGCACAACAGCAAACCTGCCAAGAGATGACCGCCCACTAAAACTTACGGACTGGGCAAGGAGGGCATTAATCAGAGAGGCAGCACAGAGACCTAAGGTAACCCTGGAGAAACTGCAGAGTTCCACAGCAGAGACTGGAGTATCTGTACATAGGACGACATTAAGCCGTATGCTACATAGAGTTGGGCTTTATGGCAGAGTGGCCAAAGTAAATTCATTACTTTCAGCAAAAAACAAAACGGCACGTTTTGAGTTTGCGAAAAGACATGTGGGAAACTCAAAAAATGTATGGAGGAAGGTGCCCTGGTTTGATGAGACTAAAAAACTTTTCAGCCATCAAAGAAAGCGCTATGTTTGGCGCAAACTCAACACATCACATCACCCAAAGAACACCATCCCCACAGTGAAACATGGTGGTGGCAGCATCATGCTGTGGGGATGTTTTTCAGCAGCCAGGACTGGGAAACTGGTCAGGGTTGAGGGAAAGATGAAGGGCGGAGGT
Source organism: Discoglossus pictus (assembly GCA_027410445.1). Classification (NCBI taxonomy): domain Eukaryota; kingdom Metazoa; phylum Chordata; class Amphibia; order Anura; family Alytidae; genus Discoglossus; species Discoglossus pictus. Next base: position 201,306,087 of record CM050166.1, read on the forward strand.
TCACCTTCTAGCAGGGCAATGACCCCAAACACACTGCTACAGCAACACTTGAGAGTGGTTTAAGGAGAAACATGTAAATGTGTTGGAATGGCCTTGTCAAAGTCCAGACCTCAATCCAATAGAAAACCTGTGGTCAGATTTAAGAATTGCTGTTCACAAGTGCAAACCATCCAACTTGAAGGAGCTGGAGCAGTTTTGCAAGGAGGAATGGGCAAAAATCCCAGTGGTAAGATGTGGCAAGCTCATAGAGACTTATCCAAGCGACCTGGAGCTGTGATTGCCGTAAAAGGTAGAAAGTATTGAATTTAGGGGTGAATAGTTATGCACAATGACTTTTTCTGTTATTTTGTCCTATTTGTTGTTTGCTTCACAATAACAACAAAAAAGCATCTTCAAAGTTGTGGGCATGTCCTGTAAATTAAATGATGCAAATCCTCAAACAATCCACGTTAATTCCAGGTTGTGAGGCAACAAAACACAAAAAAATGCCAAGGGGGGTGAATACTTTTGCAAGTCACTGTATAGAAATAAATGGGTCTGGATATCTCATTACAGCATGAATGTGTTTTATAATAGTAATGTTTAGATGCATTTAGTGTAATGGGATAGGCTTAATGTAACCCTTTAAACAAAAGCCATAAACGTTATTTTCTCTACTTTTCACTACAGTAACTTCCTAAAATTCCTTCAACATTATCGCATGCCATTTATTATAAATGGACATAATGTAAAACTATCAATCTTTTATAGAATGAGGTGGGTTTCTGTGATTGAATACTGTGGTCAGGAAGCATAAAGCCTACTCCTCCAGTTTTCAGTAAAATGATTCACTATTCAATGCATTCACATTCCATATCGAATGAATTACTGCCTAGTGTACAATGTAAAATGATATCAATTAAGCATTAGTGCTTGGTGTTCAAAAATGTGTTAAAAAAAGAACATTAGAAAGGATAGAAGAGCTTTATGCAATTTTATGTTAAATATCACAAATTTCTCAACTAAGAAGGCCTGGCACTGTAACGGAAATATACCTATGAAACATAATATGAATTCCTACAAAATAAATATATATAGGACTGCACACCTAAATCATGCATAAAGATAATATCCAAAACAGTCTGTGCCTGGAGCAAATGTATTCTTATATTACATCAAATTTCGACACTAGTTAATTACTATGAGTCCTGGCACATATTGTAAAAAAATGTAACACTGTTGAGGACAGGAGTATTGTGAAAATACTGTTCATTTTAATGGGACATGGTTGATATGCATTTGCTGAACCTATTAACTTATATAACATTTATACTTGTGCAAGATTAGAAATCTGTTTAAAACATTCAGTGAGACTGTGGCAGAATACATTTCATTATTGATTAAGATAGAATGTCACCTTTACAGTATTTTCATATTGCAGTTATGCCTCCCATATGTTATAAAAACCAATCTCGTTCTTTCTAGGTTGAGCTGCAGTGTCTGGCTGAGCCCATATTTTCAACAGAATGCTGGAAGGGCAAAGGTAAAGTTCTTTGTCATTGCTGCGGTGACAGCTTGTCTGAACAAGGTTGTTTAATTAGCAACCTGCCATGCTCTATGATGGAAGATAATGTTGAACCAATTTTTTTTCTTTTCTGTCTATGACAAACCACAGACTTTCCCATCATTTGAAAAAAAAAAAACACTTTTGCCATCCTCAGCTGTTTAATGGTCATTACGAGTTTATTGTTTTTGAACGCAACATATATTTATTTCCTGTCTCGACTGGTATTGAGCAAGTGGTTTGGAGCCTTAGCAGTCTAATTGCAGAGGTCACTTCTTATGTAGTCATACAACTACTTAATAGGAAGCAATTCTAACGCTGCTGCTACAATCACTTAACAGAGATATACAAATGTATATCAGTTTTAAAGTAACAGAGAACCTCTAAGCTTCCATTAAAAAAATAAATCATTTTAAAAATGCAGGATTTTCAATGAATACTGATTGATCTGACATACTTAAAGAACTAGGAAAACATAATAAAATCTCAAATATTACAAAAATTGTAGTTTTCTGTAGTTTTGAAAAATATATTCTGTTTTTTGTTTATATATTTTTATATCATGAAAACTTTGAATTTATCATTTGTTCTCAGACATTTTCTCGAAACCATAAAAAATGTCAATAAGGTGAACACTTTTTTTCCTTAGTCTGTTATAGTTTTATGCAGTACTTTTACTCAGTATGATGTTTTCTTGCTCTTTTCTCTTTGTTAATGCGTCCCCTTGAATCAGGTTCTCTAACACATCTGCATATTTATTATTACTTTTGGTGTTAATATTTATGTAAAACCCCTTATGACGTCAGTGGTTGATATCACTCAAAGTATATGGAGCACAATTCTTTTTTCCATGCTTTTAAAACACCATGCTTGTGTTTTTCATGGAAAAATATTATGGAATTCCATGAAGTTTACACACATCTATAGATTTCATTGGCACACATGTATGGCTCAGCATCTATGTTACTGCTCATCATCTAACAGGCTCAAGCACCCAGATCAGTTAAAATGTTAATCAGTTTTTTTTCTGCTAGGAGAGCAAAATGTGAAAAAAACATGCAGTATTTCATTTTCAAAAACACTCTTTCAGATACAACAAAGAAAAATGCATTCAATGTCCCTTTAAATATAAATAAGTATCATGTCTATCAACAATCTGTAAAACCTACACTTATCTAAAGGAATTATAGGTTCCCTATATAACATTTTTAATAGCTCATCTGACAATCAAAAGCCTTCCTTCATTTTGAAATGGGAATTGGACCTAAACCAAACATGGGATAATAATAAATGGAGTGAAGCTTATGTAACCCCTTCCAAAGGCTCATTTAGCAATAGCTTACTTGAGACATCCATACATTTTTTACATTGGGCATATTTAACCCCTTTGAAAATATATAAAATGTAATGTAATATATAAAATGTAAACTCAAAATGCAATGACACATGCTATAAAGCAGGGGTCCCCAACCCTTGGACCGCGGTCCAGCACCGGTCCGCGGCCTCTGTTCAGCCGGGCCATGTGGACACCCTCTTCCACAACTGCGCGCCCTGGGCCCTGCTCCTGGAAGGGGCCCCAGAGCCCCTTCTGATCCTCTCTCTGCCCCTCTTGATTCTCTCCCCCTCCTGATTACCCCCTTCGGCCCCTCTCGTCCTCCCCTTGTCCACCTTTAGATCCCCCAGTCCTAGACCCCCCCATTGGTTCATCCTACCGCACCAACAGCATGCCACCAAACTGCATCTCTTCTGTCAGCGCATCCCAGTGACGTAACACACGCGCCGCAAGGGAATTCTGCAGTACAGGAGGAGTGCTGGTGAGGTAGGAAGCACTGAAGGGGTGAGATCAAGATGGGCCAAGGGATGATCTTGAATGGACAGAGGGGGGATCAAGAGAAGAAGAGGGGAGGATCAAGAGAGGAAGAGGGGAGGATCAATAGAGGAAGAGGGGAGGGTCAAGAGGGGCAGGGGGGAACAAGAGGGGAGGATTAGAAGAGGGATCAAGAGGGGCAGGGGGGAATCAGAAGGAGAAGGGGGGTAAGGAGCTCCTGGAGGCTCCCCAAATGTGTGTGTGTTGTATGTATATATGTGTGTGGGAGTGAGTGTGTGTGGTGTATGTATGTGTTTGTGGCAGTGTGCGTATATGTGTGTAAAGTGTATTTATGTGTGTGTGGAGTATATGTGTTGTGAGTGTGTGTGGTATGTGTGTTTACGTGTTGTGTGTATATGTGTGTGTGCTGTGGGTATGTCTGCGTGTAGTGAGTGTATGAGTATATGTGTGTGTGTTTGTTGTGGGTATGTCTGCGTGTAGTGGGTGTATGAGTATATATCTGTGAGTGCGCTGTATGTGTGTATTGTGGGTATGTCTGCATGTAGTGGGTGTATGAGTACATATGTGTGCGTGTGGTGTATGTGTGTGTGTTGTGGGTATGTCTGCGTGTAGTGGGTGTATGTATGAGTATATATTTGTGTGTGTGGTGTATAAGTGTGTGTGATGTGGGTATGTCTGCGTGTAGTGGGTGTATGAGTATATATGTGTGTGTGTGTGAGGTGTATATATGTATATGTGTGTGTGTGTTGTGAGTATGTCTGCGAGTAGTGGGTGTATGAGTATATATGTGTGTGTGTGGTGTATATGCATGTGTGTGTTGTGGGTATGTCTGCATGTAGTGGGTGTATGAGTATATATGTGTGTGTGGTGTACGTGTGTGTTTTGTGGGTATGTCTGTGTGTAGTAGGTGTTTGAGTATATATATATATATATATATATATATGTGTGTGTGTGGTGTGTGTGTTGTGGGTATGTCTGCGTGTAGTGTATGTATGTAGTGTGTGTTGTGTATGTTTATATGTGCATGTCCTGTATGTGGATATGTGTGTGAGTGTATGTATATGTTTCCAACCCCATCCCCCATCGCACTGGGCCATGAACAAAATTTCTTCCATGGAAATGGTCCCCGGTGTTACAAAGGTGGAGGACCACTGCTATAGAGGATGTAAAAACCAAGGTGATTTTATACATGCATGGTGGCAATGTCCCACAATCCAAGAAATCCGGTCTAAAACTATTAAATTAATAACAAAATTACTCAAAACCACATTAAACCTACCATAGATAACTGCTTGTTAGGCAATCAATATACTAATTTAACTATACAAGGTAATACATTTGCTCAATTAATTTTTTTAGCAACTAAAAATATTATAGCTAGATTCTCGAAAAATAGTTTTATTAGATTCCAAGATATAATCAATAAAATTAAGTACATATTTATAAATAAGAGGATAACACACATATTATTAGATAAATACCCTGCTTTTCTAAATATTTGGGACCCTTGGATATCTTCTTCAGAATGTGTTTCTGAAAGACATTAAAATGAATAAACCTTTTGAAGCTTTGTACCCAATTATAAAAGAGAAGGCGGTTGAAAGAAAACTGAAATAAATGACATTGAAATAAAACCGAGATTCTTGGACAAACATCAAATTATTTCGCCATATAAGAGACCAACTGGATGATGATGTAGCAAGGAGAATTAACCACCATGGAACTTCCAAGCTTCCCCCCCCCCCACTATTTAAACATCTATGTATATTATATTATCTTTTTTCTTTAGATCTCCTGATCTGGTTGCTTCCTTAGTCATCAGATTTGAACAAATAAAACTTGGTCAATATATTTCTTAAAACTTATGGCTATCAACGAATAAAGAAATGTATTATCTTATTAAAATACATTATCTTTAGATACTGCAAAACACCCTTAATTTAAAACCATTACAAGTTAAATATTACAACAATTTTAAACAAATAACTAAACCATACTATAAATAATGATATCTTAATCATATTATGTTTAAAGGTATACATTTTCACAGAAAAATAATCAAAAAAATATTTAAAGATTTTATCTAATCACTAAATTACAACTTATTTCTGAAAATTCCTTTATCCCTCCCCTTTTTTAATTTGTTTTTCCCTCTCTTCCATTTTCTTTCGTTTTTTATCACATATTTTCATAATTTTTTTTTATAAAAGTGTACATTATAAATAAGTATCACACTTGGATCATATTCTTTTATGTGATTTGAAGAGTGAGGTTGATCAGCCATGAGCAGTTATGTACCTGTAGTCTCATTTACCAGAGACTGCAAATACATCATGCTCCATCAGGTTCCCAGAACATTTATTGGTCACTCAGAGGACCTTGCCCCTTCCCTGCCAGGGTGCTCTGGTGATTAATTTCTTGCTTATGTCCCTGACTAGTCCTCTTTCTTACTTTTCCTCCAGAGACCCAACCCTCAAAAGCTACCTATAAACTTTTACTAACTGTACTAATCTTTGTAGTATATATTGATACAGATACAGCACTTTGGGCTTGTCACACCATGATTTCCATAGAGACAAACAGATTTCATCCTAGAAATATATCTAGTCTCGATTTTTCTCAGATTGCTTATCCTGCTATCTTGCTATATGTACTGTATCAACCCAAACTTAGGTATCACCAATTCAAAACAGGTATTATTGCAACATAGAATTTGTGACAGTGCTGTAATGCTCTAGGTTAAAATCATGAAAAGATCTATTATGATGCATTTGTACCCTCAGACACTATGGCCCCTATTCAATTGAACAATTGTCAGTTAATGAAGCCCGTAAATTAATTTGCTATTCAATTGGCGTCTTTTAGCTCCTGCAAACAATCTATGGGTTACAGGCTAAAAATCCCTGCGGTTGTCAAAATTGTAACTTAACTCTAAGCCTCTGATCTTTCAAGCCTGCAAATGTTACAACCGCTAAAATCGCTATTCCTCAAGCCTGCAAATGTTTTCACACCTGTAAACGACAAATGTAGAAGAAAATCCTACGGGTACCGGATAGGACTCGCAAGGGGGTTAAACACCTGATCGTAGCACTGTAAATGCAAAGAAAAAATCAATACTGCACTTTAAAAGATGGGTAAAGCGATGAAAGGCATTAGAGTTAAATGCACAACAGTCCCAAGCCCGTAAATCTGCTATGAAAAAATATATATTTTTAATGTTTCATTTCAGTGTCATATCAATCTTGGGAATCAATGAGTTAATACATATCAAGCCACCCACATCGTCATTCATTTTTAATATTTTGCACGTTGCCGAATTGCAAGTCTGATCACATATCGGACATCTAAACGCTAATTGATTGACGTGTAACCTCCATGTTTTACTGACGTAATGATGACAGTCTCATTTACTGTTGGCTGTTTCCAAATCAGTAGTTACGGCCTTGCTTAATTGATTATGATCACGCTCTGAAATGCTAGTCATGATTGCATGGTTTACTGTTTCGGCTTTCGACCCGTAAATTACAGGCTTGTTCAATTGAATCGATCTGTAATTGTAGCAAATTTCAAGCCCACAGACATTCGGCCTGTATATGCTTGCAATTGAATAGGGGCCTCTGTATTTTACTATAAAACAAATCTGTCAGCAGGTCTGTCTTTATGTGAAGACTTTGCAGTGCACATTCAGACTTTATTATACACAGTAAGGGAAGATCTCACCTTGAAGTACAAATATACAATCTTTAGATCAAATAATTCCTGTACAGCTCTGGATTATTAGCTACATCAATGCATCACACATTAATTGTTTAGCTGAAATTGCCAATGTTGCAGAAGGCAGGTATGCTCAGAGTCGCAAGGCAGAGGTCAGTAATTAAACATCCAGTAGTTACAAAAATCAACATGCAGTAACATCAGAAAGCCAGAGCTCCAACAGGAAAGTTGGTGCAACTGTATATCAGAATATCAGAAAACATATCCCTTGTATATGGTGGTAATGCCCTAAAATTCAAACATTCTGTAGAACAGTACAAGAAATGATAAAATATATGTTAGCTTATGAATTAAAGTTAGACCAAGTAATAATTATGCTAAATAAACCTTTGGAAGGTATAAGGAGAGAAGGACAAAAAATAAGTATACAAAAATTAACTGCAGCTAGAACTGATATAGTGGCTCACTGGCTGCAAGAACAAACACAAAACATTAACTCACTAGAAAATCAAGTTTGGTAAAAAAAAATAAAACATATAAATTTGACTGGCAAATGCTGGAATTAAAATGCAGTAATTCAAATGCCTTTTTACATCACTTGATGCAACAAAAATATGCCACTCCATAGTTTCATGGCTAAGTGGGGGGACCCAGGACAATTCTGGTTGGCATCATTTTTGGGACTATTCTTTTTTTTTAAACAACCTGAAAGAACGTAGTAAGTGCCACACAATAGGTGTTTTTGACACCTTCTCAGAGCTTTGACTGCAATTTTCCCCAGATATCAGTTATCAACTCTGGAGCCCCTGTAAAGATTATTAATTCTTAGGGTTATATCTAACACTGTATATTTATGGTCCTAGAAAACAAAGGGCTCTATGCTAATCGGATACTTAGCTGTGAAAAAATGCTCTCCTGTAACTGTGGGAGCTTTTCTTGCACAAGCCATGTATACATCAAATTGTAGCTATGCATTATGAGCCTTGTATCCTCGTTTCATGCAAATCAATGTTATGTCCGTTAGAAAAAAGGCCTTATATATAATACGTAGGGGCTGGTTTATTTCACTTTTCTGTAAATTAGGTGATCTGAGTTGGTGGCCTATTTTACCTGCTACTCATTAGCCCTAGGAACCCTTTAGAAAGGCAAACGTCATGTTAATTGACAAGTACAGTTTATAAAAGAGCCTGTTTTCCTGCTCAAATGCTGACCTAGACCAGTAAACACACAGGTCTAGGTGTTAGTGGGTATATGAAATATTTAGGAGCGTAGGAAAGGTTTCTGTAGAGCTATGAAAAAGTTTGCTTTAATATTTTTACACATAAATTACTGTAACAAATATTACATATTTCACATAATTTACAAACCCACAAGACCTTACACTCACAGATAGTTCCATTGTTACAAAGCAATTGAGCCTGAAAAAAAGATGTTTTGGTCCATCATGTTCAACCTTTTTAGATCTCCTCTGATCTGCAATATGCAGATTAATTGTTAATTTTTAATTGATCCAGAGGAAGGCAAACAGAAAAAACTCCAAGTGAAACTTTGCCAATTGTCTCAAAAGGCGGAAAAATTATAAAATTCCTTCCTGACCCCAGATACTGGTGATCAGATTCCTCCCTGGATCAATACTCCCTCTCTAATTATCCAGGATAGCCCTGAATACCCTTTTTATTTAAAAAATATATCCAATCCCTTTTTATCAAATCCGCTGTCACCACCTCCTCTGGTAGAGAATTCCACAGATTAACCACCCTTACTGTGAAGAACCCTTTTCTTTCTTTAAGGTGAAATCTTTTTACTTCTAATCTCAAAGGATGTCCTCTTGTCAGTTGAAAACCTCTTGGCACAAAAAGCTCCCTTGACAAATCTTTATACTGACCCTGGATGTATTTATATAAGGTAATCATATCTCCTCTTTTTTCTAGAGAAAATAAGTTTAATTTGGTTAGTCTTTCTTCATAACTTAGCCCCTCCATTCCCCTCGTTAGTTTTTTTGCCCTTCTCTGTACCTTTTCCAGCTCTAAAATGTCCTTTTTATGTAGTGGTGCCTAAAACTGTACTCCATATTCCAAATGAGGGCGTACTAGGGATTTGTATAGTGGCAGAATTATATTTGCTTCCCTTGCGTCTATACCCTTATTAATACATGCTAATATTTTATTTGCCTTTGCAGCTGCTGCTTGGCTTTAAGCACTGTTACCTAGGTGGTAGGTAGCACTCCCAAATCCCTTTCAATATCCGATACACCTAGATTTGCTCCATTAAGATTATACATTGCATGGCTATTTTTCCTTCCCAGATGCATAACTTCACATTTATTCGTATGGGGGTCTCCTAGGAGATGAATGTGCAGGCATAAATGATGGTGGAGCTGGAGGTATGATGGAGGTGGAGGCATTAGGGCACAGGATGGATTGGGGACTGTTCCAGAGTGGAGGATGCTGTACTTGCCAGTGCTTTTTTATTGAAGATCCAGATTCCGTTCAAGCAGTGTACTCTGATTTTGATCTGGAACAGCCTGGTCATATACATCTCCATTTGTATGATGCCTCCACATCTCTCAATATATGTTTCTTTGTGTGCGTGATAGCTTGGCATAAACTAATGATATTAAAGCATGGACTGCTATATTTCAGACTGAGCTCTGTGGATCTAATAAACTAATATTCTTATTATACCGTAATCCATGTGTCCGTGTTTCTAATGGTTACTGATTTGTGACATTGACATACATTCATTTTAGTTAATGATCTGATATCTGTATCATATAATATTTCAGTATACCCATTGTTTTAAGGTAGATATCATCATAAGATTTGAGCACACAAACACTAGAGTGAATTCATATATATACATATTCTCACATGCATAACAGCAATGCCAGAGACATAACAGGACAGGTATACACAAGATTATTCTTGATGGAGGTATGTTTCCTGGGGCTCCTACTGCCATTACACATCCTCCATGGGCTCTTGATGGCGTTACCCAACAGCTACATTCACATTAATGTGATCCTCCTTGTTATTATTTAGCCCTATATACCCATGTCTCTTAACTGCTCCTCTAACATAATCAAGTGCAATTACATGTGCTACATATTTATTTCCCTGTAGAGATTCATCTCCAGCTTGTGTTTCCATATTCACCCACAATCCATGCCAACCACTCCTTTCAGGCTGTCCATTATTACGGTTATCCCAACCTGGAGCCTCATTTAATTTGAAGCCTGCATCTCACAGTATACAGGCCCTATGTCTGCGGGCTTTCTGTGGGCTGGCAGTCTGCTACAATTCCAGTGCTATTCAATTGAACAAGCCTGCAAGTTTTGGGCCAAAAGCCAAAATTGTAAACCATGCACTTGTACGTAGCATTTCATGATCAATTAATCATGGCTGTAACTGCCTATTTAGAAACAGCCAATAGAAAATGAGACTGTTATCATTAGGTCAGTAAAACGTGGAGGTTACATGTCAATCAATTAGCGTTTGGAGGTCCAATATGCGATCGGACTCGTAAACACGCAAAAGACAAAATAATAAAAATGAACGCTGATACTGTTCTAGTCCATGTGGGTGGCCTGATATGCATTAACCCATTGATTCCCAAGATCGATATAACCCCAAAATGAAATATAAAATAATGATTTTTGATTTCCAATTTGCGAGGTTGTTGTGCAATTAATTCCAATGTGTTTCATCCCTTTCCCCATTATTTACAGTGCAGTATTGATTTTTTATTTGTATTTACAGTGCTACGGATATGAACCCCTTTGCAAGTCCTATCTGGTACTCGTAGGATTTTCTTCTACGTTTGCCGTTTACTGGTGTGGAAACATTTGCAAGCTTGAGGAATTGTAGTAATTGAATATCGATTTGCGATTGTAACTCTTGCGGACGTGAAAGATCAAAGGCTTAGATAGGGTGTAAGATACGGTTGTAACAACTGCAAGAATTTCAAGCCTGTAACATGTAGCCCGTTTGCTGCTCGCAAAAAAGTGCCAATTAAATAGCAAATTAACTTACGGCCTCCTTTACGGGCTACTGTAACTTGCAATTGATCAGTTGAATGAGGCTCCTGGTGTTTAACACACAGTGGTATTGTGTACATGACATTTCTTTCCATGGAGGAAGTATACATAATCTCTCTCAGTACTTTGATGTTATCTGGGTTCATGCTGGCAATGACTAGTGTTTGTTGTGTGACTATCCCTTTTATAGGCAATTACACCACCAGTTGTAGGTCATTGACTTTGCTTTCCTGATTTGTATTAACATCTTGTGTACTGGAGTCTGTGGTACAATTGCAGTTGATACAGTATATGTCATGTTGATGCGTATTTCTGACATTAGTTGATGTTCACAGATGTATGTAGACTCACACATGATACTTCGCAATTGTTGTGTTCAGAATGCAACATATGTGCCCATGAGATGGTTTAAACTAACATTTATTTTGCACTTAAATGATTTTTCTTATTTTTTACAGTACATCTCCTTAACTAATTTTCCAAGCTCTCAGAAAGATTTTTTTTTTAGACTTTATGGGTGCTATTCAGTAAACGTAAGATTTGAGAGAAAAATCAGCTCCCTTAAGGCCTTACGTACAGTCAGTAACTTGCATGAGGACTCTTAACTGAGATTGGGATAGGTTTTGAGAAAAATTCAATAGGACAGCTAACCGTAAATTGCAGCGCAGCTTATTTTAGTTTATTCAGCGCTTCCTTCACATGGTGCTAAAATTTTGATGGATTTGGATCAATGTCAAGTTGACTCCTGAATGCCAATGTATCCGAGTAGCATGGGGCCCGTAGTGTGGCATTGAATTTGATAAAAATATTAGATCCTACAAAATTCAAATACCTTTAGATTGTTTTCCTCAATGTTTTTATCCTTAGTATGTTTTATCACAGTTGTCTTTTAAATGTATTCCATTTAATATTACAACTAACTCTTCATCCTTTGATTTTGTGTTTATTTTGTGTTTGATTTTTTTCCTTTTTTTATGTAATCATCAGCCCATATAATGCTTTTTTACAATATGTTTTATGATATCACTTTAGCAACTGCAGTGGTTGTGTTCAGAAGCTGAAAATAACACGTCTTGAAATAATAATCAGTGTTTTGACATGAAATGTCACCTGTGTAACATGTCTGCTGCCTGTGCACAACAAAGTAACACCATTCAAAGAAAATAAACAACTACCATATGTATTTGTTATGTATAATTAATGATTATTTTTTTTTAATTAGTTGTATAGTTTAATAATCTCAAGTTCTAATGTTATGAAGTGCATGTTATCCTACACTGTGGTATGTTTCCTCAGCTAAAACTAATCAGTTTTCTAAATTGAATATAGAGTATAGCTTGATTTATTTGGGTATATTTTTCTTCCTGTACTGATGCATTAGTACTGTATAAGTAAAAAATTTGCTTAATTGTGCAAACCGTTCTTTGAATGCGAGAAAGCTCAAACTGTGATATTTTCTATGTGGAGTGTGAACTGTGTTCCTATAATATTCTGCTGTTTAAAACCTTTGAGCTAATTAAACATACATGTTAATGGAAATATCCACAATGTTCTTTTTTTATGTCTTACTATATAATATATGTTTTTTTTCATAAACATCTATCTGTATTTTATTCAGGTAACTCTAATTTTACTTATAAATTGGAATAAAGCATAGTGCATCATAAACTATGCTTGTTTTGAGGTACATTTGACACATTCAGTGGTTCCAAAAATATATTTAGTTTTCAAAAGATACTACTTTTTATATGTAACTAGCGACTTGCCCGTCAAAAAATGACGGCAATGTGATGTATATGTTTGTCAAGTTGTTTAGTTATTAACATATATTTTTGACACTTGTAAGTATTTTAATATGAACGTGTATTTTTGTAAAATGTTGATGTAATGGTTTTTTAAAATGTAATTAGTATCTGAAGAATTGTTAACTTTAATATACATTGAATGAATAGGAAAGCAAAAAGTAAAAAGCCTTCTTGAAAGGTTGCGAAATTTTAACATGAAGTTTAAAATATATGTAAGCAATAACCTTCAAAGTATATATTTAGAAACTTTAACTTTATTTTGTATGTAAGTTTAGAAGTTGACAAAACATTTGTATAATTTTGAACATTATAAAGAGGAACATAGTGAATACATTTTGTAACCTAATTTTTTATTAAAAGTATTAACATTTGAATGTAAAAACAATTGACCTTTAAATTATTCAGTATTAACATGCAATTTCTATCACAATAATTGTTAACTTGAATATACATTGAATGTATAGGAAGGCATACAGTAAAACTCTGCTTAAAACGTACGTAATTAAAGTAATTCATTACTGAGCACATAACCTGGCGATAAACATTAATGTAGTTAGTAATCTTAAGATAACAGACAATATTTACATTGTGACTTAAAAGGTGCTTGACCTCTTAACATCCACTTTGTAATCTGTTGAATGAAATAACTTTAAAATATATATTTTAAACTTGTAACATTAGAAACATTAACATAGTGACTTAACATTTTAACATAATTTTTACTAAAAATGCAAGGCAAGTATTTTGTGAGGCGAATCATTCATAAACAGTACTTTCATTAATTATGACTGAATTAAACAACCAATTGTTATGTATTTTGGAATGCTTTAAAAAAATGTTGGCATCTTTAATTTGTATCCTGCAAAGTTATAATACTTCATAGTAGACAATGTTTTTAGTAAAAATACGTCCATCTTCTAATAAATCACCTTGACTTTCATTGTTTTCAATGTAAACTTTAATAGCCTGTGGATTTTTGCACCGTGACAACGCAACATACAATTGACCATGTGCAAAAACTGGTTCTTCCAAGTAAATACCCACAGATTTGAAAGTTTGACCTTGTGATTTATTAATGGTCATGGCAAATGCCATAATAATGGGAAATTGTCTTCTTTGAAGTATAAAAGGGAGACTACTTTCACTTGGTGCTAAATCTATTCTTGGTATGAAAACTCTCTCTCCTTTATGGGTCCCAGTTAAAATTTCAGCATCTATAAAATGGTCCTTTAATTGTTGAACAATTAATCTTGTGCCATTGCATAGGCCTTTTTTTGGGTTCATATTTCGCAGTAACATGATAATTGCACCTTTCTTTAGCTGCAAAATATGTGGTGGCATTCCAGAAGGAGTTAAAGAATTAATGAATTCAGTTGAAAAGTTTGCCTGACTTTCATTGTCATCAGCAAGTACAGAATCAGCACTGTGATAATTTCTTTGTGGTGCATAAATTTTTTTTAAGATTTCATTATTGAGTATTAATGCATCTTTATTTTTACACGTCAGTATGACTTGGTTGGCAAGCTCAGAATATTCTTCGTTATTTATGCTCCCTTCAAATATAGCCGATATAATATCTTGTTGACAAATCATATGAGGTGGTATCTCTACAGTGTCGTCAGGTAAATGTAGTATTTTTTCTGTTCTTCCTTCTCCAATTTTAATAAGCCAATCATTGAAATCAGTTTGGCCTTCTGATCTCATATTTTGTTGCAGTTGAAGATGGGTAAAATGTTTCCATACTGTACTTGACTTTATACATGTTTCAATAATGTCTGTTCGATTTCCATGTACAACGACAGGTAATGTTTGTCTAAAATCGCCACCCAACAAAATTACCTTTCCACCAAATGGAAAAATATTATCCATGACTTCACGAAGCAAACGGTCAATACATTGGAGGGCATAGCATGACATCATTGTGGCCTCATCTATTATAATTAATTTACATTTCTTCAATTTCTTTGCTTGTAAGGATGTCATGCGAATATCTGACACTGAATTTTCCAAAATAGGCACTGGCAGTTTGAATCCACTATGAACAGTTCTTCCACCTTCTAATAAAAGTGCAGCAATTCCAGTAGTGGCAAACGCCATTGCTATTTGTCCTTGTGCTCGTACTGAACTCATTAATAAATTGTACAAATATGTTTTCCCTGATCCGCCAGGTCCATCAAGATAGAAATAACGCTCTGTCACCATGTCATCATCTATAGCATTTTTAATGGCATGAAATGCTTGCAATTGTAGTGTATTTAAAGTTGCAAGTCTTTCTTGTGTTCTTTCTGCTTGTAGTTGAATGTCATAGTCTTCAAAGTTAATGTCATCTATTAGACCTGGATCAGGCAAATTAAAACTTGCACAACTTAATCCATGAGTTAAAAAGACTTCTTGAATTTCCATTAAGGCTTTTAAGTGTGCAATGGGTTCATTGTATCGTCGCATAAAGTCTTCAGCCATATTACTTTTAAAAGTCTCCCACAAAGCTAATGCATTTGGAGCATTTGAGAAGATACAAATAAAAGCAAATTGTTCTCTCATCTGTCGTGGCATTTGACATTGTGCTGCTTCTTCTAAACATCTTTCCCACTCTGTATCATCAGCGAGTAAGTTTCTATTTCTTGCAGCTAAATGGAAGGATTCATATACAATGTCATTAACAGTTCTTAATTGTTGAAAACTTTGTGCTCCTGGAACATTTAAAAGTAATATCCGTAAGCAAAATCGTTCAACATCTCTTGGACTGACTGTGTAAATTCGTGGAATTATTTTATTGCCTCTGGTTTTTCTTGCTCTCCATAATCCATTCACAAAAACATAGTGATATGGAATTTCAATATATAAGTATTGTGTTGCTTGAGCATCAGTGGAATTTAATGCAAACCATGCAGTTAGTGTAGTGTGACGATCTTCACTTTGGGCCAATGCATTCATTTCATTTCCAGAATGGAAATAGACTAAATGTCGTTGTGGCAAATGTACTGCTAACCTATATACTGCATGTGATCTATCATGCATTTCAAATTTTAAAAGCCGCCACATAGCTTCTGGCGCACTGACATAGCGAGCATCTACATGAGATGCAAGTTCATCATGTACTAACTCACTACTTTCAGGGTTGTCTGCACTTTTGACTACTACAGTAGCTGCATCGTAACCTTTGTAAATATATTTGTAGACATATTTAATGGATTTGATGGAAGTGCAGGCTTCTACGTTGATGTGGGCGTTGTACTTCATGAGTAAATGTGGATTGTAGGGTACTACATATCTATTGTCCACTTTTTTTCCACGAATAATGGCACTATCTCCTTCTCTTCTTTTATAAAGTGGATATCCATCACAATTTGCATATGTTTTGTCTCTATAATCTTTTGGAAAATCTTTTGAACATTGATTATTTTCCATACATGGTGATTGTGGATTAAGGTCTCCACAGGGTCCATGAATCATGCGATGAGTAACAATCTCATATAGTCTACCATATAGTTCTGGATCCGGTAGTTCAGCAACTATGACTGCATCCACTTTGTCCTAAGTATCTAATTTATCTTTCTCTTGAAGTATTATGAGAAGATGTGCATGTGGAAGGCCTCTTTTTTGAAATTCAATGGTATATACATAAGCAAGACATTTGCCAAATAACTGATTTATAGTAAAGTCACGTATTAATTCATTTAATTTTATCTTAAAAACTCTGGCTACTAAATCTGGTCGATCTGAAGCACTTTGTCCAAGAAGTAGATTTTGATTAATTTCTGGCCATTGTGGATTACATGTAAATGTCACAAATAAATCTGGTTTTCCAAATTTTGTCACAATAGCCATAGCATCATTGTATCTTTCTCTCATATTTCGAGGAGATCCTTGAAAGGAAGATGGTAAAATGATGGCTTTGCCAGCTGTCATGTCTCTGCTTGTAGCCACGTCAGCAACATAGTCCATGAGTCCACAATATTGTTCTACACGTAGTTTATCTTGTTGATATTTTATAAAGTTTAAATTATTTGCCTCAACTTGCAAATATGAATCAATAATCCATTGTTGTGTTAGTTTGCCACCACATAAAATTGGATTAAATTCATCTCTAATGGCAATTTGAGCAACTTTAAATTCAAGCATAGAAACATTATTTCGGATTCTGGCTTTAGCATTTGGGTAACTGGGAAGGGTTAATTTTGGTTGCCAACCTGCTTCTCCGTGTGGGAAAAAGATGGGATATGTCATTGGATCTAAATTTGGACTTAAGATTTTAATATTAATAAATGGTTGGTCCTCATTTCTGGGATATACTCTAATGTCTCTTTGAAATGGTGGTTCTCCTTCATCATTGTGAAAGACCATTGCAACCTCATTTGATGTTGGCAAGTTATAACGACGTTTATCAGTATGTCTGTCTCTTTTAAGCACCATATTAACCTTTGGCATGGGTAATTGATGTCTTTGTGCATGAAGTAGTTGTTCATTTTCTACTTCTGCCATTTTTTTGTAAGCTTTACTGTAGGGATTGTTGTCCATAATGTTATTTAGCTCTATAAAAACACTGGGTAAGCATTTTTTATTTTCTTCCATCTGCATACGTTGGTCAACAGCTTCCATTGTATCTAGGACATATAGTTGAGCGAATTTTCTTTGCTCTCCTTCCTCTGGATGTAAATGTGAAGTCCGATGATAAATTTGTCCTTGGACTTTAAAACAGTAAGGACCATGTCCTGGTACATTAGCAGCCAATGTTGCCCCCATAGATGCAAATGATATGGCACTATTGTAGGATCTTATGTTTGTCTTAAAATTGTTGTAATTTGGAAAAGTAGGTTCAGTCATAATATTTAGTAAATAGGTTGGAAATTGTTTCCTTTGTGGAAGTTTGAACTTTCCTTTTTGACAACAACTAATAAATTGTCCATCTCGGGGTCTCTCCTGTTTAAAATAATAAGCCTCACAAAATTGACATTGAGTAGTCATGTCCCCACAACTATGAACCTCTACTGCTAAAGACTTCAGTAAAGGACAATTTGCAACGCATATTGGATGTTGACTTTGATATTCATCAGATGAAAAGTCATGAAATGTTTCAACAACAGGTTCTAAATGTTTAGTTTTTTTCGTAGATTTTCTTGGTATATGTTGGACTTGTTCGGTTGAAATTTCCTGTAAGTTTTTAGTAAGAGTTTGTAAATGCTTTTTTTTTGTAGTTGTTTTTTTTGGTCTGTCTTGACTGGTATGTTGTAAAATGTCATCTGATGTTTTAGGAACAGTTTGTAAATGCTTTATAATTTTTTTATTTTTTTTGGTTGTATCTTTCATTTTTGCAGCTGATATTCTTTTATTTGCAAGTCTTTTGCGTTCTTTTTCTCTTCGAATTTCTTTCTCCTCCGGTGTCTGCTGGGCGGCCCATCTCTCTTGTCTTTCTCTAGTTTGACGTCTTTTCTTCTCTTCTTTGGTCTCGTTATCAGCCATATTAATCTGTAAACGGAAACAAATAAATGTAATTGTGTATATTTAAATTTGTAATTCCTGATAAAGATTATTGTGCACAACTGGTGAAATAAAAGGCAAATCATGAATGTATCATTGATATTTAGTTAAATTTATAATTCCTGTCTTCAGTGGCTCAGAATTTGGCCAATGGAATACTGCTGTAAATAAGCATGTAACATATTTATTTAAAATAATGGTTTTATTTATAAAAAACTTTGTTTGTGGATAGATATTTACCACTGCAAAACTTCTTTGCTGAAAAAAAAAGTGATGTGCTTATTGAGCTATGTATTGCATAGTAGCAATTTAAATAAAATAAGGGAGATAGTAAATTAATTATTTTATTTTTCTGTTGACACGGATGCAACTGAAAGCAGTTTCTTTAGTTTTATACTTTAGTACTTATTATAGTTTACCTTGGTTGAAGTGTGATTTAAATCCGAATGTTTGTTGGTCCTCGTTTCAAAATCGTTGTCCAATGGTGTGGTCCTCTGTTGGAAGTCCTCGTCCGATGGTGTGGTCCTGTGGCGATAGCCCCCGTCCGATATTGTGGTCCTGTGGCGATATCCCTCGTCCGATGTTGTGGTCCGTTGGTGAAAGTCCTCGTCCGATGGTCTGGTCCTGTGTTGAAATTCCTCGTCTGCTGGTCTGGTCCTGTGTTGAAATTCCTCGTCTGCTGGTCTGGTCCGAGTCCTCGTCCGATGGTCCGGTCCTGTGGAAAAAGTCCTCGTCCGATTGTCTTCACGCAGTATCTGTTGTAATGTAGAATAGAAAATGTTGTTTGAGTGAAATGTCTGTTAAATAAATTAAAAATGTATTAATTTGACTGTATTGTATGAGTTATGGTTATTTTTTTTTTTCTTTGTTTTTTTTTACTTTCTGTACAATCCGACAACTTTTGTTATTCTTATTGAAGGTTCTTAGTAAGGCTTGTGGGTTGTGATATATTAAATAAGATGTGTTTATGTAATTTTTTGTACAATCCTGTTTTGTGCACACCACTTGTGGTATAGTTATTTAACGTTTATCGGGATGGTTATAGTTATTGAAACATGAAATAATATAATTAAGGTAGTTTGCTATGTGTTTGTGTTAGTTTTTGACAATCCTGTTTGGTGCGCATCACTTGTGCAAAACTTATTTCTTCTTGATTGTACAGGTTATAGGTTGTTAAACATTAAAGAAGAATGTTAATATAGTTTGCTATGAGTTTGTGTGCTTTTTTATACAATGCTATTAGGTGCACAACACTTTTGTTATTCTTATTTTTGCTTGTTTGTAAGGCTTATAGGTTGTTAAACATTTAATAAGAAATTCTGTTTTGTGTGTAGCAGTTTGTGTGTCATTGAATTGCGATTTGGCTAATTGAATCGTGCCCTAAATAAGCACATAGCATATTATTTAAAATAATTTTGTAGTCATTGAAAAACTGTATATTTTTTTTTTTTTTATTAACTAAAACCTTAGTTTTAAGAAATTGTTATGTTGTTATTTAGAGCCCTATTCAATTGGGCAAATTGCAATTGAATGAGGGCCTTTGTGTGTAGCATAGGTTGCATAGTTTGGCCCTCATTCAATTGCATTTTTTACAATGTAATAGTACTGTAAGGCCGTAATTGAATTGCAATGTAGAAATTTGAATAGGGTTGTAAATAAGCACATCACATATATTTGTTAAAATAGAATAAGGGCCTAAAAGTGCTTATTTATGGGCCTAAAAGTGCTTAGTTATAGCCATATTTAATTGTCCAAAATAGCAATTGAATGAGGGCCTTTGGTTACTGCATTTGTTATATTGTTAGCTCCTCATTCAATTGTGTTTTTGCCAATGGAATAGAGCTCAATATCAGCACAGAGCATATTTTTTTCCGGAATTTTGTATTTAGTGAACTTGTATCCAAAAGGAACGTGTTCACAAAAGAAAAATTTCCTTTAAAAAATATGCTCTGTGCTTATATAGAGCGCTATTGAAATGGGCAAATCACATTTGAGTGAGGCCCTTGTCCATTAAAGACATATAGGTCCTCATTGAATTGCAATTTGGCAATTGAAGAGGGCTCTATATAATCACATAACATATTTATTGAGCAAAGTTTTTAGTTATTGAAAACCTTGATTGTGGTTAGAAATTCAGTAACTAAAAAGTTCTGTATAAAAAAAATGTTATGTGCTTATATAGAGCCCTATTCAATTGAGGAAGTTGCAATTGAATAAGGCTCATGGTTCTTTCTTGTTTATACTTAATACTTTACCTTGATAGAAGTTTTGAATGACAGACGGTCCCCTCCTGCCAATCTTAATCCGCCGGTCTTCTTGTAGTGTCTGTTTGAAAAAGAAAGTGAAATAGTTATTTGTATATTTATAATTTGTCATGTAGCAAAGCATGGCCTTTTGAGCATGTAATGTCTTGTTGTATCTTACCTCTTCAAATTTGTTGGTGTTCTTTAAAAGGGATTGTGCTTCACAGTGCACGGTGCAAATTGTTGAGAGACGCTGTTGATGCAGAGTCTGTTTGAATATTAAAAGAAATAGAAAGATTCAGCTTTATATGATCTATTGAATTGCAGTAAATTAATTCAATTAACCTTATTTTTTGGTGGGGGGCTACACACATATGTCACATACATGAAGCACATTACATAGTTTAATGTAATTATTTTGTGTACGTGTGACATATCAGTATATATGAGTCAAATTTAAATGGTTAAATTAACCTTATATTTTTTTTTCCAACACACATAAATGTGTGTGTGTGAGATGTAACTATAGATGATACACATATATGTGCGTGTGACATATCAGTATACATGAGATATAATGTCATTTAAATGTAGTTGTTTACTGATTTTGTTGTAAGCTAATTTTGTTGCATTGGCAATACACATAAATGTGCGTATCACATGTCACTATACATTATACACATATATGTCCGTGTCACATGTCACTATACATTATAGACATATATGTCTGTGTCACATGTCACTATACATTATAGACATATATGTCGGTGTCAGATGTCACTATGAAGGGGCAATACACAGAAATGTGCGTGTCAGATGGCACTATACATTATAGACATATATGTGCGTGTCACATGTCACTATAAATTATACACATATACGTGCGTGTCACATGTCACTATGAAGGGGCAATACACAGAAATGTGCGTGTCAGATGTCACTATACATTATAGACATATATGTGCGTGTCACATGTGACTATACATTATAGACATATATGTGCGTGTCAGATGTCACTATACATAAAGCTCTGTTTAATATTAAATTATGTTTTTTTGTTGTTTTGTTAAATGAAGCGTATTTTTTTTGTGAGCCTATACACATAAATGTGCCATACATGATGACTACATAAATCCTATTTTTTTGTTTTTATTTGTTTGAGCTGTCCTGTTAATAAAATGTAATATATTATAGCTTACCTCTCAGTTGTAATTTGCACAATGTAAAGTAGTAAATTAGTAAAGAATTGTCTTCTCAAGTAAAAGCATCAGTTATCTCAGAAGTCACTCCGTTGATCACCTGAGGAGAAATGTATTTTTTAGTTGGAAATAGGCAGTATTTATAAACTTGTAGAAAGTTCTGGAAAGTGAGACCGTTAGAACGCAATACGCATGCGCTATTTGCGTTCCAGCTTACAATTTGCGTTCCATCCGCCATTTTAGGCGTATTACTGTTCAAAATGGTGTTTAATATGATTGTGATACGTTCCGCATAGTATGTGTTTCATTATTGCGAGTAAGTGTAGTGTAGTTACGTCTGAAGCCTCGTTTTCGTTTTGTTCGTCGGCCATTTTTTCTCTCGCTTAGCAATGGTATTAGTGTCTAAAGTTTTTATTTTGATTTAAATGTAGGTGTAACTTGTTTTTTTGAGGTGCTGGCTGGTTCCTCTTGCTGTAGGTAAGCTTTTTATGTGTTTGTTGTGTGTCTTTGTTAAGTTTTAAATGTTTGTATGTCGGCGTGTTGCGTCCGATGTTTGCGAAGTCGTAATGTGTGGTAACGTGTCTCGTATGGTGTTTGCGTGTGTCGTATGGTGTTTGCGTGTGTAGCCTCGTTTTCGTTTTATTCGTCGGCCATTTTTTGTGTCGCTTAACAAACTATTTAGTGTCTAAACTCTTTTATTTTGAGTGCAATTAAGTTGTAAGTTGCATTTTTGAGGTCCTGGGTGCTTCCTGTTTGTGTAGCTAAGGTTTTTATGTATGTGCTGTGTGTATGTATTGTGTTCTTAATTTTGTAATGTTCGCGAGTTGCGTCCGAGTGTTGCGAGGCCGTAATGTGTGTGAACGTGTGTCGTATGTTGTTTGCGAGTGTCGTAATGTGTGTGAACGTGTGTCGTATGTTGTTTGCGAGTGTCGTAATGTGTTGCGACGTAAACTTTTTTTTGCAAGGGTCGCAGTTGCTGCAACTGAAGACCTCGCTTTGCGAGGTCCTCAGGTGCTGGCATGGAGCGCCTGCGGCGCTCCAAGCCAGCAACTGAGGCCCTCGCTTCGCGAGGGTCCTCAGTTGCTGGCAAGGAGCGCCTTCGGCGCTCCATGCCAGCAACTGAGAACCTGGCACAGTGCCCTCGCTACGCGAGGCCCGCGACTCGCTGCGCGAGCCCGCAGCGTTAGCAACAACTCGTACGCTCACAACTATATATGTGATTTTGTACTTTTGGTTACATTAATTAAATAATCAAATGTAATTCCGCCTTACACCTAAATTAAATTGACTAGTGAATATTGCTACTGTTAACATTTAATAACACAAAAATAAAATAATACTCGCTTTCAATTTGAAAATCTACTTTTGGGCATACTGTTTGGGTGTTCTGTCTCAAAATATGGATACTAAGGGCCCTATTAAATTCCAGCCTCGTAAATAAGAGGCTTCTACTTAAGCCCTACGTACTGCAAAGTTTCTCTAAGTTCCAATGCTATTAAATTAGCCCTGCTGCGAGCAACGTATGAGCTACGCAGCAGGGCCGTACGTATCTACACTGCGTAAATGTACATGAGGAGTGACAGCCTGCGAGATGATATCGCAGGCTCCCACTCCTCATCAATTGCTGCGGGGGTCCTAAAAGGGACCTCCGCGGCAGTCCCCCACATAAGCCCTGCCGTGGGGGTACTCTGAATACCCCCCCGGCACCTAAAATTAACCCCCCCTCAATGCGGCGGTCCCCGTCGGGACCCCCGAAGTGTCCTCACATGAACACCTTGCTGCAGGTGTCCATAGGAACCCCCGCAGCCCCCACACATTAACCCCTTGCAGCGGGGGTCCTCGATCGGCACCGATCAGGCCCCCCGCTGCATTTAAAACTTTTAAATTCCCCGCCGCGGCTCCTTAAAGGGGCCGCGGCACACTATTATCCAATCCCCCCGCGGCACTTAAAATTAACCCCCTCTATGCTGGGGGTCCCCATCGGGACCCCCGAAGGGTCCCCACATAAACCCATTGCAGGGCTGGTCCCCGATCTGCATAGATCAGGCCCCCCGCTGCATTTAAAACTTTTAAATTCCCCGCCGCGGCTCCTTAAAGGGGCCGCGGCACACTATTACCCAATCCCGGCCGCGGCACTTAAAATTAACCCCCCTCTATGCTGGGGGTCCCCATCGGGACCCCCGAAGTGTCCCCACATAAACCCCCTGCAGCGGGGGGCCCCGATCGGCACCGATCGTGACCCTGCTGCAATTCATTTTTAAATTTCCCGCCTCGCGGGTCCTCAAAGGACCGTAAAGGTCCTGAAAGGACTCGCACTAAAAATATTAACCCCAGGCAACTATAATTAACCCATTAACTCATGGTGGTCAATACAGACCACCATAAGGCCTAAATTAACCCATTAACTCATGGTGGTCAATACAGACCACCATAAGGCCTAAATTAACCCATTTACTCATGGTGGTCAATACAGACCACCATAAGGTCTAAATTAACCCATTTACTCATGAAGGTCAATACAGACCACCATAAGGCCTAAATTAACCCATTAACTCATGGTGGTCAATACAGACCACCAGAAGGCCTAAATTAACCCATTTACTCATGGTGGTCAATACAGACCACCATAAGGCCTAAATTAACCCATTAACTCATGGTGGTCAGTACAGACCACCATAAGGCCTAAATTAACCCATTTACTCATGAAGGTCAATACAGTCCACCATAAGGCCTAAATTAACCCATTAACTCATGGTGGTCAATACAGACCACCATAAGGCCTACATTAACCCATTTACTCATGGTGGTCAATACAGACCACCATAAGGCCTAAATTAACCCATTTACTCATGAAGGTCAATACAGACCACCATAAGGCCTAAATTAACCCATTAACTCATGGTGGTCAATACAGACCACCATAAGGCTCTATTTAACCCCATCAGTCCCATAAGGGTATATTATTACCATTATGGGCCTGTTACAACCCAACATTAACCACATAAGTGCCATGATGGTCCTCAAGGACCATCATGACACTAACTACAAACACGACACTATAACCCCCAATAAACCATTTAATCTAAACTAACCCCCCTCTACACTAATCTATTAACACTTACACTACCTACCTACACTACCTACCCCCTAATAAACCTCCCCAACACTCTAATTACAAAAAACAAAAAACCTACAGTACAGAAAACAAAAAACCTACAGTACAAAAAACAAAAAAACCTACAGTACAGAAAAAAAAAACAAATTACAACCCCACCCCCACTACAGAAAACAAAAAAATACATTACAACCCCACCCCCCACTACATAAAATAAAAAAATTACACACCTGAAAAGGAAAGACAGATAAACACAATACAATACATACATATAATACATTACATACATTACATACAATACATGACATTACATACATTACATATAATATATTACATATAATATATTACATATAATATATTAAATATAATATATTACATATAATATATTACATATAATATACTAAATATAATATATTAAATATAATACATTACATATAATATATTACATATAATATATTAAATATAATACATTACATATAATATATTACATATAATATCTTAAATATAATATATTACATATAATATATTAAATATAATATATTACATATAATATATTAAATATAATATATTAAATATAATACATTACATATAATATATTACATATAATATATTAAATATAATATATTACATATAATACATTACATACATTACATACAATACATGACATTACATACATTACATATAATATATTACATATAATATATTAAATATAATATATTACATATAATATATTACATATAATACATTACATACATTACATACAATACATGACATTACATACATTACATATAATATATTACATATAATATATTAAATATAATATATTAAATATAATACATTACATATAATATATTACATATAATATATTAAATATAATACATTACATATAATATATTACATATAATATCTTAAATATAATATATTACATATAATATATTAAATATAATATATTACATATAATATATTACATATAATATATTAAATATAATACATTACATCTAATATATTACATATAATATATTAAATATAATACATTACATATAATATATTACATATAATATCTTAAATATAATATATTACATATAATATATTAAATATAATATATTACATATAATATATTACATATAATATATTACATATAATACATTACATACATTACATACAATACATGACATTACATACAATACATGACATTACATACATTACATATAATATATTACATATAATATATTAAATATAATATATTACATATAATATATTACATATAGTCCAAATCAAATACCCCCTATCTATCTAACATACAATCTATTTAATTTAAAATAAATCCTAACTATATCAAATACATCCCCCTATCTATCTAATATACCAAAAATCCTAACTACATACACAGACCCTTATTCTAAACTAAAATAAAATAATTACAGTCCTAACTACACAGACCCTAATTCTAAGCTAAAATCAATAAATTAAGACCACTTACCTTGAAGATGTTGCTTCAGATCACTAACCTATGGGTCAAACAAAAAAAAAAATGAGTACAAAACATTAACATCCAATAAATAAACATTCTATACATTCTAAATATTCAACTCACCTTTACAGCATGTCCCGTCACTGTTTAGCTCTTCCGGCGCGGCCCTGTTAAAAAAAATACACAATACATGAATACATTAATACAATATCTAAACAATAAATAAAATACACAAATAAACATCTAAATATACATTTAACTTACCTCCCCGCGATGTCCCCGGCCTTCTCTCCTTCAGCCCCGGCTGGGCCGCGGAACCATCCGCGCTCTAAAAAAAACAAAACAAAAAACTAACGGAGGTCTGCACTGGCAGACCTCCCCGACGCTAATGACCCTCCCGGAGTCGTTTCCGGGAGGAAATTGGCATTGGCGGCTTGTGATTGGCTGAAAAAGCTGTCAGCCAATCAAAAGTCGTCAATGTAGGAGCCAATCAGGATGCGCAGATGTCTTCTACCAATCACTCCGTGGGGGTGTATCCCATAGTGATTGGCTGAAGGCATCTGAGCGTTGTGATTGGTTCCCAGAAAGATAGACAAGTGTTTTAGCCAATCAGGGTGGGATATTGGGGTGTATCCCATCCTGATTGGCTCACACATTGACGACTTTTGATTGGCTGAAATTGATAGACAGCTTTTTTTCAGCCCGCGAGGCGGGAAATTTAAAATTGAATTGCAGCAGGGTCACGATCGGTGCCGATCGGGGCCCCCCGCTGCAGGGGGTTTATGTGGGGACACTTCGGGGGCCCCAATGGGGACCCCCAGCATAGAGGGGGGTTAATTTTAAGTGCCGCGGCCGGGATTGGGTAATAGTGTGCCGCGGCCCCTTTAAGGAGCCGCGGCGGGGAATTTAAAAGTTTTAAATGCAGCGGGGGGCCTGATCTATGCAGATCGGGGACCCCCCCTGCAATGGGTTTATGTGGGGACACTTCGGGGGTCCCAATGGGGACCCCCAGCATAGAGGGGGGTTAATTTTAAGTGCCGCGGCCGGGATTGGGTAATAGTGTGCCGCGGCCCCTTTAAGGAGCCGCGGCGGGGAATTTAAAAGTTTTAAATGCAGCGGGGGGCCTGATCTATGCAGATCGGGGACCCCCGCTGCAAGGGGTTAATGTGGGGGTGCTGCAGGGGTCCTGATAGAGACCCCTGCAGCATGGGGATGTGTATAGGGTGCAGGGGGGAGCCTCACACTGCTGTCTCGGGCTGTTCCGAGGCAGCACGTAGAGTCTTTCGGATCCCTTGCGTGGACTTTTTGTCCATGTAGGGATTCTTACGATATGCGAGACTCGTGCATAGATTTAAGGCTACGTAGCTCTCTCAGAGCCTATTCTCGGCCATTTTCTCGCAGTCATATCACAAAGCAGGCTGCGAGAGATTCGGTTCTCGCAAACAGCAGGAAAACTGCCTTTTGCGAGCACCGAGAGAACTACGAGGGAGAATTTAATAGGGGCCTATGTTTGGCTGGTGCATGCGGGAAATACCAGTTGGGTATCAAACTTCTCACATGAAGTTTGTAAAATAAAAGTAGGTCACAGTCTTGGAAGGTATAGCTTGTCATATAACACTAAAATTATACATTTACATATCTATTTAACATTAGAAAGAGTGGATCCCAGCAACAAATATATACAACATATTAATTATTGCTAAGGACAACCAAATTATGTTTAAATTAGACAGAATGTTTAAAACTTGAGGTAATATTGATTTCAATTTTGTTTAAAGCAGTGGTTCTCAATAGCAAGTCCTGGGACCAACACAGTTCCTGGAGACCATTTCTGCTAGTCATCAGGATCAAAGAGGGATAAGAAGAGATAGCTACCTTCCATGAGAAGTGGAAGGTAGCCAACTGGCCTCAGAAAGGTTGAAAAAGATTGAGAACCACTGAATTTGCCCTTTCTACTTTGAACCATCCAACAAAAGGATGGATATTGTAGTTGAATTGATAAAGGCATAAGCATTTTATTGTGGGGTTAATAATCTTTTAGTCTCAACCAGAGACAGATTTTCATATCCAGAGTACCATAGCAGAATGCCTTAAACTGCCCCATGTGCACTCTTAGCGAGATGCAAATAATACCAGGTGAAGCATCGCTGACACCAATTCAGTATGCACATGCTTAGCTGTCACTGACTATCATCAAAAATGAATATGAACATGTTATTTCATATTAATAATAATAATATAGAATCCTACAACATTGCATTGTCACTATTATTAGTTTTAGTATTCAAACTCTTGCCTATGCAACCCATAACTGAAATCTTAACATACAAACACATTGTGTGATAATTGTGGGAAACAGCAGCAGGAGCAGCCATTGGAAGAGGACATTGCCCAGGAGAGGGAAGAAGTATATTATACTTCTTAAAAGTTGGGCTAAGATATAGTGCCTTGCAAAAGTATTCACCCCCTTGGCATTTATCGTGTTTTGTTGCCTCACAACCTGGAATTAACATGAATTGTTTGAGGATTTGCACCATTTAATTTGCATAACATGCCCACAACGTTGAAGATGTTTTTTTTTTATTATTGTGAAGCAAACAACAAATAGGACAAAATAACAGAAACAGTCAATGTGCATAACTATTCAACCCCCTAAAGCCAATACTTTGTAGAGCCACCTTTTGTGGCAATCACAGCTCCAAGTCACTTTGGATAAGTCTCTATGAGCTTGCCACATCTTACCACTGCGATTTTTGCCCATTCCTCCTAGCAAAACTGCTTCAGCTTCTTCAAGTTGGATGGTTTGCGCTTGTGAACAGCAATCTTTAAGTCTGACCACAGATTTTCTATTGGATTGAGGTCTGGGCTCTGACTAGGCCATTCCAACACATTTACGTGTTTCCCCTTCAACCACTGTGTTGCTTTAGCAGTGTGTTTGGGGTCATTGTCCTGCTGGAAGGTGAACCTCCATCCTAGCCTCAAATCACACAAAGAGTGGTACAGGTTTTGCTGAAGAATATCCCTGTATTTAGCACCATTTATCTTTCCCTCAACTCTGACCAGTTTCCCAGTCCCGGCTGCTGAAAAACATCCCCACAGCATGATGCTGCCACCACCATGTTTCACTGTGGGGATAGTGTCTTTGGGTGATGTGATGTGTTGGGTTTGCGCCAGACATAGCGTTTTCATTGTTGGCCGAAAAGTTCAATTTTCATCTCATCAGACGAGAGCACCTTCCTCCATACATTTTGGGAGTCTCAAACTCAAAACGTGCCATTTTGTTTTTTGCTGAAAGTAATTGCTTTCTTCTGGCCACTCTGACATAAAGCCCAAATCTATGGAGCAATCGGCTTATTGACGTCCTATGTACAGATACTCCAGTCTCTGCTGTGGAACTCTGCAGCTCCTCCAGGGTTACTTTAGGTCTCTGTGCTGCCTCTCTAATTAATGCCCTCCTTGCTCGGCCCGTGAGTTTTGGTGGGCGGCCGTCTCTTGGCAGGTTTGCTGTAGTGCCAAGTTCTTTCCATTTGGTTAGGATAGATTTGATGGTGCTCCCGGGGATCATCAAAGATTTGGATATTTTTTTATAACCTAACCCTGACTTGTACTTCTCAACAACAGTGGCCCTTACTTGTTTGGAGAGTTCCTTGGTCTTCATGGCAGTGTTTGATAAGTGGTGCCTCTTGCTTAGGTGATGTAGCCTCTGGGGCCTTTCAAAAAAGGTGTTCATATGTAATGTCAGATCATGTGACACTTAGATTGCACACAGGTGGACATCATTTCACTAATTACGTGAATTCTGAAGGTAATTGGTTGCACTAGAGCTTTTTATGGGCTTCATAACAAAGGGGGTGAATACATACGCACATGCCAATTTTCTGTTTTCTATTTCTAAAAAATAGTGTTATGTATACATTTTTCTCATTTCACTTCACCAACTTAGACTGTTGTGTTCTGATCCATCACATAAAATTCAGATTAACAAAACATTGAAGGTAAGTTAGAGGCACTCATCAGAGAACAAACCAACCTTAATAGGTTGGTTCTATAGCCATGATAAGCCACTCTGAGAGCAACCTCTTTTAGCTCACTTGTGCCCTTCACAGGGAGAAATATCCTGTAGTATATCAGGCTGGTCCCACTCAAAAGAGTGACCCAGCCCCGAAATACCAGGCAATTCTACCCTGAACAGGAGAAACAGCAAACCCCAGACGCGTTTCGGCCTTTATGGGCCTCGTCAGTGAGGTGCAGCTGAACTCCCTAAGGCACAGTGAGCAAGGGGTCCACGTCTGGAGCCCATAAAGGCCGAAACGTGTCTGTTGTTCTCTCTTTATAGCTTCTTATGCCTAATTACAATTTACCATTAACCACCACCTTAATTGTCTAACTGCAAATACTTGTTTAGTGCTGGGTACTTTGTGCATGCTGTATTCAGTTCTGTTAAAAGGCTGTCACAAGGATATGCATCGTACAAAACTGAGTTGATGTACTACAAACAATGTCTGCATTTTCAAGGTAGCAGTTAAGGAAAGCAAAAAAAAATAACTTGGACCATTATAAAGGAAAACATTTAATATAACAATAAATTACCGGCTGCTTTTTTACAATTAGCAAGACATTTTCTACAAAAGAGTTGCCCTTTAATTTTTTTCACAACAGAATTTTACATCACAGTATTACACTGTGGTACTTTTATAATTTTGTCTCTTACATCTTACACTGTACATGCTCTGACCTTTCAATTTGACATATTTTGAAACAAATTAAACTGCTGAAATTCTTTATTTAAAATCTTTTTAATACTTAATAATAGGCAAAATGATTTTAGAAAGTAAAACATATAGAGCCTCATTCAATTGAGCTTTCAGGCGATCTGGGCCTCGGAAATGTAGCCCGCAAATTACTTTGCTATTCAATTGGCGTCTTTTTGCAGGCTCCAATCGAGGCTCCGGCCTCCGATTCACTGCAATGGTTCACATCACAAGTTAATGCCCCTTCAAGCCTTTGATCTTTCAAGAGTTGGGAACATTAAAATCACAAATCACTATTCAATTGCTCCAACTGGCCCTCTCTAACCACTCCGTCAAGCCCGCAAATGGCAAAATTTGAATCCTAGTACCGCGTACCAAGGATGACTCGCAAAGGGTTTAATGACATTTCCGGAGCACTGTAAAAGCAAATAAAAAATTGATAATGTACTTTTAGCAAAAGGAAAAGTGGTGTAAGGTCTTAGAATTAATAGCACAACATTCTCAATCTCACAAATGGGCCAAAAAATACTTTATTGCATGTTTGATTTCCGTGTTATATCGAGCCCAGCAATCAATGTGTTAATACATATAATGGAACTTGCATGTAATAGAATATCATATTTACA
This sequence comes from Discoglossus pictus, assembly GCA_027410445.1. Classification (NCBI taxonomy): domain Eukaryota; kingdom Metazoa; phylum Chordata; class Amphibia; order Anura; family Alytidae; genus Discoglossus; species Discoglossus pictus. The sequence goes on from CM050166.1 coordinate 201,337,896, forward strand.
GCTTTATCAATATTGCATTATATCTGATCGTAAACCGTAATTCAAGCCCATAGGACTTTGAAATCAAAACTCCATTTACCATAGACGTAATGATGACGATCTCTGTTTCCATTGGCTGTTTTTATCTCAGGAGTTCAAGCTCACAAATTCTACATACGACAACATGGTTTCCGAATTTCACTATCGGCTACTAACAGATAGCACATTGATTTCTGTCAGACGACCTACAATCCAAGGTCTACAAATGCCACAGCATTTTAACACAATTAATGGAAAGCATATTAGTTTAAAAGGACATATCCCCTGAAGAGCAGTTGAAAGAAGCAAGTCAGTAAGGGAAATGGAACTGCGCAATAAAAAATAATCACATATATAGTTGTGAGCATGTGAGTTGTTGCTAATGCTGCGGCCCTCGTAAAGCGAGGGCCGCAGTTGCTGGCAACGCTTCCCAGCGGCCCCCGTCACCCGAGGCACCTGCACGGCTCCCCCTGCCCCACTGATGCTCCCCAGCGGCCCACATCACCCCAGGCTGCAGAGAAGCTCAGACACCCAGCCAGCACTGCCAGGACCCTGCCACTGACCCTGCCACTGATGCTCCCCAGCGGCCCACATCACCCCAGGCTGCAGGGAAGCTCAGACACCCAGCCATGCTCCCCAGCGGCCCACATCACCCCAGGCGCCTGCACATGAAGCTCAGGGAAGCTCAAACACCTAGCCAGCACTTCCAGGTATCAGTGCTGCAGGAGGCAGCTCCAGGGAGGCAGGACAGTTGGGGGTACAAGGAGGAGCCTCCGATCCCGGCCTGTGCTGTCTGGCCTGCAGCTCCGAGGACAGGCCGCAGGGGGCGGGGATCCGATACATGAGCCACAGGCCTAAGGCTGCAATATAGAGGGGGGAGAGGATCGCGAAGCCCTCAATAAACTTACCCCCGTTGGGTGTACAAGGAGGAGCCTTTCCTGGAGAGGGAGCCGCGGGGCTCCGATCTGGGCCTGTGCTGGTTGCCCTGCGGCTGGCTTCTCCCCCAGGGCTCCCTCCTCGGCAGCTCCACGCAGCTGCTTCACATCTCTGCCTCAACAAGCAGACAGGACAGAGATGAGGATTGCGGAGAACGCTGCTCCCCACACAGACATCTGCAGAGATCCAGTGGGAGAAGAAGGCACTTTCAGGAGGTAATGAAGTGGGGGTCACAAGCAGGGAGAAGGAAGACGGGATGGGGAAAGGGAGCCAGGAGAGGTAGGTGAGACACAGGGAAGGGAGAAGGGGGCAAAGAGACACAGAGGAGGGAGGGGGTACAGGGGAGGGAGTGGGGGAAGAGACACAGGGGAGGTAGAGGGGGGAGAGACACAGGGAAGGGTGATGGGGAGAATGGGAGACAGGGGAGGGAGAGTGGAGGCAAAGAGAGACAGGGGAGGGATAGAAGGGGCAAATAGAGACAGGGGAGGGATAGATTGGGCAAAGAGAGACAGGGGATGGATATAGGGGGCTAAGAGAGACGGGTGAGGGATAGAGGGGGCAAAGAGAGACAGGGGAGGGAGAGAGGGGACAAAGAGAGACAAGGGAGGGAGAGAGGGGCAAAGAGAGACAAGGGAGGGAGAGAGGGGGCCAAGAGAGACAAGGGAGGGAGAGAGAGGGTATGTAGAGACTATGCTTATTTTATTTGTTTGTTTATTTGGTAATGCTTTGGTTATTATTTCATTTACATACTCTAAATACCATATAGAAAGATGGCTCTATAGCAGTTCTTTAAATGCATAGGGCCCTATGCTAATCCATGGAAAAGCATTTGTGAGTGCCCTAACTACAGAGTAAACCTTGCCTAGCTATGCTAATCACTCATCACTATATTTTGTGGTGGGGCAGTGGGGGGGGGGGGGGGGCTCTCAGGGGGTGGGGGTGGGGGTTAATGATTTTAATGATTTTAATTAGTATAGAACTCAGGGGGGAAAAAGCATCTGCTGTCTCCATGTAAGTTTGGTGATTGTAATTACTCTGTTGAGTACTGTGCTTATGTTCCCCTGTACGTTGTTATATGTAATGTGGAGGTGTGATGTTTCCATTGGTAGGGGACATTTATTGATGTATATATGTGATTGTACTTTTTCACATTTGTGTCTCTGTGACTGTGAGAATGTATTTGTATCATTTCTGAAGCTATTTCTGAATCTGCTGTGTCTGAGAGATTTATGCAGCTACGAGCTGTTTTTCCCCCATATGTCTGATTAGTGTCATGTGATTATTAATTAATGTTATATTGTTCCTATGTGCAACTAGCATCCTTCATTTGTGATAATTTTGCATGCTTTTGCAGTATTTTGTATTGTGTTGCAGTACCTTTAAGAGGTTTTGCGTCAGTTCACCATAGTTTACGAACACATTGGGCCATATTCAATTGAGCGAATTTGAGATCCGGAAGCCCGTAACTGAGCTTGCAAGCTTTTTTGCTATTCAATTGGCCACTTTTTGCAGGCTCGGAACGGCTAACAAGTTATTGCCTTGAATAAATGGCGGCGGTTAAACCAGTAACTTACACCCTCCAGAAGCCTTTAATCTGTAACTTTCACATGGCTTAAATCGCAAAAAGATATTCAATTGCTACAATTCCCCAAGGCTGCATTTGTGTTAAAACCCATAAATGGTTTGTATGTATGTAGCCCAAAATCCTACGAGTGCTAAAGGGGACTCACAAGGGCTTCAAAAGCCCTTACATATGCTACCCCTAAATGTCCACTCGGCTCCTGACACGCACTCCCAAAGCAACCCCCCTATGCTTGCAGGGTCCCCACATTAACCCAATGATGCAGGAGTCCTCATCGGGCCCCCTGCAGGGTCCCCACATTAACCTCTTGCTATAGGGGTCCCAATCGGGAACCCACGACATTTAAAATGTCAAATCCCACGCTGCGGGTCCTTAAAGAGCCTGCAGCACACAAATAGTTAACCCCGGCCACAGTGGTGCATCTGATTGGCTTCAAGCATCTGCGCATTCTGATTGGCTGAAATATGATTGACGGTTATATCAGGCAATCAGAATGCGCAAATGTCTTTTTTTATATAGGAGCATGCGGGGGAACAACCATTTGCGGCAGGGAGCTCCTCAGGGGAGGAGCTCCGTTAGTAGTTCTTATATTTTTTACAACGTCTGGATTTTGTTGGAGGGAGGGACCTTTCCTTGCCCGGAGGACCAAAGACCAGGACACCGCTGGAGGGGCATTTTGGCCAGGTCAGTAGACTATTAACCCTTTTTTTATTACAGGTTGTCAGGATATGTTTATTTACTTTAATGTTTCTTTTGTTTTGTAGGTGTTACAGGACATCAGGACATTGTTGGAGGGGCCTTTCCTGGCACAGAAGACTTAAGACCAGGGCATCGATGGACACCCCTGGGGGTGCATTTTTCGTCAGGTCAGTGGACTAGATAACCCTTTCCTTTTATTAGGTTGTAAGTATATTTTTATTTTGATAGTGTTTTTTATTTTATGTGTAAGTCTTTTTATTTTATGTGTACGTTTATTTTCTTTCTGCATTGCTTTTTTATTTTCTGTGGTGCATTTTTATTTTCTGTAGTTAGTCTTTTGTTATTTTTTGTACTTAGTGTTTTTTTTATTTTCTGTAATGTGGGTCTTTTTATTTTTTGTACTTAGTGGAGTATTGGGTAGTTTAATATGGTGTTGGGAGTTTATTAGGGGGTTAGGTAGGTAGTGTAGGGGATAATAGGATAGGTTAGGATAGATGGGGGGTTAATAGGATAGGATAGAGAGGGTTAATAGGATAGAGGTTAATGGGATATGATAGGGGTTAATAGGAAAGGGCAGTGCTCCTCAACTCCAGTCCTCAGGGCACACAAACAGTTACCATTTTAGTAATATCCCTGCTTGAGCACAGGTAAGCTAATCAGAGGCTCTGCAGGTGGTTAAACAGAAGTACTGGACCTCTGATTAGCTTACCTGTGCTCAAGCAGGGATATACCTAAAATGTGAACTGTTGGTGTGCCCTAAGGACTGAAGTTGAGGAGCACTGGGTAGGGGTTTATTGGGTACAGTTAGGGGTAATTAGGTGCTGTTAGGGGTAATTGGGTACAGTTAGGGTTAATTAGGTACAGCTAGGGGTAAATAGGTACAGTTAGGGTTAATTGGGTACTGTTAGGGGTAATTAGGACTATATAGGGATACCTGGGTCTAGATAGGGTTAAGTGGTTAATAATAGGGTTAGTAATTGGGTATGGTGATGGTTAAATAGGGTTAATTACTTAGAGGGGGGTTAATTTAGATTTATTAGTTTATTGGGGGGGATAATAGTGTAGTGTAGGGTAGAGCTTAGACCCCCACAGCGAGCGTTAATGTAGGGACCCCACAGCACAGGGGGTTAATGTAAGATGCTGCATGGTTAACCATTTGTGTGCCACAGGCATTTTAAGGTCCTTTAAGTACCCTTGAGGTGGGTAATTGGAATTTTAAATGCTGCGGGGGTCCCAATCGGGACCCCTGCATCAGGGAGATCATATGGGGACCCTGCAGGTGTCTCAATGGGGACCCCTGCATCATGGGGTTCATGTGGGGACCCTGCAAGGGTCCTGATGAAGGACCCCTGCATCATGGGGTTCATGTGGGGAATCCCACAACAGGGTTTACTTTTAGTGAGCCTGCGGGGGTTCCCACATGTTTTACTGCCGTAATAATGACAGTCTCATTTTCTATTGGCTGATTCGAAATAGAAGGTTACAGGCTTGCTTAATTGATCATGTTCTGGCCCTGAACTACTATGAACCAGTGCATGGTTTACGGTTTCGGCTTCAGGACAGTAACTCGCGCCCCGGCTCAATTGAATAGCATCGTGATCCGAGACAAACGGGAGCCGGCAACTCATTCTCAGACATTCGGCTGTCTGCAATCGAGGTGCGGGCTTCCAGGTGAATATGGCCCCTTGTGAGTGGTGTTTAGTACCCATAATGAGTTGTTCTGTTTTTGACTGTTATGGCAGTGTTTTTGTTTGGGAGTTTTCTGTCATTTTTGATTAACATAGGTGTTGGGAGTGATGGTCTATCGGAATAACTCGTAGGCAGTGAAAATTCCATGCAGAAGTTATCTGTAATTTGAAATTGCAGCTTGCTGCAGTGTCTCTTTGCAGTCGTCTCGCAATGATTTAGGGGTGGGTGATTAGCATAGCTATGTATTGTTTACTCTTCCGTTAGGGCACTTGCATTGGCAAGTGCAGCATTAAGATCGCAATGTGGTGCAAAGTGTGGCTGCCATGTTCCTCCCATTGCAATAACATATTATAATTGTCAAACTGCAATTCGTTGTCAAGTTTGTGAGCCTCGCAAAGTGAGGCGAGCCGTTAATGCATAGAAGCCTTCTGAGCTTGGAGAACTTAGGCGATCATCGCCAAAGGTGCTCATCGCCTGTGAGCCTTGCATAGCGAGGCGAGCGGTTGAGGCATTGAAGCTTGGAGCACTTAGGCGATGAGTGCCGAAGGCGCTCATTGATCGCGAGCCTCGTGAAGCGAGGCGAGCAGTTGAGGCATTGAAAAATGCGGACCTAGCCACCAAGCATTTAGGAAATGCGGCATTGCCTTAAGCTGCAAGCAGTTGAGGAACGCAAGACTTAGGGAAAAAAATTGCAAGGTCAGAAATCCTTTCGCAAATAAAATCAGAGCGCGGAATATACTAAGTTAACGGCCGAACCGCGCAAAACGAAAAACGTGCATAAAAAACACAGTACAGGGGGACAGCCAGGATGTCTGGGAGTGAGGTTGAACATGATTTTAAGCTGAATTTGATGAGTTTCGCCACTCAAAAATCGGCTAAGCAAGAAAAAAAATGGCGGGCGAAAAAAATGAAAACAAGGCTACATGACCCCGAAGTGCACAAAACACCGCCAGGCATGTACGAGTTAGCACGAATGACCTCGGAATCTCGGGGTTAAAAAAATGACCTTGCAAAAATAAAAAACACACTCACACACAGCACGGGAGGGAACGCCAGGACGGCTGGAAGTGAGGTTGAACGCAAATTTAAGTCAAATTTGACAAGTTTTGACACTTGAAAATCGGCTAAGCAAAAGAAAAATGGCAGCCCAAAAAATTTTTGAAAACGAGGCTAAAGGAGACCGACGCATGCAAATCAAAGCCAGGAACATAGGAAATACAAAATATACCATTAGAAAATTCTTGTGAGCCAAGTAATACATACAAAAAAGCCTGCATTTTACAACACTAACTTGTGATTCTAAAACTGTGCTTTACACGCCTACACAAATGCTTTGGCCTCGCGCACGCAGCCTAGTTACACTGCACACTTGGCACATTGCTGACACTTTCTCAGGGGATCAACAGTCCAACAGTACATTGTTTGCTACAGGAAAAACCAAAGAGATTGTTAGCTCTTCAGGATATTGATTGCTGCATATTAAATATAAATAGGTAAAGTATATACATTTATTAATTCATATAAATCTATTAATTCACTGTACTATTTTTTTTTATATTTTACACTGTACTTATATATCTGTCTTTGCGATGAGTGCCAAAGGTGATCATTGCAAAGGAGGAAACTTGAAGAACTCGAGGGGAGAGGCTCGCAATAAGCGCCGATGGCACTCATTGCGAGCCACGCAATGAGTGCCGAAGGCTCTCAGCGTGGGGCTCGCAATGAGCAACAAAGGTCCTCAGAGGAACAAAAGCCTTACATTGTGTGGCAAACAGCATTGCCATGGCTTCAAATTGTATTGCAGTCATTTTTGACGGGCAAGTCGCTAGTACTCTTAGAATTTCGATATGTCTTCAGGATAATTTGTAGGGGAATTACATCCATTTTCTGAGGAATTGCATCCATTTGCACTCTGTGTATAGACCCATAATCTATGTTTTGGTAGAGGACTTTTTTTAAATAAATTTGCAAATATCCAAGCAGCAAAGTGTGGCATGTGATATATACAGTAGATCTTAGACGTCTGTTACTTCCCCTCCTCTTCCTGGAAACTTTTTTTGTGAATGTTTAAGAATACTGAATAATCTCCATAAGGTTTGTTTTCTTTACTTAATAGTACAGTATTTATTTCATTAAGGAAGACCATGCTGCTGAAGTTACTTGTGAATGATCCTTGTACAGTATATTGATTGATGGTGCTGTTATGCTGAGGCAGATGTCAGACTGCTTCTTGTAAGTATTTGGAGGTCTTGGCTGCAGATTTTTTAGATACAATGACAACAGTGTAACTAGGTGATATCATAATGTAAATTATGCTATACAGCAGATGGTATACAATGTCATCTGCAATATGTTTTGGAAAGTAATAAGAATTTAATAACAGTTGTATTTTAACAAATATAATGGCATACTTAGATATGCTCTTCTTGAGTCCTCAAAATAAACATATAGCCCAGGCAAGTATAGATATTATAACAATTATGCCGTAATTGAGTCATCATTAATTTGACCATTTCATCATCAATATGACTGGGTCAGAGTATATTTAAAAGATAGATTAGAATAATGTTTTTTTTATTAATAAAACAAAGGGTACTGTACATGTTTTCCTGCATTGTGCCCTGTCAATGTGACATCCAAACTCATTGGCTATAATAGAAAATTAAATGTAAAAAAAAATTAGAAAATTTTAACCCATGTGTATGTGTTCTAGATTTTTGTGACGTATGCTCAGATATGATTGGAGGGGAGGAAAGATTTGCATTCTATATTACATATGCAAGAGGATATTTGTTAATGTGTCCAAGTGTATTTTCTTTTTTTCTGATAAAGGTCTCAGAGCATAACAAACTTAATTAAATGTTTAACTGCTTTGAGGGGCTAGCCCTATCAACCAATGAGCAGTAATAGCCCTTTTTAAATTGACTAAAATATGGGCCGTGCCACCTAGTGGCCGATGGTTGACTCTGCTGGTGGTCAGAAAACAGGAAAAATGCCAGTAATATAGATGGAAGAGTCATACTAGTCATCTAGTAAGATGTACATATATATACATTTCTGTACACGTACTTATTTCATGCAAAAGCACAACATACATAATATTTAATATGTTAATATTTTAAAATGCATGAAAAAAATGTGTTCTGTGTCCATTTAAGGCACATTGTTCTGTAGATCACCATGTCTAAACTGAAACCTTTCTACAATATTTACTTACAGTACTTTTGGGGGATTATTTCTAAGTAGGATATACTGTGCTGAATCTCTAATATAAACTAAAATCATTAGGAGATGTACAAGCTTCAAATACTTTGTACTTCAGATGAAAGTAAACAATGCAACAGATGTTGTATGCTTAATCTAAAAGTTGCTAGACTTAATCTGAAGTTTTAATATATATGCTGCTACCGTGCAATTGTCACTTAGAAGACTGATCATTAATCACTGTCTTAGCTGTTGACCCCAAGTAGTTACAGGTATTAAAAAAGCTATACGCTCACAGTATTATTTACACTATGTTATAGGTCTTTACATCAAATTATTATCCCATGCTCATTATTCACTTTAAATTTACTCAATAATTTTATTCCAAATAACTGTCATGAGCTGACTGCTTTACTCAGTAGGCCTAGAAGATTTTAAAGACATTATGGGCAAGCAAACCAGAGACAGCTGTTCCACTGATAAAACTAAAATGAAGAAAAGATCTAATCTCTTTCTGCTGCCTCTGTCTAATATTAAGACTTAGAAAATTCAGTTTTTAAATTATTTGTGTACAAGACCAATTTGAGTTCCTGCTAAGCCATAGCCATTTGTTGTCTGCTAACATTATGTTTAAATAATACAAGACCTTTAAACAAACACAGAGATTTTACTTTTAAAAAAATACTGGGTAAAATAAACAAGCACAGCAGGGAGGAAAAGTAATCTGTGTTGGACTCTTCACGTGAAACAAGATCTGACGAACTCAATCTTGTCCCCCGTGAGCTTAAATCCCAAGCAAAATTACTTTAAATTCAGCACCGCAGCACTTATAGCTCAGAGGGGTCTCAAGAAACATGTGAGAGGTGAACACAATACAATTTGCCTTGTTAGTTGTACCTTAAGAAAACAGCTTGCAAATTTGCGTAAAGGACCTTGGGACACTAACTTCATTATTTTGGGGAAAAAAATATTTCTTATTAGATAACAGGTGCGTCGTATCACTTGATGATTGCTTTAACTCAAGACTATTAGATAAATTAATCAATATAATGCATGAGTGGTTGAAATATTCCCTGCCACTTTTAACTTATTTAAGGTGTGAAAGTAAACAGTAAATATGCAGGGAAGTTTTAATAAAAATGTTCATGTTGTAGTTTCAAATAAATTATAAAATGACACGCCTGAATGGAAATACAATGTATGTATGATTATACTTGATGTAAGGGTACAAAGTTCTTTTAAACAATGTACTTATTAAATTATTTATTTACAGAACTTTATTATTGCAACCCCTAGGAGTATAAGGTACATGCCATACAAATGGATGTAAGGAGCTGGGGTCCTTACCTATCCTGTTATGGTTACGGCACCAGTGCGCCGCTGCAGTGGGGTTACCAACAGATAGATGCCGCTGTCAATATTGCAGTGCCATATCATAGAGTCAAGGCTTAGGTAAACTGTTAGGATTAGGGTGAGGGTTAGGGTTAGTTTAAGGGTTAGGCTACCATTCTAAGCTTAGAACTTCTCTAATATATCGGCAACCCTGCAAAATATCAGCAGCGCTATCTATTGGTTTGTTGCCGCACCTCAACTGCTGACCTGTGCCGTAACTATATAACAGGATAGATCCGGAGCTGGGATATCTATCTTAGCTGATTGCAACAGATCCCTTTATGGAACTTTCTGATAGTAATGTATTCAAATAAGGTCCACCCGGATCTTTCCTGTTATCTGACAGCAGCCACCTGGTGACAAAATGGTTATTCACTGAGATTTTCTTCAATTTCTTCTTAGTGTAAGTTTTAGATTTAACCCTAACCCCTAATTCTAACCCCTAAACCCTAACCCTAAGCATAAATTCTAACCCTAAACCCTGGAACATAATCATTAACCCTAATCCTAAACCCTATTACTAAACAGAACCAAAAACCCAATCGTAAACCCTAAGTCTAATCCTTAACCATAAAACATTAACCCTAACCCTTAAACCTAAACCATGACCCTATGAACAAAAAGAAAGTCTGAGCAAGCTGTCCTCGAGCCACCACTGTTGGCGGGCAGATAACATGAAAAGTATTGTCCTCTATGTGCACAACTCATCTCTATCCACTTTATTCCTCACCAATAATGATTGCAAAGAGCTGAGAGCAGCATGAAGATAAATACAGTAATGTGCTGGCACAAATGAAAGTAAATGAAAGTAAAATGAATTGTAGTTATTTACTAGATACACAAAGATGTTATGAATATTTTTATTACTAGCGACTTGCCCGTCAAAAAATGACGGCAATGTTATGTATATGTTTGTCAAGTTGTTTAGTTATTAACATATATTTTTGACACTTGTAAGTATTTTAATATGAACGTGTATTTTTGTAAAATGTTGATGTAATGGTTTTTTAAAATGTAATTAGTATCTGAAGAATTGTTAACTTGAATATACATTGAATGAATAGGAAAGCCAAAAGTAAAAAGCCTTTTTTAAACGTTGCAAATTTTAACATGAAGTTTAAAATATATGTAAGCAATAACCATCAAAGTATATATTTTTAAACTTGAACTTTATTTTTTATGTAAGTTTAGAAGTTGACAAAACATTGGTATAATTTTGAACATTATAAACAGGAACATAGTGAATACATTTTGTAAAGTAATTTTTTATTAAAAGTATTAACATTTGAATGTAAAAACAATTGACATTTAAATTAATCAGTATTAAAATTCAATTTCTATCACAATAATTGTTAACTTGAATATACATTGAATGTAGAGGAAGGCATACAGTCAAACTCTTCTTAAAACGTACGTAATTAAACTAATTTATTACTGAGCACACAAATTGGCGATAAACATTAATGTAGGTAGTAATCTTAAGATAACATACAATATTTACATTGTGACTTAAAAGGTGCTTGACCTCTTAACATCCACTTTGTAATATGTTGAATGAAATAACTTCAAAATATATTTTTTAAACTTGTAACATTAGAAACATTAACATAGTAACTTAACATTTTAACATAATTTTTACTAACAATGCAAGGCAAGTATTTTGTGAGGCGAATCATTCATAAACATGACTTCCATTAATTATGACTGAATTAAACAACCAATTGTTATGTATTTTGCAATGCTTTTAAAAAATCTTGGCACCTTTAATTAGTATCCTTCAAAGTTATAGTACTTCATAGTAGACAATGTTTTTAGTAAAAATACGTCCATCTTCTAATAAATCACCTTGACTTTCATTGTTTTCAATGTAAACTTTAATTGCCTGTGGATTTTTGCACCTTGACAACGCAACGTACAATTGACCATGTGCAAAAACTGGTTCTTCCAAGAAAATACCCACAGATTTGAAAGTTTGACCTTGTGATTTATTAATGGTCATGGCAAATGCCATAATAATGGGAAATTGTCTTCTTTGAAGTATAAAAGGGAGACTACTTTCACTTGGTGCTAAATCTATTCTTGGTATGAAAACTCTCTCTCCTCTATGGGTCCCAGTTAAAATTTCAGCATCTATAAAATGGTCCTTTAATTGTTGAACAATTAATCTTGTGCCATTGCATAGGCCTTTTTTGGGATTCATATTTCGCAGTAACATGATAATTGCACCTTTCTTTAGCTGCAAAATATGTGGTGGCATTCCAGAAGGAGTTAAAGAGTTTATGAATTCAGTGGAAAAGTTAGCCTGACTTTCATTGTCATCAGCAAGTACAGAATCAGCGATGTGATAATTTCTTTGTGGTGCATAAATTTTTTTTAAGATTTTATTATTGAGGATTAATGCATCTTTATTTTTACACGTCAGTATAACTTGGTTGGCAAGCTCGGAATATTCTTCGTTATTTATGCTCCCTTCAAATATAGCCGATATAATATCTTGTTGACAAATCATATGAGGTGGGATCTCTACAGTGTCGTCAGGTAAATTTAGTATTTTTTCTGTTCTGCCTTCTCCAATTTTAATAAGCCAATCATTGAAATCAGTTTGGCCTTCTGATCTCATATTTTGTTGCAGTTGAAGATGGGTAAAATGTTTCCATACTGTACTTGACTTTATACATGTTTCGATAATGTCAGTTCGATTTCCATGTACAACAACAGGTAATGTTTGTCTAAAATCGCCACCCAACAACATTACCTTTCCACCAAATGGAAAAATATTATCCATGACTTCACGAAGCAAACGGTCAATACATTGGAGGGCATAGCATGACATCATTGTGGCCTCATCTATTATAATTAATTTACATTTCTTCAATTTCTTTGCTTGTAAGGATGTCATGCGAATATCTGACACAGAATTTTCTAAAATAGGCACTGGCAGTTTAAATCCACTATGAACAGTTCTTCCACCTTCTAATAAAAGTGCAGCAATTCCAGTAGTGGCAAACGCCATTGCTATTTTTCCTTGTGCTCGTACTGAACTCATTAATAAATTGTACAAATATGTTTTTCCTGATCCGCCAGGTCCATCAAGATAGAAATAACGCTCTGTCACCATGTCATCATCTATAGCATTTTTAATGGCATGAAATGCTTGCAATTGTAGTGTATTTAAAGTTGCAAGTCTTTCTTCTGTTCTTTCTGCTTGTAGTTGAATGTCATAGTCTTCAAAGTTAATGTCATCTATAAGACCTGGATCAGGCAAATTAAAACTTGCACAACTTAATCCATGAGTTAAAAAGACTTCTTGGATTTCCATTAACGCTTTTAAGTGTGCAATGGGTTCATTGTATCGTCGCATAAAGTCTTCAGCCATATTACTTTTAAAAGTCTCCCACAAAGCTAATGCATTTGGAGCATTTGAGAAGATACAAATAAAAGCAAATTGTTCTCTCATCTGTCGTGGCATTTGACATTGTGCTGCTTCTTCTAAACATCTTTCCCACTCTGTATCATCAGCGAGTAAGTTTCTATGTCTTGCAGCTAAATGGAAGGATTCATATACAATGTCATTAACAGTTCTTAAGTGTTCAAAACTTTGTGCTCCAGGAACATTTAAAAGTAATATCCGTAAGCAAAAACGTTCAACATCTCTTGGACTGACTGTGTAAATTCTTGGAATAATTTTATTGCCTCTGGTTTTTCTTGGTCTCCATAATCCATTCACAAAAACATAGTGATATGGAATTTCAATATATAAGTATTGTGTTGCTTCAGCATCAGTGGAATTTAATGCAAACCATGCAGTTAGTGTAGTGTGACGATCTTCACTTTGGGCCAATGCATTCATTTCATTTCCAGCATGGAAATAGACTAAATGTCGTTGTGGCAAATGTACTGCTAACCTATATACTGCATGTGATCTATCATGCATTTCAAATTTTAAAAGCCGCCACATAGCTTCTGGCGCACTGACATAGCGAGCATCTACATGAGATGCAAGTTCATCATGTACTAACTCACTACTTTCAGGGTTGTCTGCACTTTTGACGACTACAGTAGCTGCATCGTAACCTTTGTAAATATATTTGTAGACATATTTAATGGATTTGATGGAAGTGCAGGCTTCTACGTTGATGTGGGCGTTGTACTTCATGAGTAAATGTGGATTGTAGGGTACTACATATCTATTGTCCACTTTTTTCCCACGAATAATGGCACTATCTCCTTCTCTTCTTTTATAAAGTGGATATCCATCACAATTGGCATAGGTTTTGTCTCTATAATCTTTTGGAAATTCTTTGGAACATTTATTATTTTCCATACATGGTGATTGTGGATTAAGGTCACCACAGGGTCCATGAATCATGCGATGAGTAACAATCTCATATAGTCTACCATATAGTTCTGGATCTGGTAGTTCAGCAACAATGACTGCATCCACTTTGTCTGAAGTATCTAATTTATCTTTTTCTTGAAGTATTATTAGAAGATGTGCATGTGGAAGGCCTCTTTTTTGAAATTCAATGGTATATACATAAGCAAGACATTTGCCAAATAACTGATTTATAGTGAAGTCACGTATTAATTCATTTAATTTAATCTTAAAAACTCTGGCTACTAAATCTGGTCGATCTGAAGCAGTTTGTCCAAGAAGTAGATTTAGTGTAATTTCTGGCCATTGTGGATTACATGTAAATGTCACAAATAAATCGGGTTTGCCAAATTTTGTCACAATAGCCATAGCATCATTGTATCTTTCTCTCATATTCCGAGGAGATCCTTGAAAGGAAGATGGTAAAATGATGGCTTTGCCAGCTGTCATGTCTCTGCTTGTAGCCACGTCAGCAACATAGTCCATGAGTCCAGAATATTGTTCTACACGGAGTTTATCTTGTTGATATTTGATAAAGTTTAAATTATTTGCCTCAACTTGCAAATATGAATCAATAATCCATTGTTGTGTTAGTTTCCCACCACATAAAATTGGATTAAATACATTGCGAATGGCAATTTGAGCTACTTTAAATTCAAGCATAGAAACATTATTTCGGATTCTGGCTTTAGCATTTGGGTAACTGGGAAGAGTTAATTTTGGTTGCCAACCTGCTTCTCCGTGTGGGAAAAAGATGGGATATGTCATTGGATCTAAATTTGGACTTAAGATACTCATATTAATAAACGGTTGGTCCTCATTTCTAGGATATATTCGTATGTCTCTTTGAAATGGTGGTTCTCCTTCATCATTGTGAAACACCATTGCAACCTCATTTGTTGTTGGCAAGTTATAACGACGTTTATCAGTATGTCTGTCTCTTTTAAGCACCATATTAACCTTCGGCATTGGTAATTGATGTGTTTGTGAATGAAGTAGTTGTTCATTTTCTACTTCTGCCAATTTTTTATAAGCTTTACTGTAGGGATTGTTGTCCATAATGTTATTTAGCTCTATGAAAACAGTGGGTAAGCATTTTTTATTTTCTTCCATCTGCATACGTTGGTCAACAGCTTCCATTGTATCTAGGACATATAGTTGAGCGAATTTTCTTTTATTTCCTTCCTCTGGATGTAAATGGGAAGTGCGATGATAAATTTGTCCTTGGACTTTAAAACAGTAAGGACCATGTCCTGGTACATTAGCAGCTAATGTTGCCCCCATGGATGCAAAGGATATGGCACTATTGTAGGATCTTATGTTTGTCTTAAAATTTTTGTAGTTTGGAAAAGTAGGTTCAGTCATAATATTTTGTAAATAAATTGGAAATTCTTTCCTTTCTGGAAGTTTGAACTTGCCTTTTTGACAACAACTAATAAATTGTCCATCTCTGGGTCTCTCCTGTTTAAAATAATAAGCCTCACAAAACTGACATTGAGTAGTCATGTCCCCACAACTATGAACCTCTACTGCTAAAGACTTGAGTAGAGGACAATTTGCAAAGCATATAGGATTTTGCCTTTCATATTCATCAGGTGAAATGTCATATAATGTTTCAACAACAGGTTCTAAATGTTTTGTTTTTTTCGTTGCTTTTCTTGGTATATGTTGTATTGTTTGAGGTAAAATGTCATCTAATGTTTCATGAAACGGTTCTAAATGCTTTGTTTTCTTTGTTGCTTTTTTTGGTATCTCTTGTCTTTTTTCTGGCAAAATGTCATCTGATGTTTGAGCAACAGGTTGTAAATGCTTTATTTTCTTTGTAGTTTTTTTTTACATATCTTTAATTTCTGCAAGTGACAGTCTTTTGCTTGCAATTCTTTTGCGTTCTTTTTCTCGTCGAATTTCCTTCTTCTCCGGTGTCTGCTGGCTGTCTGCTCTCTGTCGTCGTTCTCTAGCTTGGCGTCTTTTCTTTTCTTGTTTACTCTCATTATCAGCCATGTTAATCTGTAAAAATAAAATAATGTACCATTAGTTTATTTTGAGATGTTAAGTTGTTTTTCATGACATATAGTTATCAATAGTGTGTTAACATTTTATAGTTAATCAATTTCAATGCGTTCAATTGAATAAAAGTCTAAATAAGGGCATGAGATAATTATTTAAAGACATTTTTATTTATTAAACATGTATCCAAAAGCAAGTGTTTCAGTAACTAAAAAGGTATTTTAAAAAAGATGTTATGTCCTTATTTACAGCACTATTCAATTTGTCAAATGGCAATTAAATTAGGGTTTAGGACTGGAATGTTACAATGACAAATTATATAGATTCTGTGTTTTTAGACTTTTTTGGACTATGCCAATTTATTTTTTAAGTTTACATTGAAGTTTGTATTTATTGTTAAAGATTATTGGCCCTAAAAGACAAATAAGAGATAGATGATAGATATTACTTTTTATACTGTACCTTGGTTGAAGTTTGATTTCAAGCAAAATTCTTTGTTGGTCCTGTGTTGAAAGCCTTCGTCCGATGGTCTGGTCCTGTGTTGAAAGTCCTCGTCCGATGGTGTAGTCCTCTGTTGAAAGTCCTCGTCCTCTGGTGTGGTCCTCAGTTCCAACTCCTGTTCCGATGTTCTTGACGCAGTATCTGTTATAAAATAAAAATGAAAATGTTATGTTATTTGAATGTCTTTGTATGAATGAAAAAATGGCATTATTTCTGTGTTTTTCTACAATCCTTTTTGGTGCGCCACAATTTTGGTATGCTTCTGTAGGCTATTTTCTAAGGCTTATAGGTGGTTAAACATTAAAGAAGAATATTAATTAATTTTTCTCTTTTTTTACTTGTTATACTGTACCTTGGTTGAAGTTTGATTTGAAGCAGAATCTTTGTTGGTCCTGTGTTGAAAGCCTTCGTCTGATGGTCTGGTCCTGTGTTGAAAGTCCTCGTCCAATCGTCTGGTCCTTTGTTGAAAGTCCTCGTCCGATGGTGTAGTCCTCTGTTGAAAGTCCTCGTCCAATGGTCTGGTCCTCTGTTGAAAGTCCTCGTCCGCTGGTGTGGTCCTCAGTTGAAACTCCTGGTCCGATGTTCTTGACGCAGTATCTGATATAAAATAAAAATGAAAATGTAATATTATTTTAATGTATTTGTATGAAGTAAAAAATGACATTATTTCTTTGTTTTTCTACAATCCCGTTTGGTGTCCACCACTTTTGGTATGGTTATTTAGGCCTTTTTCTAAGGCTTATAGATTGTTAAACATAAAATAAGTATCTAAATGTACTTTGGTATGTGTTTGTGTGAGTTTTCATACAATCCTGTTTGGTGCGCACCACTGTTGGTATGCTTATTTAGGCTTCTTTCTAAGGCTTATAGGTTGTTAAACATAAAATAAGAATGTAAAAGTAGTTTGCTATGTGTTTGAGTGAGTTTTCATACAATCCTGTTTGGTGCGCACCACTGTTGGTATGCTTATTTAGGCTTCTTTGTAAGGCTTATAGGTTGTTAAACATTAAATAAGAATCTAAATGTAGTTTGCTATGTGTTTGTGTGAGTTTTCATACAATCCTGTTTGGTGCGCACCACTGTTGGTATGCTTATTTAGGCTTCTTTGTAAGGCTTATAGGTTGTTAAACATTAAATAAGAATGTAAATGTAGTTTGCTATGTGTTTGTGTGAGTTTTCATACAATCCTGTTTGGTGCGCACCACTGTTGGTATGCTTATTTAGGCTTCTTTCTAAGGCTTATAGGTTGTTAAACATAAAATAAGAATGTAAATGTAGTTTGCTATGTGTTTGTGTGAGTTTTCATACAATCCTGTTTGGTGCGCACCACTGTTGGTATACTTATTTAGGCTTCTTTCTAAGGCTTATAGGTTGTTAAACATTAAATAAGAATCTAAATGTAGTTTGCTATGTGTTTGTGTGAGTTTTCATACAATCCTGTTTGATGCGCACCACTGTTGGTATGCTTATTAATGTAGTTTTGTAATGCTAATAGGTTGTTAAACATAAAATAAGAATGTAAATGTAGTTTGTTATGTGTTTGTGTGAGTTTTCATACAATCCTGTTTGGTGGGCACCAATGTTGGTATGCTTATTTAGGCTTCTTTCTAAGGCTTATAGGTTGTTAAACATTAAAATAAGAATGTAAATGTAAATCCTGTTTGATGGGCACCACTTTTGTTATACTTATGTAGTGTTTTTTCTAATGGTTATACATTGTTAAACAATCACATTTGAATGAGGCCCTCGGCCATTAAACATATTTAGGTCCTGAATCAATTGCGTTTTGACCAATTGAATAGGGCTCTATATAAGCACATAAAATATTTTTTGACAGAAGTTTTTAGTTAGTGAAGACCTATTATGTGCTTATATAAAGCCCTATTCAATTAGCCAACTCACAATTGAATAAGGCTCATGGTTCGGTTCTTTTTTATACTTAAATACTTTACCTTGATTGAAGTGTGGAATGACAGAGGGTCCCCTCCTGCCAATCTTAATCCGCCGGTCTTCTTGTAGTGTCTGTTTGAAAAATAAAGTGAAATAGTGAATTATAGAATTTTTTATTTGTATTTAACAAACCATGGCCTTTTCAGCATTTAAAGTATTTTTGTATCTTACCTCTTGTTCTTTGTTGGTGTTCTTTAAAAGGGATTGTGCTTCACAGTGTACGGTGCAAATTGTTGAAAGACGCTGTTGATGCAGAGTCTGTTTGAATATTTAAAAAAGTAGAAAGATTGAGTTTTAGGTGATCTATTAAATTGCAGTAAATTAATTTCATTGAATTATACTTCTGTAATTAATTTGAATTAACATTATTTTTTGGTGGGTGCTACACACATATGTCACATACATGAAGCACATTTCCATAGTTGAAAGTAATTTTTTTGTGTGCGTGTGACATATCAGTATACATGAATCATATTTTAATTGTTAAATTAACCTTATTTTTATTTTTGGCCAACATACATAAATGTGTGTGTGACATGTGACTATAGATGATACACATATATGTGCGTGTCACATATCAGTATACATGACTCATATTTTAATAGTATTTTAATAGTCCCAACTTATTTTTTTGTAATGTAATTTAAATGTAGTTGTTTAATTAGTTTGTTGCAGGGGCAATACACATAAATGTGCATGTGACATGTCACTATACATTATACGCATAATATATGTGCGTGTCACATGTCACTATACATTATACACATAAATGTGCGTGTCACTTGTCAGTATACATTATACGCCTAAATGTGCGTGTCACTTGTCAGTATACATTATACGCATAAATGTGCGTGTCACTTGTCACTATACATTATACACATAAATGTGCGTGTCACTTGTCACTATACATTATACACATAAATGTGCGTGTCACTTGTCAGTATACATTATACGCCTAAATGTGCGTGTCACTTGTCAGTATACATTATACGCATAAATGTGCGTGTCACATGTCAGTATACATTATACGCCTAAATGTGCGTGTCACTTGTCAGTATACATTATACGCATAAATGTGCGTGTCACATGTCAGTATACATTATACGCATATATGTGCGTGTCACTTGTCAGTATACATTATACGCATATATGTGCGTGTCACTTGTCAGTATACATTATACGCATATATGTGCGTGTCACATGTCAGTATACATTATACGCATATATGTGCGTGTCACATGTCAGTATACATTATACGCATATATGTGCGTGTCACTTGTCAGTATACATTATACACATAAATGTGCGTGTCACATGTCAGTATACATTATACGCATATATGTGCGTGTCACTTGTCAGTATACATAAACCTCTTTGTCTTCTTTAATTTTTTTTTTTGATGTCCTGTCTTGAAAATAAGTAATATATTATAGCTTACCTCTCAGTTGTAATTTGCACAATGTAAAGTAGTAAATTAGGAAAGAATTATCTTCTCAAGTTTTAGCAGCAGTTATCTCCGAAGTCACTCTGTTCATCACCTGAGGAGAAATGTATTTTTCTCTGTCAAATAGACAGTATTTATAAACTTGTAGAACATTCTGGAAAGTTAGACCGTTAGAACGTAATACGCATGCGCTATTTGCGTTCCAGCTTACAATTTGCGTTCCATCCGCCATTTTGTGCGTAGTAGTGTTTAAAATGGTGTTTAATATGAGTGTGATCCGTTCCGCATAGTATGTGTTTCATTATTGCGAGTAAGTGTAGTGTAGTTACGTCTGGAGCCTCGTTTTCGTTTTGTTCGGCGGCCATTTTTTCTCTCGCTTAGCCGATTTTCGGTCGTTTAAACTGTTTGTTTTCACTTAAATGGACGTGTAAATGAACTTTTGGAGGTGCCGGATGCCCCCCCGTGCTGTAAGTAAGCTTTTTATGTGTTTGTTGTGTTTATTTCTTGTGTTTGTGATGTTTTGATGCGCGGCGGTTGGAATGGGTCTTTCGCGGCCGTATTTTTTTCCGATGCGGCCGTATTTTGTTGCGAGTAAGTGTAGTGTAGTTACGTCTGGAGCCTCGTTTTCGTTTTGTTCGGCGGCCATTTTTTCTCTCGCTTAGCCGATTTTCGGTCGTTTAAACTGTTTGTTTTCACTTAAATGGACGTGTAAATGAACTTTTGGAGGTGCCGGATGCCCCCCCGTGCTGTAAGTAAGCTTTTTATGTGTTTGTTGTGTTTATTTCTTGTGTTTGTGATGTTTTGATGCGCGGCGGTTGGAATGGGTCTTTCGCGGCCGTATTTTTTTCCGATGCGGCCGTATTTTGTTGCGATATACGCAGTTAGCTTTTACGTGTACGACGCAGTGTATTTGTTTCTAAGTCGTGCGTATGTGTGTTAAGAGCGTGTGAGGGGCCTTTTTTACTGTTTTTTTGTTAAGTCTTGCGTCTGTGTGTCTGGGTGTAAGCGGGTGTGAGGCGACTTTGAGTTTTTTTTTGTTATGAAGTTGTGTGTGTGTGTATGTGTGTGTTAACACAGCCGATGTTGGGATGCTCCCACCACCGCAAATGCGGACCCTCGCTTCGCGAGGATCCGCATTTGCGGGGACGTTGTTTGTTTTTTGTTGGCTGGGCGGTTGGGTTTATTCTGTTAAAAAAGTCGTGTGTGTGTATGTGTGTGTTAACACAGCCGACGTTGAGCCTCCACAACCGCAAATGCGGGCCCTCGCTTCGCGAGGACCCGCATTTGCGGCGAACTGCGTCCCTCGCTTCGCGAGGGACGCAGTTTCTTGCGGGCTCGCTACGCGAGCCCGCAAGCGTGAGCAACGACTTGGGTTTTTGTTGGCTGGGCGGTTGGGTTTATTCTGTTAAAAAAGTCGTGTGTGTGTATGTGTGTGTTAACACAGCCGACGTTGAGCCTCGACAACCGCAAATGCGGGCCCTCGCTTCGCGAGGACCCGCATTTGCGGCGAACTGCGTCCCTCGCTTCGCGAGGGACGCAGTTCTTGCGGGCTCGCTACGCGAGCCCGCAAGCGTGAGCAACGACTCGTACGCTCACAACTATATATGTGATTCAATTATGTTCCTTTTTTTAATAGAAGATGGCAAGTTATAAACATTTCCCCTATTTTAACTTCAATTAAAATAGGAATCAAGCAGAGTTTAATAATTATAATTAAGTAATGAATATAGTCATATCTTTTTTTGAGGATCTCTCTACAAATAATGTTTTTATTTCTATTGTTATGGGAAGTGGATAGTTGGATAGTTGCATCACAGTGGGTAGAGAGCATAGGAATAGTTTAGTGAAAACGTAGATATCATCATACATACTTATTTATGTATATGGCACCCTTAAAGGGACATGAAACATTTCTGGGTTTCACTAGGGATATAATATAGCTGTGTATGTTTAATTTTATGTACCTTATTTTATTAAGAAGTGCTTAAAATCCCTGTTTTTTTTTTCTGCCTAATATCTTACAAATAGTTTCGAAGCAGTTTCTCCCCTCTACAGCTAATGAAGACAGTGTGCTTCTATGTACAGGGTGTGCAGTGTCTCATAGCAGCGAATGAATGGCAACATTCTGCAACGTGCTGCTTGAGAGAGGTAACTGACAGGATAATTTGAAACACTGCACTTCGTAGTCTGCGGCTTGCATTACCATCTACATGTTAATGTTGAAGCTAGAAATAATAATACAATATTAGATATTTTTATATTTTGATTCAAAGAAATAGAATGAAAAAACACTCCTAGTTAACTCTTTGTTTCTATTGTCTTTATATTTGGTATTCCATTGTGATCATACTAAAATTATAGAAGCTTTATACATGCAGATACCAAAATAGACCAAGTTGTTTATCCCATATTTCTCCATTCTTCAATGAACAATGTATTTTTTTATATGGGATGAGAAAATTCAGGAATGAGAGAATATAACTGCTCCAGTGATTACTCCTATCAGCCCCTGTGACACAATGGATTTGTTCTTTTCTGTCTGGTGCTATTTGCAGAACAAATAAATAATAAATAAGTAATAAAAAACATTTAAAAATGCCTAGAATATTAGGAGGTACTACATTACTTAAATGTTGCCTTTCTCTAAACCATCTGCCCAATAAACATTTTCTGATGGATACTACAAGTATTTTGAATGTAGGCCCACAAGACATCACATTGTGAATGCAACTTCACTGAGTTTAATGTAAATGATATAACACACTGTTTTCACTTTAAGCCATTTAATTAATACAGTAAGAGTACAAAACACAAAACATAAGATTTACATCTCATCCCCTCAATGCTAATATATATATATATTTATATATATATATATATATATATATATATATATATATATATATATAAATATTTGCTCTAAAATGAGATCTGCTATGAATGAATGCAATCAGCATTTGTCCTCAATGACAATAGTGAAGAGAGACCATTCTTGGGGCCTCATTCAATTGCAATTTGGCCAATTGAATAAGGCTCTAAATAAGCACATAGCATATTTTTTTTAAATAAGTTTTTAGTGAGTGATAACCTTGCTTTTGGATAGATGTTTACTAACTAAAAACTTATTTTAAAAAATATGTTATGTGCTTATTTAGAGCCCTATTCAATTGGCCAAATCGCAATTGAATGAGGGCCTGTGAGTGGGTTCATGTACTGTACCCTAATCCATGTTCTTAAGTCAGACTGAGAGCAGGGTCCATAGTCCTAAATGGATGAGCCTCATTTGCATGTCACTACCTAGAATCCTAAGCAGCAATGGGAACACTGTTCACAGAGAACTTCAGTGGGGAAAAGAGGCCTCTTTGGTGTATATTTCAATGTAACTGACATCTATAATTTGTGAATATTCATGTAATAATAAAACAGTTTCAATATATTTTATTATATTTTCAATAAATGTATTTATATATACAAGAATCAAACATACAGTAGTCATTGTTTTCAGCTTTTCTGGAACCTATATGACAGTGGACGTTCTAGAGTTTTATATTACAACACATGCAGATGATTTAATTCACCTAATCAGCAACTCCAAGATACAATAAAAGAAAGTCCTTGATGGAAAGGTCTCTGATTCTCTTCAATGTGGACATCACGTACATAGTTGTGGACCAAGAACACTGTGCTGAACGCTTACGATGTTGGTAATGCAGTTGCGACCTAGCGAAGCAGTTGCAACCGCGAGCCTTGCAAAGCGAGGTTAGCCAGTGGCACCGTCACACATGCGAGCCTCATGAAGCGAGGCGAAGCAGCCACGCAGCACTTAGGCTGCAATGAGTGTCAAAGATGCCCAGCACTTAGGCTGCAATGAGCGCCAAAATTATAACACAGCACAGGGGGAGACACAGAAAGTCTGAGAGTGTAGTTGCAAGCGAATTATACCCATATTTGTCATTTTTCTTCACTCAAAAATCGCCTCAGCGAGGAAAAAAATGGCAAACGAAAGACGCAAAATTTCCAAAACAGCATGAAAACGAGGCTCAGCAACGCCAGGCTCGCAAAACTTACAAAATACACAACGCTGAAGACAGTAACTCTTACACGAACAACGCGGGACTTAGAAAATACACTGCACTGAACACACTAACACAACAACGCCAGGCACGTAGGACCACGTGCCATTCAAACATTCAGCACACACACAGAGGAGAAAGACACAGGGAAGGGACAGGGGGGAGATGGTGGAAAGACACACATGGCATTCCCAAGCACTAAACTTGCAGGTTAATGAATGCAGCAATGAGCGGCCCGTACAGTAGGCGAGAGGAAAGGGTTGCAATGAGCGCCGAAGGTGCTCAGAGGACCAAAAGCCTCAAATTGTGTGGCAAACAGCATTGCCAGGCTTACAATTTTAATCCCTTAATTTTTGATGGTCACGTTCCTCGTGATTTATAAATGATAAAGAGAAGTAAAATATTTACAAATACTTTTTATACAGTAGAACATTCAATTATACAGAGAATATTGTAGTTAATAGAGGCTTATGATTCGTGGTAAGTGGGCTAGATGTGTGAACTTCCACAATTTTAATAGAAGATTTTAAAGATGTTTTAAATCACTTCTGGCAATTAACTACCATACAAGTACCATAGGCATTAAGAACAAGGATTAAGTTTGATTCAAAATAAAAATCATTTTCATTAAAACAACTCAGAAGTTAACACTACCTGACTTTAGAAAGTTTTAGAATGTTGTTACATGTAAGTAATCACCAAGGAACCTGATAAAGTATGAGACAATTACATTGTAAAATTCTATAATGTCATCCTTAACAAAGATAACACAAAAATGTAGCATTATTATAACTTACTTATAAACTGGATACTAATGAAGCAAAATGTAAATTAAATAATATTTTACTATTTTCTCCTCAATAGAGACTTTACCCCTATAAAAATAAGTAATGCTCGAATGCCTGCATTCCAAGAGTTAAAACTACACTGACTACCTGATATTAATAGTCTACCTTATTTTTAAGGAGTACTAAAATATTCAGCATTACAGTATAATGAATACATCAAGCATGAACAAAGAAGTAAAAAATGTACAGCATTGAAAAAGTCCTGTAATCGGGAGTGGGAAAAAAATAATATTAAACCAAGAATGCTAGCATACTGAGTTGTAGGCAGCAATGTTTCAAGGGGGAGTTAGTGTGGCAATTATGGAAGTATTTGGAGACAAGTTATTATTTAGTTGGAAGTTATATAATTTTTTTATGTTTATGGGGATGTTGTAAATGAGTGCAGGGGATGTTGTAAATGGGTGCAGAAGAGCTAAGCAATTTATAATGAAAAATGAATATACAGGCTGGGCAATGATTATTCGGGATCTGATAATCGGGCACCTCCTGTAATCCGGCGTCCTGCTGTAAGTCTGTGCCCGGATTGTATCACCAAGCATCGCCCTGCAGCCCAGCACAGCCTCATGCCTATCCTCTTGCCATGGTGTTGCTACAAGAGCACAAGGTTAAGGGAGGGAGTGAGGTATAATGTGTTTTTACCAGATTAACCTAATTTGCCAGACCACCACCGGTCCAGCAAAATCATAAATCTGGAACAGAGCATGCTGGTTTATTGATGTTGTACCTGTATTTATTTATTAACATTCAAAATACTTAATATTGTTAAAAAATGGTACACCGCCACTGTACAGTACTGTAAAAAGGAAAGCTTGCAGAGCAAACAAAATAAATGAACCACAAAAACAGGTTTTGCTATTTTGCAATGGGCTATAAATAATTATATACACGGGGAATGATAATTAATTATAGTTTTAGAATGGTATGGCAGTTTATTAATTACACAACCTCTCCTAAATATCTCTAATGCATATCACTGTTCAATAGAAACTGTTCACCAAAGAACCATAACACCAAGACTATTCATGACAGTTTACCAGCCGATGCCCGTGTTGCCAACATGTTCATAAATAATCAGAGTTGCAGAGTGATTTTTTTACTAACAGATGTGACATAAATATTCAATGACCTTCCTTCATGGGCAGCCAGGAAAGTTTGTGAGCAAATCACAATTCACAACATTTTTTTACAGGGTTTAGATTATGAACAGAGAATTTTATCATTAACTTATACGTGTCTGATACTTTAATGAGATTTCTTAAAGCATCATCGTGACCATGTACTCAAACTATACCATTTTGAAGAAACACCCTTGAAAATATACAAAATATGTTTTACCATGATAAATAAAATATTATTACCTTATATTTATGTTCTTTTTTATGCAATTATGGTATAGTAAAAACTAGTATTTTGTTTTCTGCTGATCAACATCCCCAGGTGGGAGGAGACTTTGAATGCACAGGTATCATCTATCTGCACAATAGGAAAAATAACAATATACTATATGCAGATGTTTAGATTCTGCACATGCACCATCAAAGGCTCAATATTATTTGGAAAAGACACAATGGTTGGCATTGATTAATGACGTATAATAAAATAACTAAGCAAAATGATAAAATGCTATACATTGTCATCAGCACTACATATTACTTTTGTTTGTAATGTAAGTCTGGCAACAAAATCATGAAATTATTAAAATGAATAAATATTAATTTTACACAGGCAATGTCTCACTTACTCAACATTGTGCCTCTAACATACTCCTCTCCTGCTTTTCAGACTCCTTGACCACCCACATTACTGCTACCCTGAACATTCAAACATTGCGAAGACTCCTGACTCCATTTTAATCTCCTACTTTACTGCTACCCTGGACATTTAAACATTGCTAAGGTATTCACAGCCATTTGGATGATCCATCATTACTATGCTTATTCTACTGTTTTTTATTATTAATATACTGTATATATCTGTTATCATTTTACATTTTATTGTCTCATTTATTCACCATTGTGCCTCTCCTGCTTTCCATACTCCTGAAATTATTTTTGATCTCCTGCTTTACTGCTACCAAGGCAGCAAACACCTGTAACACCAGTAACGTAATACCCATTACCTGCCTCAAACCTTCCACTTTGCCCCTCTCATGCACTCTCTGGAATGCAAGATCTATTTTCAATAAATCCACTTACATTCACAACTTTTTTATTTCTAACTCCCTCAATGTCATGGCTATCACTGAAACTTGGCTCACTCCATCTGATACTACCTCCTCTGCGACACTATCATATGGTGGCCTTCACTTCAGTCACACACCCAGACACTGGAATAAATAAGGTGGAGGTGTTGGCATGTTACTTTCTTCTAGCTGCACATTTAACTGCATTCCGCCAGTTTCCTCCCTACATTTCTCATCAAAGTTCACACTATCCACCTTCTCTCACCTATCTCTCTACGTGTTGCTGTGATCTATCGCTCACATGTACCATCCTCTCAATTTCTCGTTCACTTTGCCACCTGGCTCCTTTACTTTCTGTCCTCCACCATCCCTTCACTCGTTCTTGGCAATCACAATATTGCCATTGACACTCCCAGCATGAAAACTTATTTCACTCACTTTTTCCTATGCCTTTCAAAATGTACTGGTGGTTCTCCAACTCACTGTTATGGACACTACCTTGAGCTTCTTTTACAGATCTCTGTACAACCTCCAATCCTGTCATCTGCCCACTTCATCTATCTGACCACCACCTCCTAACCTGCAACCTCACCACACACTCCTCTAACTACCCTTCTTCAACCCTGGACACATTACCCACAGTAACCTTCAAGCACTTGATCCACAACACCTTGCCACTGTACTACAACCCCTTCTCAGCCCCATCACTGACTTCACCTCACAGTACAACTCAACTCTCACTTCCACTATAAAACTCTCTTGCCACCCCAACTACATGCAGATGCCCTCGCTCCTGCAGTGCTCAACGTCTATGGAGGAAATCTTGCACTTCATCAGACTTCCTTCATTACAGGTTTATTTTGCGCTCCTACTTCTCTGCCCTCAACCTTGCCAAACAACACTATTTCATCATTAATATCATCTCTGTCCTCCAAACCAAAACGTTTGTTCACCACATTGAATGCTCACCGCCGCCCACCACCATCTTCCACCCATGGCTGAAGACTTTGCCAGCCATTTTAAGCATAAAAGTCTATTAAATTGACCTTTTATATGTATCCATTGGGTGCCTAACACCCCTTTAATTGTATATAGGAATTTATATTTTATTGGAATACTCTTTATCCTGGAAAAATGCTGAAAAACAATTTAAAAAAAGGTATGCTGACTTTTAAACTGTGGAATTGAGATTTAAAGTCAGCATACCTTTTTTATAAATTCTTTTTCGGCTTTTTTCCAGGATAAAGAGTATTCCAATAAAATATAAATTCCTATATACATTTTAAGCATAACATTTAAAACATTTGCAGCACATTCTCTTCTCATCACAACTTACACACTCCCTCCTCTCAACTAACACCCAGCCTTCACTTTTCCCCAATAACATAGCTACTTTGACCCTGTAACAGAGAATGAAGTCTCCTGTCCTCTTTAAACCTCTTGTCGTACTACGAGCCCTCTGGATTCTATTCCAGCTCAGCTTATCCCTCCTTCTCTTCTACTGTATACTTATCCCAGTCCTCATACATCTATTCAACCTTTCCATAAACTCTGCAAGTTTCCATACACATTAAAACATATCAAAATTACACCCATTCTTAAGAAACACTTCTTTATTTTAATTCTTCTGGAACTCTCTGCTGCCTTTGATATCGCTAACCAACCCCTTCTAATCCACATTCTCTCCATTGGCATCCATTACACTGCTCTCTCTTAGTTCACATCTTACCTACAAGAACGTACATTTAATATCTTCTTCTCTGGCATCACTTCTTCTCATCACCCACTTTTTTTTGGCATACCCCAAAGGCTCAATCCTAGCCCCCCTCCTCTTCTCCATCTATACATCCTCACTTGGTACCCTAATAAAATCCTTTAGGTTTCAGTATCATCTCTATTTAGACGACACTCAAATAATCCTCTCAGCACCAGATCCCTCTCTTCTAGCATGAGTTTCCAGATGCCTCTCAAACATATCCTCCGGGATGTCTGTCCATCAACTCAAACTTAACATGCCTAATCTCCTAATCTTCCAACCCTCTACTACAGCTTCCACTTCTCAGATATCTCTCAGTGTTGACAAAGCCATTAATCCCACCTCACAGGCCTGTTGTCTTGGGGTTCTATTGGACTCTGCCCTTTTCTTCATTTGTCATATACAACCATTAAATAAATCTTGTCTCTTCCATTTAAAAAAACCTCTCCAAAACACTTCACTATCTCACACAAGACACAACTGACTGGGCCAGTCATCTTGGAGATTGAAATGAGATGGGACGTTAGAAGCCTTGCTTATAACAAGTCTGCAAGAGTTGGTGGAATCTAAGTTGAACTGTTCAAAATTCTACAAAATGATTCTGTGAATGTTGTGCTTGCAATATGCCAACACATTTGGGATATTTAGCAGTGCTGAAGAGTGCTCCAAGTAAATTGCACTCATTTCAAATGCCAGCAATGAAATACTTAAGATCCTGCAAGCTCGACTCCAACAATAAATGGACCAAGAACTACCAAATGTGCAAGCCATGTTTCACAGAGGTAGAGGCACAAGAGATCAAATTGCGATGTCCCCTATCGAGGGGGGGAGCAAGAAAATGGAGGGTCCGGTGCAAAAAAAGACTATTTCCAAAGACTAACTCTAGTTTTTACCTGAAATCTGAAGAAATATACAGATCTGTGATCTTACAAACAAATGTACTGTTTGTTTTTCTCCACACAGGTTTAGCTTTCTGGTGCGAAAAACTGTTTATTGTATGGTGTTCCTCCATTAAAGTGCCTGAAACATGGACACAAACCCAGAGGAGACTGGTAACTAGTCAACTTATCTATAATTAAATAAATATATAAATCAATATATAAATAAATATTATTTATAAATCATAATTTGCATTAAGGTTTATTACTTCCATAAACAAGGATTTCTTTACACTACTTTAAGTTGTATTGATGGATTTTGACAGTTATATTTAGCTATGTATGTGCTATGTTTTTTTTTTTTTTTCTATTTTTTTTTTTTTTCATTTTTTTCTTTCACACCATTCATTCTATTACTGAGGTTTTTCTTTTTTCTTTTTTCCTTCTTCTTCCTTACCTTTTATTTATTGCTTATTTATCAATATTTATGAGACATATCTATGGATTAATACATAAGGGCTAGAGGGGAAACCATGTTTTTACTTATTAATATAATTTTCCGAATACAACCAAATTATATAGGGATTTCTTTTTGTTGGGCCTATTGAGGGCCAATCTTTTTCCAAAGCATAATTTCTTGAAACTGAATTTATCACTTCCTGCCATCTTAGGGTCTGAGTGTTCTTCCAAAATTTTAATATAATCTTTTTTGCCATTAGCATAATATGAGATAGTAAATATTTAAGGCCTGGGGGTGATATATTTAGTTCCAAATGTAATATCATATGCTCTATTTTAAGATTAAACTCGGAGCCCACTATTGTAGCGATTTGATGTTTACACTGGAGCCAAAATGATTGAATTTTTTCACAATCCCACCACATATGTTGGAGTGAACCTTGTTTACCACAACTTCTCCAGCACAAAATTTGTGAAAAGCTATCAAATCTATTAATGTCTACAGGAGTTAAATGTCATCTTTGAGCAATTTTAAAGAACATTTCATTATATGATGGACATAGGGATGATTTTTTTAACTAATTTGAAAGCTTCTTTCCAACTCTCTATTGTCCATTCTTTTTTTTAAATCTCTCTTTCAGGTTTTAATTCTTGTTGTTTTTTAAAATTTTCTAGAATTATTAATAATTTTTTGACAATTTGATATTAGATATTATTTAATAAAACTAATTTCTCAAAGGGAGTCTGCTCATTCATATTATTTAATTTGTATCTGATTTGTAGCAAACTATTCTGTAATGTTAGATAATGTAGCCAGTTGAAGCTCTTAGAATTTATTTTCTTGGATATATTCTACTGACTAAGTAGGTTTCCATTTAGATAAAGATACCCTATTACCTTTACTTCACTATTTTCTGCCATAAGAGTGATAAAGTTATTATCAACACTGGACAACAACTCTATTGGGGCTCCTAATGATGGATAACTACAAATGTTCATATTCTTTTTATTTTTGTACAAAAATGTAATCAATGATTTAATACTTTTGGGAAGATTTAGTATCATGCTATTTTTCATCTGTGAAGACCAGATTACCATATGTAATGAAATGGGATATAACAATTCTTGTTCAATCTCGTACCACCTCATTTTCGGGTCTAATTTATTCCATCTTGCTATATGAGCCCATATAATTGCGTCATGGATATCTGCAATTGCTGGGGATGAGATTCCACCTTCAATGAGTGGTCTTTTAACTATAGATATTTTTAATCTGGGTTTTTCCCCCCATATAAAATGATCTATCATCGTCTGCAGGTCTTTCAATAAATATTTTGGCAAAACTTCTGGAATTGCGAGATTTTAGGAATTATTGTCATTGTTATTTTTGCTATTCTTGCCATCCATGACATTTCCAGAGCCTTCCATTCAGTCAAAATAGATCTTATTTGCTTACTTATATGTTCAATGTTTACTTTCAGTATCCTATTTACTTTAAATTAAAAATGTAAACCCAAATGGGTGATATAACTTGATTTCCAGTTGTAATCATAGATATTTTTTAATCTTAATATTTGATCTTTACTTATCCCTCTTGATATTACATTCGTTTTCAAATAATTTATTTTTAAATATGTTAAATAACCGTATTCTTCCCGGATTTTTTGCAGATGACATAAAGATTTGTCTGGATCTACTAGTGTCAAAATTATATCATCCGCAAAGAGAATTATATTTGTATTTTCCAATCATTACTCCTTTTATTCCAGTTGTATCTCTAATTATTTGTGCAAGGGGTTCTATAAATAGTACAAACAACAATGGAGATAAAGGGTAGCCTTTGCGGGTGCCATTTGTGATTATAAATTTCTCTGTTTTAAAGCCGTACCCCAAAATTATTGCTTTAGGGCTTGAATATAGGGCTCCTATCGCATTGGAACCGAAATTTGGAAAACCAAATTTTCACATGACTGCCTTTAAAAGTCCCAGCTGACTCTGTCAAACGCTTTTTCGGCATCTAATGACGCCGCATATGAGTCAGCATGGGAACCCCATTCTTATTTGAATAGGACATTATGTCCATAAGGCGCCAAGTGTTATCCAAGGTTTGTCTACTGGTTAAAAAAAACGGTTTGATCTGGATGTATTTGTTTCAGAATGATAGAGTTTAATCTATTGGACAATATTTTTGAGTACATTTTTATATCTTCATTTAGGAGCGATATGGGTCTCTAGTTTATATAGTTCTCTGGATTTTTACCTGGTTTTAAAATATTTATTATTTTAGCTTCTGTCATTTCTGGCAGTATCTCACCTTTATATTTTATTTTGTTAAGCATATTATATAGATGAGTAAATAATTCCTTAAAAAACAGTTTGTAGTATTGATTATCATAGCCGTCTATACCTGGCGCATTATTTGTTTTTACATTTTGAATTACCTTTATTTTGTCTTTCTGGGTAATTTCTTTATTTAATATCTTCAGAACTTCTTCTGATATTTGTGGTAAACTAATCTTTAATAAAAAAACTCATCAATGTGTATTTTGTTTGGTTTTATTAACCCTTCATTTGTATCAAGGTTGTATAATGTATTATAGAATTTTTAGAAAATATCCCCTATTTATTTGGGCTGATAATGATGTTTATTATCCTGGTCTATCAAATAGTTTATTTTTTGTTGTTATTTCATTTTCTTAAGTTTATTTGCCAAAAATTTGCCCGTTTTATTACTCAGAAAATGAAGTTGTTGATGAAACCGCCAAATTAGCCTATCTGATTGGAGTTGTAAAATGTTTTTAATTTGAAGATTCATTTTGTTTATATCAATAGTGTAAGCTTTATTGGGGTTTAATTTATTTTGTTTCTGTAAATTATTTAGTTCCAGGTATAATTCTCTAAGAGGTTTACCAGTCTTTTTTCTAATATTCACCGCTTTGGAAATTAAAATCCCCCGAATAACAGCCTTGTGGGCACACCAAACAATAGATGGTGATATATGAGAGTTGACATTATCTGAAAAAAAAAATGATTTTTTCTTTTTTTTTACATCTTTCATTTGATCTTGATCTCTAAATATAAAGGTATCTATTTTCAAAGGTTTTCTTTTTTTTATTATACTGATTATCACTGATGCGTAAACTAATCAAGGAATGATCTGACCATGGAACTGATATTATATCAGCTGAATGAGTAATGTTTAAGATTGTATTATCTGTAAAAAAAATAGTCAATTCTTGAATAAGAATTGTGTCTCTTGGAAAAGAAGGTGTAATATCTGGAGACATATTATGTCTGATTTCATTTTTAGGAGATTATTCGTAATTATATTTCTTTTTTGAGGGGAATTAAGACCCTGTATATTAACAGATATTATTTTAATCACCATTATCTTTTAAATATATACTAGGAATATGTGTCTTTCCCAGATTATAAGCAGGTCTTAAATGGTATCCACTCATTCCTCCCACATTTTTTCAATATCTTTCTTAGAAAAAACCTCTACTAACCCATTCATACACACATACATTCTCCTTGTTTTATGGGAACTTAACTCCGAATATATCTCTCCCATAATGGGTCTGTCGATTCGACAAAGGAAATGTTAGGTCCTTTTTTTCCAAGGTAGCCTACTTATAAAAATAGCACTATAATATATTCTTGTTTAATGATTGGTTCATATCCCAATCTATCTCAGTACTTGAAACAACTATACCATCCCAAAAATGCGACATCAAAGAGAAGGGGTGGAGAGAGGAGGGAGAGAGAAGTTCACCTTCTCGCCCCCTCCTTCACCCCATCCCCTCCCCCACACAACCCATCCTCAATATTTATACTTCCCAACATTGTATAATTCTCAACAATATTGATTCGACAAAGGAAATGTTAGGTCCTTTTTTTCCAAGGTAGCCTACTTATAAAAATAGCACTATAATATATTCTTGTTTAACGATTGGTTCATATCCTATTCTATCTCAGTACTTGAAACAACTATACCATCCCAAAAATGCAATATCAAAGAGAAGGGGTGGAGATAGGAGGAAGAGAGAAGTTCGCCTTCTCGCCCCCTTCTTCATCCCTTCCCCTCCCCCATACAACCCATCCTCAATATTTATACTTCCCAACATTGTATAATTCTCAACAATATAGATATTGTCCTTGAATCTAAACAAATTCCAATTTCCAACCCCCTGAGATCCATATATTATTTATAAGGTCTCTTGTATTATTATCTGATCTAGGATATGTTCCAATCATTTCCTTAATTTAATCCATATTAACTTTCTGAATTTCTTACAATGTTTTGTGTGTTTCTTCAATAAATCAGTCAAATCACAGCGGTATTGAGATTAATCTTAGCAACAGCAAGAAAAAAAGAAACTGGTAAGGGAGTAAGGGTGGAGGGGAGGGGGAAAAAGCAATTAACCTTCCCACACCCATATATTTCATCCTTAACTTTAATACATACCCATGACAGACAACAAATTCAATTTTTCTAATCAATTAAGGTCTATATATGCTTAATTAAATCTCGTTTTTTATTATCCAATCTACAAGATTTTCCCATTTTTTTTCCTCCCGTTATCCAATTATCTATTTTTTTCCAAACAACAATATCTTCCCTTTACCCTTCTTACTGTAAGTTACGATTACTACTTTTTAAATTCTAAGGGAATTTTTTATGTTATTGAAATGTGTTTATTTGTAAAGAAAAAATAAATAAATAAAACACTACTTTTCAACCTTATATATGTGAGAATGTGATTTAACCTCTTTTGGGTTTTGTGATCTTTCCTCTATCTCTGTGAATATATTAATATTTTAAGTTTGTATATTTTCTTGTAAGGTAAAATATATCTAAACTAATAATTTATTTTAAAGGGATTATTCTATTGGTGAAATGTGCTTCATCGATATCCTTTTCTTTTTTCTCCCTTTTTCCCCCTTATTTTCTCCCTTTTTCCCTTTCTTTCCCTTCACTTTACAACTTTATATAAATCATTTGTGACATTATTGTGTATAGATTATATTGTCTTTAATGATAAATAATATGTGAAAAGTATATTTCTAATGATATATTGTGCTTAAGTATTTTCATTCATTTCTCTCTTTTATAGATAGTTTTTTTTCTTCCCCTTCCAAGATTTAAAGAGAAAAAACAAAGAAAACAGAAAAGATCTTATTGTGTGATTAATTTCCACTCTGGAGTCTTAATCGACAAGTCTATTTGCTTCTTCTTGTCCTCGTATGCTATATTCCAATCTGTTAAAGTTCTTTCTCCTTCATTAACTGTTTTTATTAGATGCCAGTGGGAATCCTTCAAGATTAAAATTCTTGCTGGTGACCTCCATTTGTAAATCAATTTTTCTCTTCTCAATGCTTGAGTTATATGTAAATATTATTTTCTTCTGCTCAATGTGGCTGCTGATCAAAAAAAACTTTTAAAGTTTCATATGGGGCATCTAAACTTTTTTTCTTGAAGTTTGCTCTCAGTATGGCTTCCTTTGTTGGTAAAAGGTGTATTTTTGCTATCACATCTCTTGGCACAGTACTTCCTAAATATGATGGAAGTGGTAATCTATGGACAGTCAATTTTTTTTTTATCTTTCTGTGGTATAGAAGGATCTAAAATTCCAAAAAATGTAGTCAGATATTCTTCCAAATCTGGATCTGTGATTGTTTCCGGGATTACCCTAAATCTTATATTATTCCTTCTGGATCTGTCTTCCAAATTTATAATTTTTTCATTTAGTTCACATACTTTTTTTTCTAGACTTGAAGTGTATATTATCAAATTATTATGATCCCCTATTAGATTATCGAATTTGCTTTCCAATTTTTTTTTTCTAGATCCAATTTCATTTATTATCTTTGTGTTCTCAGTACTTAGTTTTTTAAATTCTTCTGTTAAATTTGTTTGAAACTCTGCAAATAATAATTTCATTTTTGAAATAGTGATAATTTCATCCTATTCTATCGTTGATTTATTAGAGTCAGAGGAACTCGATATATTCTGTTTATTGACAGATTCACTCATTATTTGTTCTCACATTGAATTATCCATGGATTCTCCTTTATTTGTTGGTGAAAAAAATTGATGTGTCCTCTGAAATATGTTTTTTTTTAATCTTTAACTTTTGATTTAGAAGCCATTATTATTGATGACACAATCTAATCACCAGAAATTTGGCTTTATTTTTTATTTGAATTGACTACTTTACTAAGCAGAAAGCTTATTTATAGCTCAAAACACACTTTCCATCTCTTTTGGCACATGATATTAAGAAGTTAATTTATATATGTCTCAATAGAGTTTACTTCATTAGTGGTTCTCAAGGAATATGCTTCCACACTATTATATTGGAAACTGTCCTTTTATTTGCAATGAATGGTATTATTATATGTTGTCCTTTCATAATTCGAGAATTATGTATTCAATCATCATTCTAGAAATCTCTTAGAACTTATCCTACATCCTATCACAGTTCTTTTATTTATATCAGAAGTTCTTTGCAGGGGGTGTAAATTCACCTTTTAATGAGAGTAAAACAATTGTTGACTCTATTAGAGCCTTTCCTGTCCTTAAACGGACTTTTAGTGTTTTAAGGTTTTGATATTCAGTTGCATTTTGTTTAATGTGTTTCTCTTAAAATGCATAAAAAGTGCTGTTGTAATTGGCACTATTTGTAATCCTTGGATATAGTGCTCACTCCTTATGATCTGATTATATTCACTTATATCCACTTCCAGAACAAGAGGAGCATCTCTATACATTTAATATGAATAACTGTTTCAATTGTATGGCTATTTTTTTCCATTCCTATACTGAACACCAAACACCCTCCGAGACGTCGAATTACACAGATTTCAATATGCTGCTATGTAGCTACCTCAGCCAATTATGTTGTTTACAGCTTTATTCTGAGTAGATAAAGTTAAGTGTATGTACCCCCACTTTATTTCCTTTTTTTTTTCTTTTAAACTTTGATTGTCATTCTTCCCTTGTTTGCTCTCTATTTGGGGTTAATATGTTATGGTTTAGCAGTCCTCTCACACCATGCAGCCCTGCAATGTGTGAGAGCTGCAATATTTCTTCCAAGCAGTCTTTCCCCACGAGAACTTACATTTTAGCTGGAATTCAGGGGACTTTCTAGGGGGATCATACTCTTAAAATCGAAGGACGAAGGCGTTTTCCATCCTCCACCTGTTAACAGGTCTGGAACCTTGGCGTCTTTGGCGTCCTGAGGGTGAGTGGCGTGTTCTTGGCATTGTACAGCTCTCCTTGTGACCTAGGGGCGCGCCACGCATCCTGCACGCTCATTTACGGTTACCCTTTGGATTGGGAGCTTACTCTGATGTATGTGCTATGTTAATGGCTGAATATTGGTAATATTATTGGATGTAACTATAAAATATACTGCTTTTGTAGCGTTAAAATGCAGGTATTTAAAAGCTAAATATATGTTTAGTAAATTCTGAGTATTTGGTTTCTACAGTACGGAGCACAAAACATGCGTTTGCATGCCCATTAAACACCCCGTTTACAATAACTCACGATGAGAAGTATAAGTCTAACTTTTAAGAGGAAAATGCCTTGAATAAATCGCACAATAGCGTGAGATGCTGGCTAATAGGTTAATACAAACTTTCGCACCAAATATCCTTCAATAAATTCCCCCATATAGGAAAAATGTTACTACAATGGCCCTTTAAGAAATAAATGGCCAACTTTTCTCAAGTAGCAGAACACAGCATTTTATTTTACATATTATCATGTTTACATATGAAATTGTTTATATATCTTTAAAGTAATAAAAAAATACGTATATACATATGTAAAATTAAGATATTAATCCATTTTGCTGTATTTTACTTAGTTTGACTAGTAAAGATCTGTTCTTGGTTGAGTAGGCATGTGTAGGGTTACTTAATCATTCTAAATGGCAAGGCATAGTAAATCATCTGTTGATATGACACACTAAAGCATCTGTTGTACATTTCAAAGTCAAGTTCTTGCAGCTCATAATAATATAAAATATGCACATTTATGATTTTATTTCAATAGAAAATATGCAGTTTCTTAGCTTTCCAAATGACATTTACATTTAAATTGTCATGATCCAACTGTATTTAAACATTTTTGGAAAGCTCAGATGGGCTCTATGTAATTTGAGTATCATATTGCTATTTATATCTAAAGCAGCTTTACTGTGTGTCTTAATAAATAAATGTTATAATACAGACATGTAAACAATATGACGGCTAGCACATTACTACCAATATCATCACTCTGTTGGCCATTTAAATATTGTCTAAATGGCATGCATGATGCTACGTTTTTCTTATTAACTATGCCCCAGATGTAAAACACACATATTTATAAAAAGATGAATGCTAGAACAAGAGTTCATGATTTAAGTTTGGAAAGGTCAGTGGTCATTTGTAATTTCTGCAAAGGGTGGTGCATAAGAATATTCTTCTTGTGGAAGGAGGTTGACACAAATACAATTAAACATTTATAGAAACCCAGGCTTTCAATTGAAGGATTTGTAGCAGTTTTTACAGGATCTTTTGAAAAGCTATACTTGAAATTAGGCTAAATGTTTTTAGAAAGCAAACATAAAATAAACACAACCTTTACATTTATTCTAAACTGTATATGTAATTATTATTTATTGAAGGGTTCACATTTCTTAACTGACTGTATTCAGTTTGTTATTTTCTTGGGAGCATGTGTCCATGTAAACTAGTAAGACTTACACTGCTTCTGGTAGACATTGACAGTTTTAACTATCATATTTCCATTGTAAGATGTTTCCTCTGCTTTCAAAGCCTTTTCTCTCCTCACAAAAACCAAAAATGGCAGCATGATTCATGGGTGTAGGGGGGGGATTCAGCTCCTTGTATTCATAGGCTGTAAAATAGCTTATATATACATTCATACAACATAGAAAAATCTGGGGGGGATTTGTCCTGCCCATCCCCAACCAGTTCCTACACCCATGGAATAATTGCAATAGATTGTCACTGAGGACTGCTGTTGAAAAGGTCCAAAAATATGTGAAGCCCCTACATCCTTCTCCGCCTTGCCACAGGGTCCCAACTTCACGTGGCCACATACCTTCTCCATTGTTGAGGAGGGTTGCAGGGGGATGCAGCAGCACTGGAGGTGGAGGAAGGCATTGAGGTAAGTGAGGAGTGACAAGGCTAAGGGTGTGTGGGGAAGGCCTCTGGGGTGGAGGAGATGGTGCTGGGAACCAGAGCGCGCTGGGTGGCATCAATATTCAGTTGAATGAGCATGCTCTGGTTATCTGACGACTGTAGCAGCCTGGCCAGGTAGGACTCCACCATGAGGTTGTGCTTCCTCACCTCCCTATAGAGCCTCCACAGGTTGCTGCCAGTGGAGGACGTTTGGAGGAGACACCGATTTGGAGCCCCAGAGTAGCACCCACCTGCTGCCGTATCAGGACCAATATCTCCCAAATGGCCTCCAATTTTGAACCTTGGCATGGAGGTCTGCTCTGTGTGGGCATGGCTGGGTAAGGAGGCGGTGGGGTCCCAGTAGGGTGTGTCTGGGGCCTGGCTGGAGCCAGGCTTGGTTGTTGTGGTGGTGGGAGCCAGGTTGTGGTGCTTCTGGGAGGAGATGATGGTGGTGGTGGAGGAAAACTTTGGTGGTCCATCCAGTAGGATGGTTCAGGTAGTGAATCTAGTTGTTGGAGGGACAGTGCGGTCCAATGCCATGGGTGTGGCCGAAGGTCCAGCAGGTGCCCCCAGGCCCACATGAATTCATCCTCTTCCTCACCCCGGGCCCTCATATACTCTCCTTGCCTCCTCCTCATGTGCCGGGTCCTGTTTGGCCTCTGACTCACCAACAGACCCAGTCCTTCTGCCAGCTGAAAAAGAGAGACGAATGGTGTATGTGTTAATTATGTTGAATGATACATCAGTTGCTGTTTTTTCCTAACTATCTGACA
This sequence comes from Discoglossus pictus, assembly GCA_027410445.1. Classification (NCBI taxonomy): domain Eukaryota; kingdom Metazoa; phylum Chordata; class Amphibia; order Anura; family Alytidae; genus Discoglossus; species Discoglossus pictus. The sequence goes on from CM050166.1 coordinate 201,377,863, forward strand.
TCTTGTTGTCTTTAACCTGGATTTCATTTTAAGTTCTACTATGTGTAGCGATAATTTGCTAGATGTGATCAATATTTGTATTATGAGCCTTGTTCTTATTGGCTCATATTGATATCTTGATTCCTGCTGCAGTCTGTATCTAAATACGCTGCAGTGGGCCCACTAATGAAAAAAGTGATTTGTCAGCTTCATGGATTTAATGGTGCATAAATGTTCCATCTATCCCATCCTAAATCCAGGGACATGTCAGTGTCATTGGTGGTCAGCATTTACATAGGTAGTGTTTTTTTATGTGTGTGTGTGATGGTGGCATGTTGGTATATCTGATATGCACCTGACATGGAGGCTGGATCCTGTTGTGCCACCAGGGCTGGAGCTCCAGCGATGGGCACCTGGCTCAGCATCTACTTGAGCACACTCTCCCACTCATTGTATTTGACAGTCACTTGGGGGCCATCACTTGGTACTTTCACTGCTCTCTCCTACTCGGACATCATCCTCCCGGACGTCATAAAAGCAATGCTTTACAGACCTCACATCTCTTTCTACCAAGCCCACTGCTGTCACTGTGGCTGCTATGTCTTTACACCCACCCCACATAGATAGTGGGGTGGTCATGGATGGCACTGAAGAGGACCATGATCTCCTAGTGACTGTAGTTAGGGATCCTGTACTCCTTCCTCCTACCCTGAGGCCTGTCCCTTCTACACACTACCACTCACCCTGGGATCAGGCCCCACCCCCTCTGACCCTGTGCTAGGAGTGCCTATAACTATGGGTGACTCACTCCCTCCACTCTACTTCTCCTCCACTCCCCTCATTTCCACTCCCCACCCCTCCACTCCCCTCTCCTCCACTCCCCTCAACTCCGCTCCCCACACCTCCACTCCCCACACTTCCACTACCCTCTCCTGTACTCCCCTCACCTCCATTCATCTCTTCTATTCTCCTCTCAACTCTACTACCCTCTTCTCCACTCCCCTCACCTCCACTCCCCTCTCCTCCACTCTCCTCTCCTGTACTCACCTCCATTCCCCTCACCTCCATTACCCTCTTCTACCCTCACCTCCACTCGCCTCTTCTCCACTCCCCTCACCTCCACTCCCCATTCCTCCACTCCCACTCCTCCACTTCCCTCTCCTCCACTCCCTAGGGCCACCTCTCTCTCTTCTCTCTTCTCCTCCCCACTTTTCTCCTCCTCTCTTCACCCTCCATAATTATCACAAGAGTAAAATAAGGATAATTAGTCTATATGTACATATTTATGAGAAAATATGTATGTTTTATGTGTATTAATGGTATGTTAGGGTATAGGGTGGGGGGGTTGGAGTGTGTAGATGTAGTGACCAATCTATGTTGTGTATATATGTGTGCTATTACTTTATGTATAGTATGTATAGTATGTGTTAGCTGTTAATATATGTTTTGATGTATTTTGATGTATCAATAAAACCAATATAACCTGCTCTCCAAAATTGCCTACTCTTTCTAAGGCCAAACCCACCAGCTCCGGGACCTGCATGCAAATTTGTGAAAATCTACAACATACTCAACATATGACCATTAAGCTTGCAGTTTTATTATGTCTCCCTGTCAATCATTTTCAGTAGGATGTTTTCTATTGGTTCCAAGGGCTGTGGAGCACACTTTAATTGTAGGATTTATTCATGCCCCCCAAAAGCTTGCGGCTGTGGGAAGGGTTTATGTGTTCAGCGTTCAGGCCGGAATTTACGGGCTTGAGTCAATTAATTGGATCTAAACATTTAGATAAAAAAAAAACACCTGATGAGCCATTTGTGAGCAGCTAATTGAATATGGCCCGATGTTTGTTTATGTCTCACACTCAATTACCTTAGGTATGTATGCATTTTCAAACAATATTGTGGGGTATTTAGCAAAAGTTGAGGTTCATTCTGCAAAGCACCTGTGTGATAGCATATTAAAACAAATCTCACACTTATAGCACAACATGATAAGATTTTGAAGTACATATGCTTAAAACTTAAATTCACATTTTTACCACTTTAACTGTGTGTTTTAAGACATTTAAGCCAATGTAAGTACATTCACATTACACTGCCACCACTATCTTTCATTGAGTCTTGCCAATCTACCTCCAAGGGTTCCACTAAGCATAAAAGCTACTGCCACTTGCTATTAATCTGATTCTCTGATTAACAAATCAGCTTCCCATGGAAATCCCTCCTTGCCAAAGCTTTTTTGACACCTCCAGCATTTTGTTTTGTTGTAGTATTTCTTCACTGTAGTTGTAATCCTGTCCATCCATTGATTTATGTTTAGGTAAAGCATGCTAAGCACCGAATTGGCCTCTTCTAACAATACTTTATGTAAGCTGGAACCCTCGAAGCAAACTGGCTGTACAACATCTAAGTGATTGGTGAGGCTGAACTTTGTTAAATTTTTCCAGTGAAAATGTCACATTTAAAATAATTGTCTCCACCAACATTTTTCTAAAGGTGTTTGTTTGCAATAAGAATGACTTATTCTGTAAAGTTGGATATAAAAATAAATACTGTACATTCACATTTTTTTTGCAAACAAATACTCTTAAAAAAATCTTTAGAGACAATTATTTTAAATGTGACATTTGCACAGGACAAATTTAACAAAGCAGCCTTAATAATTAGATAGACTATGTGCTTTATTACAATTCTTTTTCTTTGTCTCTTTTGAAGACCTTGGTAGCAAAACAATATAAACACACCTACACATACATACATATGCACACACATATACATATAAATAAATAAATATATATATATATACATATATATATATATATATATATATATATATATATATATATATATATATACATGCACATATGTACATATAAACACACTCTAATGTCTATGTATATATCTACTCACCTATACAGTACAGTACATACATTCACACACATATGTATACATATATACATGGATATATTAATATATAAATACATTCCTTCCCAATGTGGTACAAAAAAAAAAATAAAGTTAATTATATAATTTGTATAACAAGCTTTTAATTTTTTTATTTTACTTTTGCACACTATATTGATTCATGCTCAGGTCTGAGAGCTGCTCTCTCCCCTGCTCCGCACCAATGCCAGTTTCTGCTGTATAGTGATGCTTTACATAAATTTCTCATTGATGTGAACTAAGCCAATATAACCAATGGGCTTCAGATGCAGGAGGCTACATTGAAAACTACTTTGCATAGCCATTCATATTTTAACAATGGGAGTGAGGCAGTGATACACCCACACCAGGGAAGAGATTTGACTTCAGAATACACATGCTCATTTTGCAGTATATTTTCAGACATTTGATATGGTCATAATACTTTGGGTGTTGGAATTAGCTCACTCATGTGACATGCATAAATTGTGATTTTTATATTATATTATTATGGCTGTAAGGGACATCAAATATCAGCATCCTCAATCATATCATTTCAAAGAGCATGTAAGTATGGAGTCGGGGAAAGGACAATATTGCACTTGTGAAGGGCCCATCAGACAGAGTCTGGGAGAAGGCTCAGTGCTTGGCATATGCAAAAAAAATTAGTGGGTTCATAACATTTCACCTAGAGTGGTATAAATGTATGACAAATGTTTTATAGTAGGTAATGAAGTGGTACTGTTTTAGCCGTGGAAAATACATGAAGCAAAGTGGAGTAAAATGTGATACTTTTAATAGCTAACTAAGTGGGATTGCAACGCAAGCTTTTGGAATCTCATAATTCCTCATAATTGCTACCTTACCAAGTTAGCAGCTATTTAAGTACACTTTTTATCATTGAGAAAGCCGATAGACAACATTAAACATATTTGACACAGTATGTATTTTATTGTATATTATTATATTCTATGAGTTTTTATTTCGATTTTTACAGACTCTGTGCAAATCTAAGTATGTTTTTGATATGTTAAATATTTTTAAAACAAATCAAATAATATATTGAAACCCCTAGAAGAAAGCAGAGCATTTATTTTTGCATTTTTTATACTAAACAAAATTTGCTTTTACACAAAAAGACACCTAGGTAACATTATTTGTATTCTTTGCTTTAACTCACCACTCTACATAGCAATCTGTTCCAAAAGAGTGCAACTACATATTCATTTGAGCTCCCATTGGGGACATGGGGCTATATACAGGTCTAAAGCACTGGAATATATGCAATTTATACCATCTAGAAGAAGAGGGATCCACCATCAATTGGACCTGGGGTATGGAAATATGAGTGCCTCTTTCAGATGAATAATGTATTGTGATCTGTTGCTTGACATATTGGTCTGTTCTAGGAGACTGTGGTGAGCTCTCTCGCCCCTTTCCTATTATGCTGTTTCCTTCCAATCATACCTGACATCATACCTTGATGGACGAAGGCTTATGAGATTGCTTTAATGTTTTACATACAGGAAGATCTGAGAGAACTCTCTCGCAGAAATGAAGAAGGTGTAGACTGACACAAATAAGTAAGTTTAGTAAGAGTACTAAAAACACACCAGTATATATTTATCTATTTAAACCTCATTTTAGCAACAGGTGACGTGTTTATGAATATCTGTTGATGAAACAAAAGCAAAAAATTATACTCTAGAGAACACTTACTGTAGTATATAGAAATGGGGGAACAATGTAAATGAAATAATAAAGAATTTTGTATTGAGAAAAATGTTTTTACAATAAAATTATACAGTAACCAGTGATTTCATTGTATAATTCTCTTGCATATTCTAGCTCAGTATTGCTATTTCAGTGACTCATAAAACTACAAAATAAAACTGTGATTGCATATATAGCTTTAAATCTCCCAAGGATATTGCAATTCGTATCATTGTAAAATAGAAATACAAAGATATTGTTATTGCAAAGATAAGCTGGCATAAATAATATCTGCATTCAGATTTAACTATGACGTGTGAAAGATAGTATAGATGTCTGTAGAAAAAGCCAGTGAAGTCATCTTAATGAATTCAAAGGACCACGTTATAGTCATAACTGAATAAGGGCAAGCATTTGTTGAATTAATTGGTATAACGGTATACATTTGTATTAATTAATTGGTATAATGGTATATGTTTGTGTTATAAAAAATTTGATAATTTGATTTTTTGAAAGTGTTAACACCACCTGATATTTGTCTAAAACAGTTTTGTTCTTAACATCTATAACTAAGTCTGTTAATAATAATAATAATAATAATAATAATAATAATAATATTTTCTGTTGTCCCTAACAGTGCATTCCAATTCCACATCTTCCCTCAAAGAGCAGCTTTGGCCTATATCTAATCTGTAAAACTGGTTCTCCATACCAACTAAATATTTTTGATGTTCCATTTTTGACAAATTGATACAACATGTGCTGCTAGTCCAACTTATTTCTATTCTCAGGTTATCACAAATTGTCACTTTTGTTTAAAAGGTTTGAAAATCAAAAATGAAAACAGGATAAAAAAGTGATGAGTATAGTTTTTTTTGAAACAATCATGTATTGGGGTTTTAATGGGGAAGGTGCTTTTTTATGGTTAGGGGACACTAGTAGCATAGAGAAGATAAGCAGGAGTATAGCCAGAAATAGGAGGAGTAAATAGCCTGTAACCAGATGATGAGAGTTTTATAGATTATCCCTGACTTAACTGGAAACTATTTGGGTTATTTCAGTAATGGAAAATAATAAAGACATTTAGTAGAGACAGAAATGATTAAAGCAGCTACTTTTAATATAGATTATTATAAAGGTCTGAGATAAGAAACAGGACGAGATTTGCAACAGGAGAGGGTAAGGAATGACAGCAGATAGGGCCAATAAAAATATCTGTCTTGGCACACATTCCAGGGGAAAACAACTAAAGGTTTGGTAACCAGTTAAAACCAATGCGAAACCTACAGATTTTGTCATATGATGCTTTTACCAAGTTTGATATTGAAGGTGATAATGATGCCAAGTTTCCAAGGATATATAAGGAGTTTTGTATATTCAAACTCCAAATGCTTTTATAAGCTGTCATCTTTTCCTGAACTGTAGATATAATATCAAGAGTTATTTAATCATAGAAGTTATTAACCATAGAAATGTTGTTTGAAACCAAAAATGTTTATGATTTGGCAATGTGATGACTGATGAAGAAGAAGAGGGTATAGAGAGTAAAGTATAGTCAGCAGGCACTCCAACAGATATACCAATAGCAAAAGTGTTGGAGATAGAGACTGAAAATCATATTAGTAGAATAAGCATTTGCGTTGACCTTTCATGCTTATTAGAATACAGCATCTGGACCATCATAATGATGCTGCTAATTTCTCAGGCTTTAAATAGGAGCTCAGTGTGATTATTTGTATGCAAATTAATAATCATCAAAACTGGTGACATTTACTGTAAGAAAATATTATTTTTTTATATTACTCAACTGATACAGTAGTTATTAATGCCTATAGTTTAGTTTATATGGTATTTGCAAACTACAGTATGTTGTGTCTTTCTAACCTATAAAAGTATACTCAGACCTGCTTTATGACAGTTAGATTGGGTTTTTAGATGTCACTAATTTATATAGCATTTGCATGTTCTGTAATGCTAGGTTAATGTTAAGATCCCAATACCAGAAAAAAAGCTGCCTAAAAGGAAGTTTAGAGTATACTTACAAGACAAAAATCATGTCTACACCTCTTAAAGTACAAAATAATCTTTTCATCTCTCTAGAACAAAAAAAAAGAATAATTAAGGAACAACCATTGTCAATTACAAATACCTGTTCACACAGACACAAACACTGAACTAATGTTGTCACGCCTGGTTAATACAGAGCCTCAGGTGTTAACGTTGAACCACCTGAACTACAAATAAATTTACATGACCCCTCCAAAATAATGATGTCCCCTGACATTTAATATCATGACAATTATATCATGCAATATGTGTGCAATTAACTCATAATATTCCTGAACTACAATATTGTCAATCTGTATTTAATAAAGATTAATGCATTGGTGGCTAAAACAGTACAGTGAGTACTGTCAGCAGTCCAGGATTGCAGGATCATTCTGTATCATGCTCATCACTCCACTGTCAGATTTATTAGCGCAAGACCAAAGTCTTACCATATCAGGGTCAAGTTGTTCAAACAGAAAAGTCAGTAAATCATTCAGTGAGTGTGTTATCATGACTGCTGTGGTAAATGGGGATAGCTGCAGCAGGTATGGTATGTCTATGGTTGTGAATCGTGTGTCAGCTGACCTCAATATAGAGTATAAATGCCAGCAGAGGGAAAACAGACTTTGTTGAGTTGTTGGCTTGCCCACTGCAAATAATTTCTGTGATTGTCTTCCTGATTTCCTGACATCTGACTTGGGTTAATCAGGTCTGAACTTGTTCCACCTTACCCTAATTATTGTGTTGACTACAATTTATGTTCCTGGCCCTTTGGTTCTGATACAATTTATGCCCCTGGTCCTCTTATTGTTTGATACTCGTGCACTGAGAAGTACCTTTGTCTATTATTTATATTCTGTTTATGTATGCAGGCTCACTCAGGTTAGGTCTCGGTCATAACTACAATTAATATTATAGAGTTTCTCCCCTGACATCAGTTAAGGAGAACCAAAATACAGAAATATGGTCAATCCTGGACTGTTGGCAGCACTCACTGGACATAACTCACCCCTCAATGTAGTTGGTTATGGTGGGAGCAATAAGGACCCCCATTGTAAAGGGTTAATGTTGAGTGCCTTAAGGATCAAATCTCCCATGTCAGCAGGTATCATTTCATAAGTAGTGATCACTCATATGGATTTATTAATAAAGGCTTGATGCAAGGGTAATTAATAGCTCAGGAGCTCCCTTCACTTACAGGAGTTCTTATGGATGCCATGTAATCGTGCCCTTAATGTATTACCCATTCAACTAATTTAACTGTTAAACATAAGTGTGAGCTACTTTGTATTAACATTTATTATCAACGTAAGAGCAATAAATAACCTAACTAGAATGTAAATGCCAGTCAGAAAGTATATTTCCATGCTAATATTAAATGGCATTTAGTTGTATACATTTTACAGGTAGAAATCATATTGCAGGTTAGATTAAATTTAAGTGAAATAATATATTTGGTAAACTATTCTTTAAGGAATAAATACGTGTTTGTGAACATTATTTGGTCTCAAAACCCAACATACTCACTTAATTAATTATAATGCAAGACAAAACTTACGCATTACTTTCTAAAATCAAGTACAACAAAAGTAATTTATAAAATAATACATACTGTTGCCTTAAAATGTCACTCTGAATTAAGAACAGTTCCAATTACTGACTGGTTTATTGAGAAATTTCATTTACTTCCTAGATGAAGGTAGTCTAAGAGATGTAATTTTTAGATGTTTCGAACGCAACAATCATCCCAAAAGGAAAAACAGTAGATCCATAAATTGGATAATATAGCAACATTTGAATTGTTCTCATTAAATCAAATACTGTTTTGAAATATTTCTGAATAATTACATTGAAGAGCAGAACATTCTACCAATAGACTGCAATTTTCTACATAATGCATTGGTTAACAAAAAATTTGTATACATGTCTTGACAATGTTTTTCTATCATTGCACTTACTGTGTACCTTCATACTGTGCCTACCTGTTTTCTGCTAGAGTTGGTATTGTCATGTTCCTCCAGACTGTCCCTACCTATCATCTACCTCTGATGATTCTATTGCGTGTCTGTTTTTATATGGCAGCTATTCTGTCGTTACGTTGTTGTGCATTTTGTCTGATTACACGTTGCTCATTCTCTGCTTCTCTGACCTTGAATTAACTCTTCCTGCCCTTGACTCTGTCTGCATCAGTATACTCTCTTCCTCTGGTACTTTATTAGGTCCAAACTGCTATAGTCCTATCCCTAAAGGTTAGCGTCCATTGTTACACTATATAGCACTCTGTAACTACTCTGAAAGAAACACTTGTATACAATGTGACAAGTTATAAGTCTCTACTGGAGGAACATATTTTTAGGAGGTTTCAATGGCTTTCCAATGTTTTATATGGAATATATTTGCCAGTGTTACAGTATTTACACCAAAAGAAACAGAGAAAATAACAGACCTAGTTCAGGTCAAAGCACTAACTTCAATGTTAGATAAATCCTTACTGATAGAGCATCCATCCAGCTAAACCTGGATGGGGCAAAACAAAACATAAGCACTCTAATAGTTAGATCGTAATCATTGGCCTGTATCCTTGAGAAGTCCAGCTTTTCATTCTGCTGCAAGTTGCTCCTCGGGTCCACACTACCGTGTGTTTGTGTCTTTTCCAGGCTTCAGTAAACACCTTTCTGCCTTTCTCGCTCCAGCACAGACTGACTGCACAGTTTTCAATTAGCAGCCTTTTAAAGGCTAAACTCAGCTGGGCTAATCAACTGTTGCAGGAGTTAGTCCTCCTTGGGAAAGAGAACTTTGCATAATATGTGGCTTACATAAATCCTGTGTATAACTCTGTCACAAGAGGCAGAGGTGGTAACATTGCATTCTATGTTTTCTCATAGACAAAGGTCTCCAGCAGTGTGTTTTTTATTATAGCACCAAGCATGACACGCTATGTGGAAATACATTTCCAAGACCAAGATGCAGCCTTAAAAACTTAATTTTAAAATACAAGTTAGATGTATTATCTACTTCATATTCAGTATGTAAATTGTACATTATACTAACAAATAACAACTTCTTTGCTTCAATTTTAACATGGTTGTTAGTTAAAAATTGTCTAAGCTTATTTAAATATGATCTACCTGTAATATTTATTCTTATATACCTAAATAATAGCTACTGAGTACAAATTGTGTTTCCAATCCCTCATTAATAACTCCCTAGAAGCAACAATAACCTTGTTAATTTTATCACTATGCTACATAATGAAAACGTATTCCAAATGTAAATAATCATAACAAATCCTGTATATATATGTGCACACATCATTGTTCAGGAAAGTTTTATTTAGCACCACTGCCTTCAACAGGAAGACACAGAGAATTATTATATCTATTACTTGGAGAAATTTTAATCACATATTTTCTCCAGAATCCCCATTGAGTATGGAAAAATATGATAAACAAGTAATAGAATGATGTACAATATACATATAGTGTATAACTATGAAAGTTCTAAAGATGTGCAAAATGTTATAGATAGGTGCCTTAAAGCATTTTAATGCTAATATATGCAGATCAAATTCAATGTTGCAACTGGAACAGTTTTGGAGTCCTTTCTGCATACTCTATCATGCACATGGTCTAAACCCAACAACTTATGTGTCACAAGAGATACATATCTTGACAACCTAGATCTTTCCTCGGAGTACTGCATGGACTAGTTTTCCAATTTAAAGTTTACCTGCAAAGACACAGTATCATTTTACAAAGGTTTAAAGAAAAACCTTGCATGTGTTTGTGATAAATAATTTCTATATAAGCCTGTCTGCAGCATACATACATTGTTTTACATTTTGTAATTGTTTAAAATTACCAGCATATACTATTAAAAATCTTCAAAGTAAGAGAATGTTACTCTCAAACAAAGTGAAGTGACAACTCAATTTCAAGTTGAAGACCAGGCCATTTGTTATCAGTGGAAAGTGGCAAAAATGTACACATTTAATTTATTTTCAGTAATTCATGAGAAAAATTACATTACCTTTACCTCTTTCATAAACTGACCTGCATGTTCTCTTTGCAAGTGTTGTTATGAGACATTTTAAAATCAAAGTACAGGATCTACATAGAAAAGCCTGCTGATTATATTTCAATATCAAAGCAAAATTTTGAAATATAGGTTCTGTGAACTTTTTCATACTTATTTATTTCAGAAGCATTTGTGAGAGTTGAAAGGCTTCTCCTAAAACTTGCTCTGAACTGTATGTACCTACAGGAAGATAGAGCGACATGAAAATGAATTTGTTGACAGATTATCTCTGAATAATAAATGGATTGCACACATTGAATCCTTGAGAGCTCAAAATGACCAAGGTTTTTTTTTTTTTTTTTTATAGAAGCAGTCAAAAACAATAAAAAAAATATCAATATTCAAAGTGTACACATTTTAAAATATATGAAAATAATAAATAGTGGACATTTTGCCTGCTTTGATAAAACAATCTTTACTCTTTGTGACTGTGAGTGACAACTTTAATACACAGTACATGTTGTTCACTGTGGTTTATTCTGTTTATACATCAAATTTTCTTATTCTATATTTATTAAAACAGCATGAAGCTCTGTTCATCTGACTTTGCAAATATACTTTCCTTATTTACCCTCAGTACCTTCAAAATATGGACTATTTATACAAAGTAAAATATCTGAAAATGGAAACATTGGATGTAGGTTAAATTCTCATTAAGATAAGTCTCTTAACTTGAGAAGTGCATGTTATATTTATATAGGAGTATGAACATGAACAATTGGAACAGACATTATAGCCGAAGGTACATTTTGTTACCCATTATTGCTCTATTTCTTCTTGAAAAAACATATGTTTTCGCCAAACAAAAAATAGCAGTCATCTAAGTGACTGCATGGCTCAAGCCAAATCATGTAAATTGCAAAGGGCATGTATTTCTTTTTATGTTTCACTCATTCAATAAGGCTAACATAGCATGTAACGCAGCACACATGAAGAGCCCACTTTTTGCCCTGATCATCAATGCAACAGCCAAAATAGAAGTAGTAGGCTTGCTTCACAGTTTTTGTTGAAGAACGGCTGATAATTTTTTATATATTGTCCACATACATTGCAAAACTTATCTGTTAAATTTGTACCCACACAATGCTGTCCTTTTTCCATTTTAGCCCTGAAGTTAAATGTGAAGCTAATAGCACATGATTCCACAAGAGTACATGCAACAAAACTAAGGTTAGGTGATGTGTTTCTTCCCACTTCCTTTCAGGAAGTAAACAGTGTTGTGATCCACATCTATTAAAGATCCCTACAGAAACTAAAAAGTACTTTTTACTTAAATACAAATCGGTAACATACAAAAGTAATACAGTTGCCTAGGCTAGGTGAAAAAACTGCAATGTTGAAACCCCATATGACTCTTTCAGAGTCAAGACCTCAGGGGTCATTTATATACAAGCAAAAAGTCACTCTGAGCATCTCAGTCTGAGAATAAATAACTCCTGTAGCATATCAGTTTGGTCTCGCTCAGAATAAAGTTAATACAAATATCATTTTAAACTCAAGCATTATCAATATTGAAAATGTACATTGTATTTCTACAATATGAATATAAATCTAATTCTCTTCCACACCATGTCTTGCTTAAAATATGCCAAAGATACTGAAAAAAAACAACAAATACCTGTTCTAAATTGTTGTTCTCCATTACTAAGAGATCATCGGGTACAATGACATTTTGTGCTTTAAGAACTTACCCATCATCAGAATTTGATGTTACAGAGGAAATATGATATATACAGATAACTGACTAAACACATTTAAAAAAAACAAATAACGCCTTTAGTCATACTGTACAATGTTTTGATTAATTTTTCATTTATATCTACTCACCAGTTGTCCTCAATGGTGCTTCCATCCTCTCTCAATCCAAACAATACATACAAAACATTTCAAAGTAGATTTTAACTCTTTACTTTATCTGTTCTATAAACCATCACATGAAACTCACACTTAATGCTTGATTACTAACGCCATTCCCAAAAGATCTAACTTTATAACTTGGCTCATCAAGTTGTCTTTTTCCAACAGGTCCAAAATCTAATGTAAAATACAAGCTGTCATTGCATTCCCCTCACTGAGTGTCAATTTAATCCATTTTCTGCCATTTAAAATCCCATGACTATATATTTTGTATCTCGGTTTTTAGATTTTGTACACTTACATTCTTGCTAAAACCTGTCTTTGAAAATACTCTAATTTGTCAATACTCAAAGGGGAAAAATAAGTAATCTCTGACATGGGATACTAATTTTTTTGTCAGAAAATTGATCATAATTCAAAGGAACCATTGTAGGTGAGAATGTGATTAGACATATCTAATGAAGAACTCAGATATACAATATGGTAACAATGGTTAATTTAATGACATGCACCAAGAGTCCCTAAGCCATATGTCACAGCTAGATGTCAATTTCTCATAACGATTTGCAACTTTAGAGACTGTGTATCCGAGAAACAAGCATAACATAGGGTAGTCCTCAGGATAACAGGTACCTTGTTCACTTTGTAAGTGGGCAGCGTGCCTTTTTCTCATATATGCTATGTAATTTTCGGAAGTAACTGAGATTTGAGATGGTGGAGAAATGGTGTGTTAGGGAAGCTCTTGGGTGGGCCCTCTATATTTGGAAGTGGGTGGTAGGCTTTTGTTTTTTACTTACTAAGACAATGGAAACCTGAAATAAAAGGGGTTTAAACAAAAGTGCACTGACAGCTTATATATCTTATATTAGTTTCCAGACATAGTGCTCTTTTCTTTTACCAGTCTATGAGCTTTTGCACATATCCAGATTTTCCTGCATCACATTCAGATAGGCATAGAGAGACCTTTATGAGATTTTCCAACATCTAATGTAATATGTAAAAATTGCAATAAAAAATTGACAATAGAGAATAATATAACATGATAGAAATGATTTCAGAAATAGCAATAAAAATATGTCAGAATTCATAAACATTGACAGGAATACATTGAAATATATTTACTAAGGTGAAAGCTTTCTCTGCGGTGAGAGAAACCTCTCCAATAATTATGTTATTCTATGAAATGTATTTACTAAAGTAACTTGAAAAATATTTTACATTGAGTAACATGGGAACTGATGGAGTTTCTGTAACTATGAAGAATGTAACTCTTTTGTGAATTTATTAGGTAATTTTTTTACCTGGAGAGTCTGCAATGGAGCACCATGTGATATTCCATTTGGAAAACGAAATTATGAAATTATCTTTTTTCTTTGTTGGGGGTGCTGCTACGAATCAATGCTACACAGGATGCATTACTGTATATCAAATGTTTAATGCCTCTTTCTGTTTTCAGATATCAGAATGAAGCAAAGCATAATCTGGTAAAGTTCACAATTCTGCTTTGCAAACCTTTAACTAGTGAACAGTGAGCAGCAAGTACAGTGGGGGGAAAAGTATTTGATCCCCTGCCGATTTTAAACGTTTGTCCACTGACAAATAAATGATCAGTCTATAATTTTAACAGTGAGAGACAGAATAACAAAAAAACAACCAAGAAAAACGCATGTCGAAAAAGTTATAAATTAATTTGTAGGTCAGTGAGAGAAATAAGTATTTGATCCCCTAGCAATCAGCACGCTTTCTGGCTCCCAGGTATCTTTTAAAAAGGTAACGAGCTGAGATTAGGAGCAGTCTCTTAAAGGGAGTGCTCCTAATCTCAGCTCATTACCTGTATAAAGGACACCTCGCCACATAAACAATCAATCAATCAGATTCCAAACTCTCCACCATAGCCAAGACCAAAGAGCTGTCAGGGACAAGATTGTAGACCTACACCAGGCTGTAATGGGCTACAAGACCATCACCATGCAGCTTGGTGAGAAGGTGACAACAGTTGGAGCAATTATTCGCAAATGGAAGAAACACAAAATAACTGTCAGTCTCCCTCAATCTGGTGCTCCATGCAAGATCTCACCTCGTGGAGTTTCAATGATCATGAGAAGGGTGAGGAATCAGCCCAGAACTACACAAGAGGATCTTGTTAATCATCTCAAGGCAGCTGGGACCAAAGTCACCAAGAAAATAATTGGTAACACACTACACCGTAAAGTACTGAAATCCTGCAGCACCTGCAAGGTCCCCCTGCTAAAAAAATCACATGTACAGGTCCGTCTGAAGTTCGACAATAAACATCTGAATGATTCAGAGGAGAACAAGATGAAAGTGTTAAGGTCAGATGAGTCCAAAATTGAGCCTTAGGCATCAACTCAACTCGCTGTGTTTGGAGGAGGCTATAACCCCAAGAATACCATCTCCACCATCAAACATGGAGGTGGAAACATTATGCTTTGGGGGTGTTTTTCTGCTAAGGGGACAGGAGAACTGCACCGCATCAAAGGGACGATGGACAGGGCCATGTCCCATCAAATCTAGGGTGAGAACCTCCTTTCCTCTCCCAGGGTATTGACAATGAGTTGTGGATGGGAATTCCAACATGACAATGACCCAAAACACACAACCAAGGCAACAAGGAGTGGCTCAAGAAGAAGCACATTCATCCTGGAGTGGCCTAGCCAGTCTTCAGACCTTATTCCCATAGGAACTCTATGGAGGGAGCTGAAGGTTCAAGTTGCCAAACATGCCTTGAAACATTAATGACTTGGAGAGGAACTGCAAAGAGGAGTGGGACAAAATCACTCCTGAGATGTGTGCAAACCTGATGGCCAACTACAAGAAACGTCTGACCTCTGTGATTGCCAATAAGGGTTTTGCTACCAAGTACTGAGTCGAAGGAGTCAAATACTTATTTCTCTCACTGACCTGCAAATCAATTTATACCTTTTTTGACATGTGTTTTTCTTTTGTTTTCTATTTTTTGTTATTCTGTCTTTCACTGTTAAAATATACCTACCATTACAATTATAGACTGCTCATTTCTTTGTCAGTGGACAAACATTCAAAATTAGCAGGGGATCAAATAATTTCCCCCCACTGTATATCAACTAGTTCAAGTTCAAGATGATAAGTAGTTCTTCAGCACCAGCAAGTCACAACTCAACAAGCCTAACGACTTCAACATGAGTATGTAAAAATGAGTTCAAGACTTAGGAGCCTTATGTGTTCTAATCAATATTATAATATTTGCTTGCTAAATTGACTTTGTTTTGCATTTCGATAAAGTACATTATTTCTCTGCTGTGCAACTGAAGCATTCCCTACAGTTATTCAAGAGTCCAGACACATGGTATTGAATTGATGTTAGTTTGTTGCTCTTGGTTGATTGCAATATCAGCAGGGATTAAAGTTTACATTTTTACGCAAGGTTCAATCAAGGTTGGGGGTTTACCCAAATTTGACTTGTCCAGCATCAGTTTTGTACAACAATATTTCCAGGCTGTTTGTTTTATTTGGTTGAAGTTGATATGTAGCACTAAATATATAAAATCTTAACTATTCCCTATTTATATAAGTGTTTGAAAAAGTCAATGTCTCTTTTTAAATCACAAGAAAGTTAAGACCTCAAAGCATTTATTTACATAAAATATCATTTGGATTGATTTAACAAAAAAAAACTACCATTACTTTGGACATAAACAAAAATACTTAAAATTTCACTGCAAAATAGTTATTGAAAAATTAATAAGGTTCTATGTGACTAAATAAAGTCTTTAATTATTACCATATTCATTTGTTATTGATGGACGGGGGAAATATATATTAAATTAAGTAATTAACAGGGTTACGGATTAAGAGGCTTATAAAGAGGTGAGTGTCAAGGGTTCTTCAAACTGCTCCAATAAATGAATACTTACCTACCCAATAAAGAGCATTAAGTTTATATTGACTATTGTAATATTTAGATTTTTTTTTCACCTATCCAGTACTGCACCCTCAGGTTCCCTGCTCTATTCACTCAAGTGAATATACTTGCATCTCCCTGAAACAATTAAACAATAAATGTGATCTTATCAGAGGTAAGATTTTTATGTTATTTTATTGTTGTCCAAAGTAATGGTGGTTTTAATGGTAAATCAATAATAGTTATAGTTTATGTAAATAAGTGCTTTGAGTCCATAACCTTCTGGTGATCCAACTTCAAATGTACCATTAAATATTGTCAGGTATAATTAGAGTATTATTTTTGTCTGTTTCTCTAAGCTTTGGTCTTGTTATACATATTTTTCTTTGCCAGTGGTGAGGTGCATTCCTGGTAATCTAACAGATATTACAAGTTGTTGTATATCTTTTACATGTAAAATTTGATGTCTGAGTCATCAGAAAAAAAGCTTATTGTATGCGTTTTGAGGATGTAAAACTGTGCATTGATTTTCTGAAGTAATCTACTCTTTGAAAGTAATTGTAGTAATAACTATAATTGTAAGTATAATACATTTTGGTGTTTTACATTTTCCTTCAGCTGCAGTGGGGGATGTGAATCACTGTGTAGGGATCTTTTCATTTTCAAAGAATGTATCTAGGACAGGAGAACCCTTGAGCTTGATTATAAGGTTCGAGTAGGAAATCTTGCAAGTCAAAAGTTCATGTAAGCCCGAACATAGCTAGTAGAAAGCTATTAACTAACACAGGATCTCTACATGTTATATGTTCCCAGTTGTAAATATATTTTACCCAAAGTGTGATTACATGGCTCTTGTAAGACATCTACCCTAATGCTATGTATTCTGAGAAAGCCTTGCAGGCACTTATAGTGAACCTATACCCTGGGTGTAAACGTAACCACCCGTAGCACCAGTTAAAGCCCTACTGAGAGTTGTTTAATGAGAAGTAACAGCCCTGACCTCACTTAAAGCATAAACCCTTCCTTGCAATGATACACTATTTTCCATTGAACCCCCCCCCCCCATTGTACCTATCCACAATGCTGGTCCCTACAGACTTCAAAGGGCCCGATTGCTATCTCCATGGTGGTCGCCATAGCATGTAAAATTCCTATTATTGGGGTCCCTATGGACGCCCATGGTATATTAACCTAATACCATAGCACTCCTTATGAACTCCTGTGTTTTCTAAAACTAACCATAACCATATTGACCTCCATGGTATAATAACCATACTAATACCATAGGTTTCCCATGGCATCCTAACCCTAACTATGGGAGTTCTTATGGAGCTTCATGGACTCTATCTTCCCCGTATGGTTCTTAAGGACCTCAATAATCGCTCACACTAACCACTTTAAACTATATTCCCTAAACATAGTACAAAAACAAAAATACCACAATGCTAGAAAATTACAGAAATTATACAATAATTACAATAAGTAAATATATATATATATATATATATATATATATATATATATATAATTACTATTAAAATAATAATAAACCAAACAAATAATAATAATAATAAATAATATATATATTGTGACAAAGTGGTTCCCATTGGTCTGCCTGTCTCATGTGTAAGTGATCTCTCTCTCTCATGAGTGAGAGCCTTTTAACTCCCTCAGTTCAGACTGGGCAAATAGCTTTATTTAGACTCAGCCTCACATACAGGGCCGGATTAAGATCTTTAGAAGCCCTAAGCACTTAAAAGATTTTGGTGCCTCCATATATATCTAATTCAAAATATAAACAATATTAAAATGTTACAATGTATATCATTAACCTCTATTACTATTTTATTATTATTTTCATATCATATATATAGATTTTTTTTTTATTACTGTGGGAGTCCCTTTTTGTGGAGCATGGTTTAGCTGCACCATTTGCAGTTTTTACACCATATGTGCTTAATTTGCTTAATGGTTAATACAGCCCTGCTCACATACCTTGCTTGTAGGACTCTTGCATGCATCAGTGCAGCCTTGTCTCACAATATATATATATCAAGGGAAGCCATGTTTGTATTGCAAGAGCGAATTTGCTGTCCCTACCAAGGTTTCCAGACTGCAGTGTAATAACTGGGAATTCTGGGAATGAAACAATTTTTTTACTTGTTTTAGACCGGGGGCGTGAGCGGAAATGGAGTTGTTCGCTGCTGGTAGCGGTTACTAACGGATGGAGACAGAGACCCTAAGTGGGTTTATAGCTCCACGCCATGCAGTTGATTATCCGGGTCCTGCTCAACCATCACTAAAATCTCCTGGTTGGGCTGAGAAAATTGCTCTCTGAACGGGCTGAGAAAACTGCTTTTTGCTTTACTTCTTGGTGTCCCGCCAAAGCCATTCAAAAATCCTGTGGTCTAGACGCCCAGTGCCTCTCAGGTACATCTCTGCTCATTGAAGCTGCTGCAGCACCGGAGAGGTGAGAGGGACACTGGCAAGGGGACGCCAGAAGGGAAGGGGAGAATTGGATGCATAGGAGAGGGGCCCGCTCAGATTAATAGACTGGCGGATGGACTGGAGGACAGTCTGGGCGTGATGGTGAAATTTTTTTTGTTTTTTTTAAACTGTTACAAAAACTTTTTAGAAAGCCTCTAGACTTTTGAAGAGACTTTTATTCACACAGATGCCCGCCTTACTGTCTAAGGAAAGCCTTAAGGATACAAATACACTAATGCACTAATTGTTATATACAGTTTACAGACATTATAAGCAGACGATATAAGCAGTTTGTCCTCACCACATATTAATCTTATATATGCCTGTGAATACTGGGTGCTAGCAAGACTGTTATTACATACACTGGATATCTGGATAGTGGAGTGGGGCTTTGGGGGTTGCAGTGGTTAGTGGGAAGCTAGGACGCTGCCTGTAAAGGTGAATATATAACGCTAACTTTGATGAGGGAGCGCTCTATGTGCATGGACATAGCATGGTCTGATTTCTGACACGTTAAAAAAACCCACTGAAACACTCACCAGTGGATAATTACCTATATAAAACGAAAGCGTAATGAAACCTTTATCCTAGGATATAATCTAGGACAATCAGCAACAGTGAGATAAATCTTTCCCTACCATCTATAGAAAAACACTATGCCCCTAGCTACTGCACCTCTTCCCTCACCTCAGGAAGCAATACATTCATGATCTCTGAAGGCATTGCTGAGGATATGATAAAGACAATAGTAATTATCATCATAGTGGTGAGACATTGTCCAGCAGAATTCTTATTAGAATATAGCAGCAAGGTGAAGCTGAATTTGATAAGAGGATATATAAAGCCGACCAGAGGTCTGTTTAAATCCAGTGAGGATAAGCTGTATAGGCTGCATACCTGTGAAATATTGCAAGGAGTGCAGGACACAATAAGAGACTCTGAGTGATACAGCCAGGAGTATAGAAATTACTGTATATGCATTGAGATAACAAAAAGAGACATTTGTAAGATACAACACGGAGTGCGGGCACTTTATGAGCTGGGACAACAATAAATGACTATGGAAGACATAGCAAGAAGTACAGGCGCTACATGTGCTGGAAAAACAACTAAAGGCACCTATGAGATACAGCAAGGAATGAAGGCACTATATGCGCTGAGTGAATAATATCTAACTTCTGAGAGATATAGCAAGGACTATAGGTGCTAAATATGCTGGGATAATAATAAGGGAGTCACAGTAAGGTTAATAAGCGCTTTATGCGCTGATACATTAATAAAAATCTTTGGGGAGATACAACAAGGAATACAGGGGCCATATGTGCTGAGATAAGTATAAGAGTCTAATGGGTCACACAACAAAGAGTGCAGAACATATATGTCCTTGAATAATAATAAGTTACACCTGGGAAATACTGTAAGGAGTACAGGTGCTATATGTGCTGACAGAATAATAAGATATACCTGGGAGATACAGTAAAGAATGCAGGCGCTATATGCTCTGGGATAATTGTAAGAGACTTCCAAAATATACAGAGTATAAGCGCCATTTGCTCTGGGATAACAACAAGAGATAATTAAGGGTCCTATACTGTCTCTGGATTAAAGAGTGTATATTTTCCCCATTATGTAAGGGACAGAAGAAATTATTTTCTCTAAATTAATCAATCTATCTGATTGAGATAAGAAGCAAGGAAAATGTACATCAAAGTTAAAAGGACAAGATGAAGAAAACGAAATCAAAAGATAAGAAATCACAGAAAATAAATACCCTCTTCTCTCCAAAGACAGATGGGAAAATTAAAGAGAAGCCATCTATGTAATTGTCAGAGAGAGATCAAACACCAGATCAGACTGCAAATCAAATTATGGGTAGCATGGATGAAAGTATTGAAGGTAGAGAAATGATATCGCCGGATGAGGAATTATTAACAGTACCCAAGATGAAAATCCTATTACAGGAATTCCAAACAACCTTTATGGCAGAAATGAAAGAACAACTAAAAGAAAACACAAAAGGTATTAAGAATTGTAGTAGCAGAATAGTAGATATTTAAACAACAATCAATAAGATGACAACAGACTTCATTCAATACACTTCAGCTACAAAATAAAAAACTAGAAGACAAGGTTCAAGAACTAACCTTTAAAATATCTAATGTAGAAGATAGATCCAGACGGAACAACCTACGGATAAGAGGGGTTTTGGAATCTATGAAAGACTCAGATCTTGCAGATTATCTGACTGGCTTATTTTCCTTTCTTGTTCCCATCTTTCCAGGAGTTACTAATAAATTTGACACGCAACACAGAATTCCGGTACCCGTACTTATGGCGAACAAAAGATCTAGGGATGTTATAGTTAAAATTCACCTAATGTCCTTTAAAGAAGATATAATACGTGCAAGCTATAGGGAGAAGGTTCTGAAATCATACTATGAAAAAATCAATATTTTTTAAGACATCTCACCTTTTATACATTAAACAAACGCAAAGAATTCACTAAAATAACATCAGTGTTAAGAAAAGAAGGTATATCCTACAAATGGATTTTTCCAATTGGTCTTTCATTAAATAAGGGCTCCAGATGGCATAGAATTACATCATTAAAATAGGAAACAGACTGCCTGGGGAATTGGAAGATTACAATGGAAGACTAACCATCAAATCAGGACTCTCAAAAAAGCAAGATTCCCGATGGAATAGGATTACATCATTAAAAGATAGATAGACTGTCTGGAAACTTGAACACTAAGACGAAGTACTAACTACTCAATCCTTGAGGATTAAATATATTATTTCCTAGATTAAACCTCATGTCCTGGCCTATGTATTTCCCCTCTTCCTTCTTCTTTCTTTTCTCCCCTCCTTCGTATATACTTTGCTTGCATTCTCCTCTTCTCTATTAGAGACTTGGGTTTAAGAAATTCAGATAGCTTGTTAAAAAGTAGTGGGAATTGGGAAATGCGTTGATTGGCCCTTACGGGCGAATATTGTAGAAAGAAGTTCCTAGAATATATAGTATACAAAGCATTAAATATCACATTGTAATTAAAAAGATACGATTATAACTGATGAATACAGTCCAAAGTAGACCGGCTTTTAAAGCAGGTTCACAGTAAATGGACTTGATAATGTTTACTGCACTGTGAATATAGATTATGCACTATAGTAACACTAGAATTATACATAGAATTAAATGAGATAAATAATAATAATAATAATTGTCAAGTATAGCTCAATCTGACCTCACCCTTTTGAAGATGAGCTCATGCGGAATAGACTGTAAAAAAAAAAAGAAGAGAGATTCACCGCACTATGATCTTAGAATATGTAATATAGTGACACTAGGTATTTACACTGAATTTATATAGATTTCAAATAATTAAAAACTACAACTATGGACTACTGTTTACAGTTAGATTATGTATCACTAAGTTGCAGTATTTTTCCCTGAAAAGGGAGAGAAAGAAGAAAAAAGAGACAACAAAGCAAAGCAGTTCACTGTGGGGAGCAATCTACACGTGGGACAAAGAGAGGGGAGGCGGGGAGGAGATTTATTACAGCCAAAATTTACTGCATATTCCCTACGGGAGGAGATTGCTGTCTCCATCAAACTCACGCCTGCCATTTCTAAACAATGGTGTAATCGCCCCATAGGAAATAGACTACAATGAAGATACTGGTAGTCTTATGTATGGAAGGATGTAGGATGAATGAATGTGAAAGGGAGTGGGGGAGGATAATGTTAGATTCAGAAATAATTAAATTACAGGAGAGGAAGCAGCTAAGTAACAGAGCCGGCCTAACGAAAAGATGACATTGAAAATTGTCTCTCATAACATCAATGGGTTGAATTCTAATTTTAAAAGAAAAATAGCATTTTCAGAATACATCAAACATGGAACAGAAGTTCTATGTCTACAAGAAACACACTTAAAACCAAAATACTAAATAACTAAATAGCTAAATAACAAACAAATTCTAAATAGAGTAGACTCAACATATAACAATAAGGCCAGAGGGGTTTCAATCATGTTTAGCAAAAATCTTATGATTAAGAAAGCATTTACAAAAATATACACTGCTGGTAGATATATGATCTGGGTGAGCACACTAAATACTATACTCTATACTATTGTAAATATTTACGCTCTGAATAGCAAGCAATTAAAAATGTATCAAAAGCTTACTAAAAATGGTATAAAAATATAAAAAATGGAAAATTATTATCTGTTGAGACCTCAATTTTGTATTGGATCCTGATAAAGATAGATCTACATATTCTAACAAGCAAGCCATCAAAACAATTATGAATAGTTCTGGTAGGATCAAAAAAACTACTAAAAGAATTAGATCTACACGATATTTGGAGAACTATGAATCCTGAAAGAAAGGACTTTGTATTTCACTCAAAGAAATACAACGTATATTCGAGGATTGATTACTTTTTGGTTGACCCCTCAATTGTATAAAAAAATCAAGATTTTGACCAGTGTGGTCTCTGGCCATTTCCCTCTAATCCTAGAAATAGAATAGGGAAAACCCATTATGTCTAGGAATTGGAGGATAGAATCTTTATTACTAAAAGATAAAACTTATATAACGTAAATAAAAAACAATATAAAGGAATTTTTAGATATACATGTAAATTCAGTGTTCTCACCTTCCATAGTTTGGTGTTCCATGAAAGCTTACATAAGAGGTATACTAATATCTAAAGAAATAAACCTAAAAAAATCTAGAGGACAACTCTTAGAAGCTTATATATAGCACTAGATAGATGCCAGATGTTAAATACAATTTCCCCAAATAAGGAGAATTTAGATAAAATCAATTAAACTAATTCCCAAATCAAAACAAAATTACAATTGAACCAGGATAGGCTTGTGTTGAAATTCCAACAAAATCAATATGCTATGGCTGGAAAGATGGGAAAATATTTTGCCAATAAATTAAAAAAGGAAAAAAAATCAGAACTCAATTCAGGGACTTAAAGGAGAAATGAACCTGCTATATAACCACCCAAAAGAAATTGGCAAGATATTCTTCCAATACTATAGTAAATTATATAACATAGCAGAACAAAATGATTTCCCAAAACCTGATTTAAGAGAAATAGAATGGTTTTTAAATGACATTAACTTCTCTAAAGTCTCAGAAATTGAATTATTACAGTTGAATGAACAAATAGCAGAAAAGGAAATAGAATTAGTTAGAAAATAAAGTAAACACAAAAAAGCTCCAGGGATAGATGGTCTGGATAACTTATTCTATCATACATTTGTAGAATATCTGATATTGCCGATGGCAAGTATGTTTAATGAGTTCAAAAATAGTGGGTACATACGGCCAGAGCTTACTGAAGCTAATATAATAAATATTCTAAAGGGAGGTAAAAACCCTTAAGACAAGAAGAGCTATAGACCTATTTCCTTAATGAATTATGATTTAAAAATATACGCCAAAAGTTTGACCAATCAACTTATCCTCATTATACCAAAACTGATCCACCCAGAGCAGACTGGCTTTCTTAAAACCCTACTGGCTATTTTATCAATCGATATTAAAAACGGAGGTCCCAGTCTGGCCCTGTCGATAGATGCTGAGAAAGCTTTCGACAGGGTCAGCTGGGCCTTCCTGAAATGGTTCTTCAAAAATATGGCTTGAGAGAATTTGCTTTAAAAGCAATAAATGCATTATATGTTAATTCCAGTGCTAACATTTGTGGTCCTAATTTTGAAACTTCTCTTTTTCCAATTAGGAATGGGACGAGGCAGTGGTATCCCCTGTCTCCCCTACGATTCATCCTTATGTAGAACCATTACAGATAAAAATAAGAGAAACAAAGGAAATTGAAAAGGTAAAAACAAGATAGCTATATATGCTGATGATCTGATACTAACTTTACGCTCTGAGTCTTGGATAAACTCCTCAGTGACTGTGGGAGATTATCATACTTCAAAGTCAATAGTGATAAATCAGATGTTATTATGAAATGCCTTTCATTAAATGCAATAACAGATTTAAAAAAATATGTATAAATTAAATTGGAATTCAAGGGGAATAACACACTTGGGCATATTTCTATCATTTAATTTAAAGATAATTTAAAAAGAAAATTTTGAAAAAGTTCTAAAAAATATAAAAAAACATATCTTAGACTGGAAAGATGTCAAGCTATCATGGTCCACAAGAATTGTGGTTACCATAATGATAATTATCCCAAAGATTTCTTATATATTCAGATCCCTTCCGGAAGTTCCTGCGGCTTATTGGTTTAAAAAATTGCAGAATTTGTTAAGATAAATATATTTTCAATGGAAAACGTAATAGAATTTCATTAGCCATTACTAAAAGAAGACTATTGTCAGGAGGCTTAGCGGCACCTTCTATAAGAGACATATATACTCCCATTGCTCTCTACCAAATCATTATCTGGAGCACTCCACATATTATTCCATTATGGAAGATCTTGGAATATGATTTGATAAAAATTACAACAATGAACTCATTATTTTGGTTCCCTAAAATAGTTCAAAAAAGGATACAACTTCTCCCTAGAGGTGCGAGATCATTATTACAATTTTGAAAAATCAATGGCTACAATACATCTCTATACAAGCCTCCTTAAAACAAGCTGTACTAAAAAAGATATGTCTCAAATAACACATTTTGAATCTTTATTGTATAGTGTTAATATCAAGCATAGCGTAGCTAAGTGCCGAAATATATTGACATTAAAAATTGAGAAAACTAAAGTGATGATAGAGTGGGAGAAAGAATTGCATATTACTTGCAGTTTAAGCTTATGGCTGAGAGCCGTAAAAATAGTAAAAACATCTGCTTACTCAACATCTTTTCCAGAACTATACTTCAATAAAATCAATAGATGGCACTGGACACCAGATGCAATAAATACATTTTCATCTATAGAGCTAAGAATGTTTTGGAAGGGCTGTGGGTTGAGAGGAGACTTACTACATGCCTGGTGGAATTGTCCTAGGATAAATCAACTTTGGAGGAAATGTATATGCTGGATTACAGAGATAACTGATCTAGAAGTTCCATACAATCCAGAAATGCTATTATTACACACAAATCTAGATGATCAGTTTCCCAAGTGTTATTTGTTAATCTCACATATTCTTTTAGTCATCAAAACAAAAATATTAAAAGATTGGATATCTAAATCAACTCCTTCTTTACAAGAAATTCTAAGATGTGTTGTTTCATTTGAAACCCATAACTCTGAAAGAACAATAAAGCCAAAAAAGGCAGCCATCTATCCAAATGGGATTATGGGATAGATATATGGAGAATAAAACTACATTTATTAACGCATAGTAATTTGACCTGTTTAAATTAAAAAATGTGCTTATTTTTAATCCCATCTATGCTAGTAGTTTGTTGCTTTCTCTTCTGAAGCTAGATAATTATTTTGTATATACGTATATATTACAGCTTCTAACACCCAGAGTGAATGAATGATATGCATGTTGTATTGTATTGTGTTCTTTGTATTTTATTGTAATGTTTTGTATATGCATAAACTTTAAAGATGGGAAAAAAAATGTGAATACAAATATATTATTTATTTACTGTACTACTGTACAGGGGAGGGCTTATATTGCTTGTTAGCCCACCATATATTACATGATTGTTGTGGTGAACTAACTCCTCAAAATATCCACTACACAACCTAAGGGACAGGCCTCACGCTGATGAAAGTCAGTAACCTTGAAACAGCTGTATATGAGTGGGATTCCTAGCTTGCGTATAATCCAACCCTTGCTTTGCTCAAAGAAGTTTGATACAGCAGGCATATGCTTAAGTTAAGCCATGATTAATATGGTTATGGATTGTAAAAGCGTAGCCTTTGTGAGAACATTTGAATGTCCATGACAAGGTTCCCAGAATGCAGTGTAATAACTGTATTTATTGGAATTCTGGGCATGAAACAAGTTTTTACACTTGTTTTAGACATTTAAATGTGAACACAAATTTACTATTTATTTACTATATATATATATATATATATATATATACATATATATATATATATATGTGTGTGTGTGTGTGTGTATGCATATGTTACATAGTTACATAGTAATTAATGTTAAAAAGATACTTCTAGTCCATCCAGTTCAACCTTTTTAGATCCCCTGATCACTGTAATATGTGAATTCATTGTTAATTGATTCAGGGGAAGGGAAACAGAAAAAAAAAACATTGAAACATTGCCAAAAACAGTGGGGGAAAAATCCTTTATGACCCCAGATACAGGCATTCCTTAGATTCCTCCAATGATCAATACTCCTTCACTAACCCTGAATATCCTTTGTATTCAAAAATATATCCAATCACGTTTCAAAGTTATCTATTTAATCCACTGTCACAACCTCCTTTTTCTAACCTCAAGGGATGTCCTCTAGTGAACTGAAAACCTCTTTGCACAAAAAGCATGCTTTAGAAATCTTTATATTAACCCTGGATTTATTTATATAAGGTTATCATATCCCCTTGTAGACGCCTGTTGTCTAAAGAAAATACAGTTAATTTGGTTAGTCTTATTTAATAACTTCCATTCCCCTTATTAGTTTTGTTGCCCTCCTGAGCTCTAAAATGTCCTTTTTATGAAGTAATGCTCCATTTTCCAAATGAGGGTATACTAGGAATTTGTATAATGGCATCATTATATTTGCTTCCCTTGCTTCTATACTCTTCTTAATGCATGCTAATATTTTACTTGTCTTTGAAGATGCTGCTTTCCATCGAGTTACCTAGGTGGTTGTCCACAAGCACTTCCAAATCCCTTTCAGTATCTGATACCCCTAGATTTGCTCCATTAAGAATATAAATTGCATGGCTATTTTTCCTTCCCAAATGCATAACTTTACATTTATTTGTATTAAATCTCATCTGCCATTTAGTGACCCATTTCTCTAATTTATGTAAATACCTTTGGAGGGATGGTACAACATTTTCTGAATTAATTACCTAGCACAAATGGAGACAATACTTTTCAGTCCTACTTCTAAGTCAATAATAAATATGTTAAAAAGGAGAGGACATAATACTTAATCCTAAGGATCCCAGTTTACCACATTAGTCCAATCTAAGAATATTCCATTTACAACAACCCTTTGCTTCCTGTCTTTTAGCCAGCTCTCAATCCATGAGCAGATATTTACTGCAATTATTATTTCTTATTATTAATATTATCTATTTGTAACACGCCAACATATTCCGTAGCGCTATACAGGGGTTAAGTACATGGCAAAAAACAAAATTAACACCTTATAAAGAATGAAGGGCCCGGCCCTGTTTTTCAGCTTAAAATTAAATGTACATAGTACTTGTTTCCAACGCACCGACACAAGATTAAAAATTTGCAAACTCACAATCTAAAGGGTTGTATCCCTGCATCCCTTTAGTTTGCACAATAGACTTCCATGTGGCACTGTATCAAAAGCCTTTGCAAAATCCAAAATGACTACATCCACTGAGGTTTCCTTGAATTAAGTTCCTACTAACCTCCTCTTAGAGACTAATTAGATTTGTTGGACATGACTTTTGCCTCATAAGTCTGTGTTGACCCTTACTAATAATTACAATATTGTTACAGGTTGGATATGCAGCTAAGCAGTGGCGGAGATAGGGATTGGAGGGCCCCAGTGCAAAAAAAAAAAAATTTGACACCCCCTCTCGGGAGGGGATTGGTAGGGCGCACAATTTTTTTTTTCTTGTTGGGCCCCACACACTCCTGGGCTCCTCTCTGGTACCAGCTCATTGTATATATAATTAACATTTATATATATATATATATATATATATATATATATATATATTATATTTATATATATATATATATATATATATATATAAATATATATATATTGTAATGGAGTGAAGCAAAGAATGCCCCTAGAGGTGGCTTTAATTAAAGAGGCTGGAAGATTTCTTGGAAGAAACAAAGAGTTAACTCCAGACAGTGATCAGAGGCTAATTAAAGTCCAGCTGTAGATTGCCTTTAAGTCAACAGCAGAAAGATGGGTGGAGTCCCCTTCAATTAGGCCCTGTTTGGCCTAGCAGAGTGAGGCCAGTGAAAGTGAAGGCCTCAGTCTGGAACAAGCTAAGAAGGACACTTGTAGTTATCTCCAGTGAGAGGAATGCAGTATTTTTTTACTTTGCTGGAAGCAGAAATTGTACCAGGCTGAGAGGAGCCTGCAAGTTTACAGTCTGGAGTAAAAAGGCTGTTTGGTTTACACTGCTGCAGTTTGCACAGCTCAGAGAGCAAACTGAGAAGTCTGCAGAGGATTTGTGCCGCAAAGAGCATTTACAGAGGAGCTGCTGCAAAGATTTTGCCACAGCAGTATTTACAGAGGACACTGATTGGTGCTATCCCAGCGTTTGGAGCAGAGGATCCATTACAGCTGAGAGACTGGATGTAAAGGTACCATTGCAGAGTCTGATAACCCCAGGGAGAAGTCTGAGTCGTTAAAGAGATTTGTAGCCTTAAGCAAAAGCGGTTGTTAAGGGTCCCTGGGGGTTGGGGTATCTGGAGAGTAGGGCGGGCCAGAACCCCACCCTATGGTATGAAATCTAAAGAAGACGTCTACAGAAGGCCGAGAAGCGGCTTCAGGGCTAGCGAGGGTGTTCCTGATGTTGAGTCAGTACGTTTATGCAGTTTATTTTATGTTGGAGTAAGCTATTTCTTTTGTATTTTGGACTTTTTAATAAAAAGTACAAAAAAAGAATCTTGGAATCTCTGCTATTTATATGTATCTCAATGGAGAAACCAGTAGCCAAAAGCCACATTACCACAATATATATATATATATATATATATATATATATATATATGTGTGTACATATACTTTTACTATAGATGCCACCCCACCTAAGTCCCTCCTGTCCCCCACCATCCAAGCCCCTCCTGTCCCCCACCATTCCAGCCAGTCCTGGTTCCCCACCATCCCAGCCAGTCCTGGTCCACCCTTCCCCCGCTGCCTTGTGCTTACGAGCTCCTATGTTGCTCCCTGCATGCGCGTCTTTTGCCTGTGCGTGAGAGTGATGTCATTGGGATTCCCTTCCCCTGTCCGAAGATGGCAGACAGGGAGTAACATAGGAGCTGGTAAGCACAAGTCAGTGGGGTAAGGGGGGCCGGGAGGCTCCATTTTGGTGGAAGAGGGAAAGGAGTAGTGGGGCCAAGGGGCATATAAAAATTGTGGACAGAATGGGGCCCTACCCCAGTACCAGTTCTCGGAGCATTGCATTAGGTGCCCCTGCGATAGTTCTGCCCATACAGCTAAGCATGGTCGAGTTCTAATTATGGGAGATTTGAACTACCCTGAAATAAACAAGACCAATGGTTCAGCTAAAGGGAGCAGGTTATAGAACCTACTTCAAATTAGGTTATCTTTGATTTAGTCATCATGAATAATATTGATATGGTATCAAATGTTGATCACAACCCAGTCTCATTTGAGATTGATCAACAGTCAAAGGGAATACAACCCATAAATAATTTAATAGAGTATAATGTGTCAATGGTTAACAAGAATCCTTATATAAGAAGGAATGGTATAAGGACCATGCCCAAGGATTCTAGAGAAACTCTATTTGTAATGTGGCAACTCAAACAAGAAAAAATATATAATAAGCTTTATTTAAAAAATAAAAAAAAATAGGGAATATCAAAATATATACATATATACAAAAAGAGGGGCATATAATAGCTTCTCCAGCCCAAAAAGGATCTAATAAATTAGATAGCACAGAGCCTTTAAATACATGCCTTTAATATCAATACGTCTTTGGCATGAAAAAGATTAACATTCAATCTGACATTTAGTTAGCATAAAAGCCTTTATATAGATCTAGTGTTATACACAGAAAACAATATCACTATTGGCATTACAGGCTACAGTTGCTATTTGATGCAGTCACCTTATTAGAAGGCTGGTAGCAGATCTGTTGCACTCTTACCCATTTTTAGGTGGTGCACAAGGGATCTCCATTATCTCCGTCACCCTGTACAAAACTGCACCATTCCTCCTGTAAATAACAGCTGGTAACAGGCTCGGTGCTGCTGGGCTTGGCGTTAACGCCCCTCTTACTGCTGAGCCGAAGTCCGTTTACCCACGTACACCTCACGGATTCCTCAGGGACGCTCACACTCACTAAATCGCACTATTATTTAAAGGAATAGGCTCTGCCCATTCTATCGCGTATCACTTACATAATTACGATATCTAAAGCTAGGGAATCAATTTAGGTACTGCTTACTGATTTACTGAGTACTGAGTTCAAAAGGCGGGTTAAGAGAATCCTAACTCAAGGAGAAATAGAAAACTTACTTCTAATGATGTAGGAACTATACCAATAAATTAATTTAAAAATAGTATCCTTCATAATAAACAGCTTAACAAGCTAATGTTTAATTATTATCTTACTCCTGACTGGCCTAGGATTAATGAAGAGAAAAACAGGACTGTAAATGAAAGCAGTGTAGGTAAAACCCTCATTGAGACCAGAGGGAAACAAGCTGTTCAAAAAGAAGATTCATGTTGCCTCTCTTCTAATTGATCAATATCCCTTCTGCGCTTAGAGAGCTCTATTTTCTCTATACGGCGATCAAGATCGATGGGCGTACCAGTCAATGATAATCAACCAGAGATGCAGGTTGTAAACCTGACAGATATTATACTATCTGAGAATCATTTGGAGTTATTAAAGAGGGGATTGTCATTTTCCAACATCACATTTTTACATTTTTGAATGGAATAAAGATGTCCATCTATTTGCAAGAAATTGTTATTTAATAAATAATGTGAACAATTAGATCTGAATAGATCTGAACAAGGTTGTCTTCAAGAGTGGTTGATGTTATCAAATAGTGAGGTTGGAACACTTGGAAATGGAAGAAGACCTTACCCTGAATTAAGACCATGTATTACTTTCACCAGTTTTGGATTATCTCCTGAAGTAGACGTGTTTACCTCATTGGTATGTAAAGATCTGGAAAAACTCTACACACTACAAGCAATCTCAGTAAAGCAGAACAGTCCATCTTAGCTGACTTTAATAAATGGAAAGATATCCTCGTGAAACCCTTGGATAAATGTGGTAACACTGTACTGTTGAAACGGGCTATGTATTGTGCAGAAAATCTGAGATTATTAGGGGATGTTGATTGCTATAGATGTTTGATCAAAGATCCAAAAGATATGTTTAAACCTGAACTAAGAGATTTACTCGAAGATGGCTTAACAGAGGAGGTAATTTCACGTCAGAAGTTTACATTTTTGTTTAATAGACATGCAAAGGTACATTACCAAAAATTCATAAAAACTTGAAGGCACCACCAGGAAGACCAATTGTATCTGGGAAGAACAGTTTGACACAGAATTCAAGTGTCTTTATAGACAAAATCCTAAGACTGTTCTTGTAGCATTGTCTTCTTATGTTCAAGACATGAAGGATCTCCTCAACAATTAGATATTGTATTTTTGGAACTGGGGGCTTTACTTGTTGGATTGGATGTGGAATCCCTATACGCATCAATTCCACATAGTGCTGGTATGAAGACATGTGCAAAGTTTTTGAGTAGCAGCGGCATTCAAGATAACAAGAATAATACATTTGTCATAGCACTTCTTGATTTTGTCTTAACCCACAGTCATTTTTTGTTTGATGGTACTTTTTAACATCAGACGTGAGGCATCATCATGGGGACACTATGTGCTCCTACTTACGCCAACCTATTTTTAGGTTGGTGGGAAGAACAAGTCAGTCTTTTGTGATAAATTGGCAAACTACACAGATTACATAGGAGTCTGGCTACGCTATATAGATGATATTTTGCTTACCTGGAATGGACCAGAAGAAGATCTAAAAAGTTTTATTTGTCATCTAAATAACAACAATATCGGCCTAAAATTAACCTATGTAATAAGTCTGAATTAAGGTTGAGTTTTTGGACTTAGCGATAACCAAGACAGTACAATGCAAAAATCATGAAGACTTTCTGCAAGGACACTACTACCAATAGCCTACTGATAGATGCTAGCCATCATCCAAGGCACCTTTTGAACAGCATTCCATACAGCCAGTATTTGAGGCTAACACGGAATTGCACAAATGATGATGACTATAGATCACAAGCAAATGATTTAAATCATGGATTTAAACAAAGAGGTTACTCACACAATATCCTCAAAAAAGGCTTATGCTAGGGTGAAGACAAGAAGTGAGTCATTGCAAAGTTCTACTATGGCAAACAGATCAACACAGGATGTGATTAGGATTATTGGGACATTTAACCCCTTACATAAGGAGATCACCTCAATTTTTCAAAAGCATTGTCACATCCTTACATCTGATAAAGATAAAAAAAAAAAAACAAGTAGACCTGCGATCACTTTTAGAAGATCTCCGACACTGAGAGATAAATTGGTTCATAGCCACAATGTCTCTCCAACACAGGCTGGCAGTACCTGGTTAACTAAGCGGACACCGGGATTGATGGCATGCAAAAAGTTCAAAGCGTGTAAGCACATGACAGCAACTAAACAATTTTCAGATGCTACCAGTACAAAAAAGTATGAAATTCATGATTTCATTAACTGACGAACTACAGCAGTTATTTATCTTATCAGATGTAGATGTGGACTTCAGTATGTAGGAAAAACAAGTTGCAAGTTGAGATGTCGCGTACTGGAACAGATCAACTCAATATACAATCATCTTGAGGTACCAGTGGCAAGACATGTAAACCAACTACATGATGGGGACACTATGTGCTCACAAATTTGCAGTATAGAGAAAATCGAGCTCTCTAAGCACAGAGGGGATATTGATCAATTACTACTCAGAAGAGAGGCAACATGGATCCTCTTTTTGAACAGCTTGTCCCCCTCTGGCCTCAATGAAGGCTTTACCTACACAGCTTTCATTTAAAGCCCTGTTTTTCTCTTCGTTAACCCTAACCCACTCAGAAGCAGCACAATAATTAAACATACAATGATATCTGTATACAAAGCCAATGTATGTAAAGTCCAGTCAGGAGTAACATAATAATTAAACATACAATGCATTTTGTACATAAAGCCAGTGTAAGTAATCAGGGTGGCTCTCTTGGCCAATAATGGCAATTTATAGTTCATTAATTAAATCTTGAGGCCCATGTAGGCTTGTTGGTGAAAAATATTGGAATAAAATTAAATCTCTCAATCCACGGAGTTCAAATGTTAAGGGAAGTTTGGTGAGGTCTTTTGGTGCTTGAACTTTATCTTTTTGCCAGCAAAATCAGCTGGTTAAGCTGTTTATTATTAAGGATACAACTTTAAATTAATTTTATGCTATAGTTTCTACATAATTAGAAGTTAGTTTTCTATTCCTCCTTGAGTTATCATTCTCTTAACCTGTCTTTTGAACTCAGTACTCAGTAAATCATTAAGCAGTACCTAAATTGATTCCCTAGCTTTAGATATTGTAATTACGTAAGTGATATGTCATAGAGTGGTCGAAACATATTCCTTTAAATAATGGTGCGATTTTGTGAGTGTGAGCGTCCCTGACTCGCCGAAATGCGCATCAGATCAGCAGTAAGAGGGGCGTTAGCGCTAAGCCCAGCAGTAAAGAGCCTGTTAATAGCCTGTCACCAGCTGTTATTTACAGGAGGAAAGGAGCAATTATTAGAGGGTGACAGATAATGGAGATCACATGTGCACCCAAAAACGGGTAAGAGTGCAGCAGATCTGCTACCAGCTTTCTAATAAGGTGACTGCATCAAATAGCTACTCTGGCAAAAGGACTGCAGATCACATACTGCAGCCTGTAATGCCAATAGTGATATTGTTTTCTGTGTACAACACTAGATCTATATAAAGGTTTGTATGGTAAATAAATGTCAGATTGAATGTTAATCTTTTTCATTCCAAAGAAGTATTGATATTAAAGGCATACTGAATATTTAAAGGCTCTGTGCTATCTAATTTATTAGATCCTTTTTGGGCTGGAGAAGCTATTATATGCCCCTCTTTTTGTATATATGTATATATTTATTATTATTTTGGTCTTCCCCAATTTTTTTTATTTTTTCAATAAAGTTTTTTATACATGTTTCTTGTTTGAGTTGCAACATTACAAATAGAGTTTCTTTAGAATCCTTGGGGATGGTCCTTGTACCATTCCTTCTTCTCTGAGGATTCTTCTTAATCATTTGAGATCAGATTAAAAAAACAAAGTTGTAAGGGGAAACAAAATATTTATGTAAAAAGAAATAATATATGTGTATATATATATATATATATATATATATATATATACCATTCTGCATCATTACCTTATTGTGATGAAGGGTCTTGTGTACTTCAATAAAGCTGTGTTATGCCATGCAGGGTCACCCAAGATGGGCATGTCACTGCAGAAGGGACTGGCAGCCACTACTTTATCAAGAAAACCTTATGGATAAGCAAAACCAGACACAAAATGTACGGTTCATTGGGTCGCGAATAGTCAGACACGACTGAATGACTAAACAAAAACAACAATAAGGTTTTCTTGATAAAGTAGTGGCTGCCAGTCCCTTCTGCATTGACCTGCCCATCTTGGGTGACCCTGCATGGCATAACACAGCTTTATTGTATTTGGCAAAACCCTTGTTGGCAAACACAGAGATCAGATATTTCTTGTAGTTGACCACCAGGTTTGCACACAACTCAGGAGGGATTTTGTCCCACTCCTCTTCGCAGATCCTCTCCAAGTCATTAAGGTTTCGAGGCTGATGTTTGGCAACTCAAATTTTCACCTCCCTCCACAGATTTTATGTGGGATTAAGGTCTGGAGACTGGCTAGGCCACTCCAGGACCTTAATGTGCTTCTTTTTGAGCCACTCCTTTGTTGTTGGAATACCCATCCATGACCCTTTTTCAATGCCCTGGCTGAGAAAAGGAGTCTCTCATGCAAGATTTGATGGTACATGGCCCCGTTCACCGTCCCTTTGATGCAGTGCAGTTGTCCTGTCCCCTTAGCAACCCCCCCACCCTCAAAGCATTATGTTTCCACATCCATGTTTGATAGTGGGGATGGTGTTCTTGGAGTCATAGACAGCATTCCTCCTCCTCCAAACACAGTGAGTTGAGTTGATGCTATAGAGCTTGATTTTGGTCTCATCTGACGACAACACTTTCAACCAGTTCTCCTCTGAATCATTCAGATGTTCATTGGCAAACTTCAGATGGGTCTGTACTTTTGCTTTCTTGAGCAAGGGGTCCTTGCGGGCGCTGCAGGATTTCAGTCCTTCACAGTGTAGTGTGTTACCAATTGTTTTCTTGGTGACTATGGTCCCAGCTGCTTTGAGATTATTAACAAGATCCTCCTGTGTAGTTCTGGGCTGATTCCTCACTGTTCTTGTAATCATTGAAACTCCACAAGGTGAGATTTTGCATGGAGCACCAGACCGAGGGAGACTGGCAGTTATATTGTGTTTCTTCCATTTGCAAATAATAGCACCAACTATTTTCACCTTCTCACCAAGCTGCATGGCGATGGTCTTGTAGCCTATTCAAGCCTTGTGTAGGTCTACAATCTTGTCCCTGACAGCTCTTTGGTCTTGACCATGGTGGAGAGTTTGGAATCTGATTGATTTATTGCTTTTGTTGACCAGTGTCTTTTATACAGGTAACAAGCTGAGATTAGGAGCACTCCCTTTAAGAGAGTGCTCCTAATCTCAGCTCATTACCGATATAAAAGACACCTGGGAGCCAGAAATCTTGCTGATTGATAGGGATCAAATTCTTTTTTTACTCATTGACCTGCAAATTAATGTATAATGTTTTTGACATGCGTTTTTCTTGTTTGTATGTTTTGCTAATCTGTCTCTCACTGTTAAAATACACCTACCATTAAAATTATAGACTGATCAGTTCTATGTCAGTGGACAAAAGTTCAAAATCAGCGGGGGATCAAATACTTTTTTCCATCACTGTATGTATATATAAGCGTATTTTACGGCCTGTGTATAAAATGAACTGGGCCCTAATATTTCTGATGAAGCCATTGTGTATAGGATATACACATTCTAAATCATTTGGTTTGCTTTAAAGTGTAGTTCTTCAAAGTATATTTTAAACTAGCTCCTTGCCCATCAAAAATGATGGGAATAAAATTTTAAGGCTGGAAATGCTGTACCTTCAGCCTTTGGCTCTCATTACGAGCCTCTCCCTTTGTCTACTCTACGGGCTTCTCGATGAGCGCCTTCAGCTTTGCAACACATTGCAGTCCTTGGCAAGCCACAACTTTCATGCTTCGCAATAATCACCTTCGGTGCTCATCGTGAGACCCACGATGAGTGCCTCCCCCCCACCCCAACTTTGGTCCTAAGTCCTTCAGCGCTCATTGCACCCTAAGTCCCATGGGTCTCGTGATTGCGGCCCTCGTGAATCAGCACTCATTGCAGCCTAAGTTGTGCGGGCCTGCGGCACTCATCACGGGGCTTGCAATGAGCGCCTTCTGCAACTTTGTGAGGCCCGCAATATTGAACATTGCGGGACCAACATTCGTAAGATCAACAAGTATTATATGTGATACATGACCACAGAGGTCCTTTAATAAATAAAGCTAGGGATTTTAGTTTTATTTTAGATCCTGGAAGGAATCATGCAACAAACCTAGTTGACCAGTCTCTTGAACGATCAAATAGAGGCTATAAACAAAAAAGGTTATAAACAGTCCTTTTTGGAGTCTTTATTACATACTATAAAATATCCCGTTCACATGTTTTTCAAATGTCCTTTAAGTGCATATGGCATGCTCTTTGATTTGTATTTTTGTGGGATCCACTGCTGCTTAATCATGTTCATAGTACCACTGTCACACCAATAGACTTGATAGATCCTAATGACATGGTGACTGCTCAAGTGTTTTGGCAATGAGTAACATAAACATTATTTCTGAATTTTGCACAGGTGACAAATTGGTCATTCACTTTATAGCCAATTTAGCAGAAAAGACCACTATGACTATTGTCTGATATGTGCATAGGAATGTACTATATATTTATTTAATTGGGTTTGTTGAAAAGCATGAAAATAAGGAATTTGAGAAATTGCAATAGGAGAATCAGCAATAATATAATATATATAATATATACTTCAGACACATATTTCTGTTCTGCTAAAACGGGGAGCGACTCAATATTTCCAGTTAACTAAAGGTTTTTTTTTACTGATTTTTTTACTTATGGTTGAATAGTATGCATGCATGTTATCATTAGTTACTACTGTTTTTCTGCAATATCTTCCTGGGTAAAATGACCATTGAGTGAAAAGTGAAAGGATGTTGCAGCTATTTTTGGCTTCAGGTTAGCTTGGAGTCTCAGAGGTGCATTTATTGTATCTATCTGTGGAGGTAGTGACACAGGAGAGAAGTGAGAGCGAGGATGGGAATCATTACTGAACTTTTAGTGTTTGAAACATGCCCCCTTCTCTTACACATGCTATGAAGTAGGTAGCCATAAGGATAACTTCAAGCCCCACTTGATATGGTGGAGAAAGATTTCTTTATTTTTAAGATAGTAAAGCTATTCTATATTTTAGTGGAATAGGATGTCGGGGTGTTTATCCCCAACTTAGGCGTGGCGCAGGGTAGGTGTGTCGTAAGATGATCCGTGTATTTGTAGTAGGTTCTTATGGGTAGTCCTACTGGATGTCCTTTCTTACCCCTGTCTGGAGGTGGTCCAGACTGGGATGTCAGGTATGGGGATTCCCTGTTTCAGGGTTAGGCAATGCTTTGGCTTCTATTGGTATGAACTGGGATCTGCAGCTTTTCTTGGGGCTCTGTTCACGTCAGTGCCAGAGAAAAAGAGAAATGCAAAGGTGGAGTGGAAAAAGGGCACGATCCCTTCAGGATGGTCTGAAGCTCTCAATGTTGGTCTCTCTTATGTAGAAATGTTATTTATATATACACATCAAGGGAACACCCAGGAGAATAAAGCACAGTCTTCAGGTTACTACCAATACCAACATTTATATGTTGGTATTGGTAGTACCCTGAAGACTGTGCTTTATTCTCCTGGGTGTTCCCTTGATGTGTATATATAAATAACATTTCTACATAAGAGAGACCAACATTGAGAGCTTCAGACCAAACATTATCCCATAACATTGGGACTACTGAAGGGATTGTGCGCTTATTCTTGGAGATGGCAAATCTTGAAATGTCATAACAACACTGACACAGGATAACATAGGAAAGACCATATTCACATTCAGTTAATCAGCACTTCACTCTTTAGTACATATGGCTCCAAGACTACAATCCCTTATTTGCTAGATAGCTCTGTTGTGCAACTCAGCCTAATTCAACATGCTGAATATATATATACATAAAATATGTGTTTATATGCTTTCCTATATATACTCTATTTGCACAGATCTTGGATCAATATTGAAGTCTCAAAATTGAATACACAACCTTTTATATTTTAATTAGCTTGATTCTTTGCATAACTCAGCATCAAGTATTTTAAACTGAATTATTTGTAGAGATGTACAAACTGATTTGCATAATCAGAGCAATTGTCTATTATTAAAATATTACTGAACTTAACAAAATATTAAACAAAGCATGCTATACAAACCCACTATGATAAAAATATTTTTGTATGGATAAAGAAAAATTGTTACCCACAGCAATGACCTGATATTTAACCTGAGGCATAGCCTTGAGCAACTTAAGCATTCAACTCTTAATAGGTACACAAATCTTATTGATTTTTTCCAAACCTTGTTCTAAACCAAATTAACTTTCAAAGACAAATTGACTTTAGAGTTTTAATTCTCAGTTTTATAACTTACTTATACAGTACATGGCATTTTGACAACAAAGGTAGTGAGAACTAAAAGAAATAGCCTGATAAATTGCTGATCTTTTTTAACTGTAATTGTCTATAAAATCCAATAAACAAGCAATAAGTATTTGACTCTCTGAAATGCATTTGAAAGTCAGTTTGGCTCTGCCATGCTATTTTTAAATATCTGAAACTGTTAAATGTAGGACATACATATGTGACTGAAGAAAGTGTACATATATTTTCTTGTATGTTTAGCAATTAATTAAATTACTGTATATACTCGAGTATAAGCCGACCCGAGTATAAGCCGAGGCACCTATTTTACGACAAAATATTAGGAAAACTTAGTGACTCGAGTATAAGCCGAGGGTGGGAAATATGCTGCCCCCTGTGTCCCTCTTGTGCCCTCTGTGTCCCCTTCTTGTGTGCCCTCTGTGCCCCTTTCTTGGGTCCCCCTCTCTCTCCCCTGTGTCTCTTCCTCCCTCTCCCTCCCCTGTGTCTCTTCCCCCCTCTCCCTACCCTGTGTCTCTTCCCCCTCTCCCTCCCCTGTGTGTCTCTTCCCCACTCTCCCTTCCTTGTGTCTCTTCCACCTCTCCCTTCCCTGTGACTCTTCCCCTCTCCCTTCCCTGTGTCTCTTCCCCTCCCTCTCCCTTATCATCCTCCTCAACCCCCCTCCTCAACCTTCCTCCTCAACCCCCCTCCTCAACATTCCTCTTCAACCCCCCTCCTCAACCTCCCTCCTCAACCTCCATCCTCAACCCCCTCCTCATCCTCAACCCCCCTGATCATCCTCAACCTCCCTCCTCAACCTCCCTCCTCATCCTCAACACCCCTCCTCAACCTCCCTCCCTAACCCCCCTCCTCAACCCCCCTCCTCAAGCTCAAACACCTCATCCTCATCCTCAACCCTCCCATCCTCATCCTCAACCCCCTATCCTCAAACCCCCTCCTCATCCTCAACCCCCCATCCTCAACCCCCCTCCCTCAACCCCCCATCCTCATTCTCAACCCCCCATCCTCAACCCCCGATCCTCATCCTAAACCGTCTCCTCACTTTACCCCTCTAATTACCTCCACCTCTCCCTTTCCCCTCACTTACCTTCCATCTGCAGCTGCTCCTCTGCTCCTCCGTGCTCCTTCCGGCAGCGTCTTGACCCGGCCAATGCTAATGACGTGACACGCATTTGACGTCACGTCATTAGCATAGTGTATGGAAGGTAAGTGAGGGGAAAGGCAGAGGGGGAAGTAATTAGAGGGGTAAAGTGAGGATGGGGTTTAGGATGAGGAGGGATTTTAAGATGAGGAGGGCGGTTTAGGATGAAGATGGGGGGCTGGGGATGGGGGGGTTGATGATGGGTGTGAGGATGAGGATGGGGGGTTGAGAATGATAAGGGAGGGGGAGGGAAAGAGCCACGGTGGGGAAAGAGAGACATGGGGGTGAAAGAGAAACACGGGGGGGGGGAGAGACACTGGGGGAAAGAGAGACAAGGGGGTGGGGACTCGAGTATAAGCCAAGGGGGCCCTTTTCAGCCTTAAAAAAAGGGCTGAAAAACTTGGCTTATACTCGAGTATATACGGTACATATACAATTAAAAGTATATACAAATTCAAACATTGAGATGTCTATTATATGTAGTAATACAATGTTAAGGTTGAATACAAAAGTATTTTCAACGCTTAGTTATTTAAAAAACCCAAAAAATATGCAACAAATAAATACAATTTTTTATGTGCATGTATATCTTCAGTGTGTATCTCTGCAAGTTAAATAACACTGAATTAATGTATGGTATAATAAAGAATTAAACCATTAAATATTGTGCAAAACCATGAATACATTCTAGGAATATTAACAATATAAATGTGAAAAATGATAAACTAACATTCTTAGAAAAGGTTAAGTTCAAGGGCTTTGTCAAGAACAACAGTAACAATCACAGTCACTTAGGGCCTCATTCTATTATCAGCCGTAAACCGGCCGTAAGGCTGCGATTCCTTGCGGGGGTCCCGTTACCTTGCAATTCAATTAAACGGCCCCGCAAGGATCTCCTCTTACGGCCGGCCGTAAAACTTGCTACCGGCCGTAAGCTCTGAAAACTTAAAACTCAAAAATAAATTCAAGCCTGCACTGTACAGCTCTGTAAATGCTAGGGATCATATTGGGGGACATGAGGATTAAAAGTAACCCACTCTCAAGCTTGCACATCAGCCCAAACCCGAGTTCAAATTAACTGTTTATTTTCCGGCTGCGGCGTGGGCGGGTCTGAGGTGCTCCAAGTCCTATTGTCTTTTTACATGGATATTTGACGTATATTAAAAAATATATATTTTACGGATTTGAGTATAGGGGAATTTTGTGCTATTTTTGCTAACACCGAAAATCACTTTATAGTCTTCTCAAAGTGCAGGATGGCTTTATTTGGGCTATATTTCGTGCTTAATTGGTGCTAGCGGGACCTCTTTCCTGCAAGTAAGCTGCGGCTCGGTTTTAACCTTGCAGAGAGGGTTCCCGGAGCAATTGAATTGCAAATAGGATTTTCTTACGGCCGATTTCCTTGCGGACGTTTTAGATCAGAGGATTTCCTCCGGCGCGAGCGGCCGCAAGAGATAGCAAGGCACCGGCCGCAAGCCTGCCGGAATCCCCGGCCGGAGGGGAATAGAATAGCCGAATAGCTTACGGCCGGTCTTTGCGGCCCCGCAGCGGCTGCGGACGCTAATAGAATGAGGCCCTGAGGCCCTGATTCAATTGCACAATTTGTATATTTATACACACTTAAAATCACTCTTAATATTGCTACATATTCGGCAAATATTACTCTTTGGCACTAATGAATTCTTAAGTCAATAGAATGCATATAAACATTTATTTAAAAAAACACCCGAAGCCAAATTTATGAGTTCAAGGCATTTGCAAGTAGCTAATAGAATAAGGCTAATAATATGGTGTATAAACAGTGGGTAGAAGAGGAAATACAGAATTGGTGCCATTGATGCCATATTTTATTGAACCATGGTCATGTCAGTAAAAGAAAAGAAAAATATCAATGGACAAATATTTATGAAAAAGTGTGAATTACTGAGAAAAATATGGAGTGAAGAGAGGCTGAACAAATGCAAAAGTTCCTTGACTTTAAAATGTCACGGTTATAAAAATAGAGGGCAAAGTAAATAAAAGGTCAATAAGTAACTAAAATGTACTCAAGATAATGCTGAATGAAAAAAAAATGAAAGATAAAT
Source organism: Discoglossus pictus (assembly GCA_027410445.1). Lineage (NCBI taxonomy): Eukaryota > Metazoa > Chordata > Amphibia > Anura > Alytidae > Discoglossus > Discoglossus pictus. The sequence goes on from CM050166.1 coordinate 201,420,947, forward strand.
AAATAAGCAACTAAAAAGAAACATGAATTGAAAAAAATTCAACGGAATATCTTGATTGATAGAATATAATGGACCCTATATACATCCTTTACGTGAGTGTGCAAAAAATGCTGCTCGCAACTGGGGCAACCTTTTTGCGCAGATTACAAAGTGATTGAAATTCATATCCCTATAAACTCCATCATAATGTGTGGACCACCTATCAGGGCTATTTTAACGCAGCCTTGTTGCAGCTGCGCTCCTCACCACTGCACTGCTGCATAGACTAAGGTGCTATCAGCAGTGCAATGTGCAGCAGTGCTGCTAAATTTAAACATTTTCTCTCCTCTATATATCTACATAAACTCCTTCCCATGGCGGGGAAGGGGTTAAAATTGTAAGTGATCAGCAGAGGGTTTAAAACCCCACTTCCGATCACCCCTGCAAACATTAGAGAACCCCCAGGGATTACCTCCTCCCATGTAATGAAGGGAACCCCCAGGGATTACCTCCTCACACTTGATTCCCTCTTTTCATGCAGTAAAGGAAACCCCCGGAATTCCTTTCCCTGCTCACACACAATCCCCATTAAGTGTAACCATGATAGGTCACTGTAACTTGGTAAAACTGAGTTTTTTTGCCTATTCAGCGCTGCTATCGTTTTGGTCAGGAACTTAACTTAAAAATAAAAGATTTTGATAACACGACTTATATACAGGATTTATATTCAAATTGCATAAATAAGGTAAAAAAGCCTTCTCATCATCTCATCATCAGTTGTCCCATATATTCTTTAATTTCTTCTGAAATATTGTTTTGTCTAAGTTTATTGCATTTTTTTTTACAATCAACTTTTTATTGGGATGTGACAGGGCTGAAAAACTTGGCTTATACTCGAGTATATACGGTACATATACAATTAAAAGTATATACAAATTCAAACATTGAGATGTCTATTATATGTAGTAATACAATGTTAAGGTTGAATACAAAAGTATTTTCAACGCTTAGTTATTTAAAAAAACCAAAAAATATGCAACAAATAAATACAATTTTTTATGTGCATGTATATCTTCAGTGTGTATCTCTGCAAGTTAAATAACACTGAATTAATGTATGGTATAATAAAGAATTAAACCATTAAATATTGTGCAAAACCATGAATACATTCTAGGAATATTAACAATATAAATGTGAAAAATGATAAACTAACATTCTTAGAAAAGGTTAAGTTCAAGGGCTTTGTCAAGAACAACAGTAACAATCACAGTCACTTAGGGCCTCATTCTATTATCAGCCGTAAACCGGCCGTAAGGCTGCGATTCCTTGCGGGGGTCCCGTTACCTTGCAATTCAATTAAACGGCCCCGCAAGGATCTCCTCTTACGGCCGGCCGTAAAACTTGCTACCGGCCGTAAGCTCTGAAAACTTAAAACTCAAAAATAAATTCAAGCCTGCACTGTACAGCTCTGTAAATGCTAGGGATCATATTGGGGGACATGAGGATTAAAAGTAACCCACTCTCAAGCTTGCACATCAGCCCAAACCCGAGTTCAAATTAACTGTTTATTTTCCGGCTGCGGCGTGGGCGGGTCTGAGGTGCTCCAAGTCCTATGGTCTTTTTACATGGATATTTGACGTATATTAAAAAAAATATATTTTACGGATTTGAGTATAGGGGAATTTTGTGCTATTTTTGCTAACACCGAAAATCACTTTATAGTCTTCTCAAAGTGCAGGATGGCTTTATTTTGGCTATATTTCGTGCTTAATTGGTGCTAGCGGGACCTCTTTCCTGCAAGTAAGCTGCGGCTCGGTTTTAACCTTGCAGAGAGGGTTCCCGGAGCAATTGAATTGCAAATTGGATTTTCTTACGGCCGATTTCCTTGCGGACATTTTAGATCAAAGGATTTCCTCCGGCGCGAGCGGCCGCAAGAGATAGCAAGGCACCGGCCGCAAGCCTGCCGGAATCCCCGGCCGGAGGGGAATAGAATAGCCGAATAGCTTACGGCCGGTCCTTGCGGCCCCGCAGCGGCTGCGGACGCTAATAGAATGAGGCCCTGAGGCCCTGATTCAATTGCACAATTTGTATATTTATACACACTTAAAATCACTCTTAATATTGCTACATATTCGGCAAATATTACTCTTTGGCACTAATGAATTCTTAAGTCAATAGAATGCATATAAACATTTATTTAAAAAAACACCCGAAGCCAAATTTATGAGTTCAAGGCATTTGCAAGTAGCTAATAGAATAAGGCTAATAATATGGTGTATAAACAGTGGGTAGAAGAGGAAATACAGAATTGGTGCCATTGATGCCATATCTTATTGAACCATGGTCATGTCAGTAAAGAAAAGAAAAATATCAATGGACAAATATTTATGAAAAAGTGTGAATTACTGAGAAAAATAAGGAGTGAAGAGAGGCTGAACAAATGCAAAAGTTCCTTGACTTTAACATGTCACGGTTATAAAAATAGAGGGCAAAGTAAATAAAAGGTCAATAAGTAACTAAAATGTACTCAAGATAATGCTGAATGAAAAAAAAATGAAAGATAAATAAATAAGCAACTAAAAAGAAACATGAATTGAAAAAAATTCAACGGAATATCTTGATTGATAGAATATAATGGACCCTATATACATCCTTTACGTGAGTGTGCAAAAAATGCTGCTCGCAACTGGGGCAACCTTTTTGTGCAGATTACAAAGTGATTGAAATTCATATCCCTACAAACTCCATCATAATGTGTGGACCACCTATCAGGGCTATTTTAACGCAGCCTTGTTGCAGCTGCGCTCCTCACCACTGCACTGCTGCATAGACTAAGGTGCTATCAGCAGTGCAATGTGTAGCAGTGCTGCTAAATTTAAACATTTTCTCTCCTCTATATATCTACATAAACTCCTTCCCATGGCGGGGAAGGGGTTAAAATTGTAAGTGATCAGCAGAGGGTTTAAAACCCCACTTCCGATCACCCCTGCAAACATTAGAGAACCCCCAGGGATTACCTCCTCCCATGTAATGAAGGGAACCCCCAGGGATTACCTCCTCACACTTGATTCCCTCCTTTCATGCAGTAAAGGAAACCCCCGGAATTCCTTTCCCTGCTCACACACAATCCCCATTAAGTGTAACCATGATAGGTCACTGTAACTTGGTAAAACTGAGTTTTTTTGCCTATTCAGCGCTGCTATCGTTTTGGTCAGGAACTTAACTTAAAAATAAAAGATTTTGATAACACGACTTATATACAGGATCTATATTCAAATTGCATAAATAAGGTAAAAAAGCCTTCTCATCATCTCATCATCAGTTGTCCCATATATTCTTTAATTTCTTCTGAAATATTGTTTTGTCTACGTTTATTGCATTTTTTTTTACAATCAACTTTTTATTGGGATGTGACAGTGAACAGTATAGAATACATACTATTCATTTATGCATCAAATACAAAAAATAATTGATAGATATTATTGTAATATACTGCAAACGTTATTTAGTGACCCTTTGTTGTATACTTAATAATAATTTAGTAGACTCTTTTAAATAAAAACAAATATTGATGTCTTCATTGTAATTTCCCATTTTTCTTTGTTTCTTTTCTTTTGTAAAGTTATCAAAATACTATTTATCAAAAGGGGAAATTACTAAACATATTATCACCTGAGATTAAGTGAGAAGGGCTTTCATCTCAGTTTTTCATAGGAAATAGTGCATAGTAAATCAAGGGATGCATGTGAGATACATTTGAGATTATTAACTCTTTATTTATGTTGTTAAATTATTATTATTCTTCATGTTCAAATTATTAATTCATTCAGATTATGAGAACTAAGAAACTGGCACAAGAATCATACAAATTTCCTTTTACTTTGTGCTTCTTTTTCAGTTAATAATGTTAAGAGATTTACATTTTATGCAAGAGTTTTCTTGCTAATTTGCTGTCTTTCAGTATAACCTCCCTCCCCAACCCCCCTCCTCAACCCCCCTCCTCAAGCTTAAACACCTCATCCTCATCCTCAACCGTCCCATCCTCATCCTCAACCCCCATCCTCAAACCCCCTCCTCATCCTCAACCCCCCATCCTCACCCCCCCTCCCTCAACTGCCCATACTCATTCTCAACCCCCCATCCTCAACCCCCGATCCTCATCCTAAACCGCCTCCTCACTTTACCCCTCTAATTACCTCCACCTCTCCCTTTCCCCTCACTTACCTTCCATCTGCAGCTGCTCCTCTGCTCCTCCGTGCTCCTTCCGGCAGCGTCTTGACCCGGCCAATGCTAATGACGTGACACGCATTTGACGTCACGTCATTAGCATAGTGTATGGAAGGTAAGTGAGGGGAAAGGCAGAGGGGGAGGTAATTAGAGGGGTAAAGTGAGGAGGGGGTTTAGGATGAGGAGGGATTTTAGGATGAGGAGGGTGGTTTAGGATGAGGATGGGGGGGCTGAGGATGGGCGGGTTGAGGATGGGTTTGAGGATGAGGATGGGGGGTTGAGGATGATAAGGGAGGGGGAGGGAAAGAGCCACGGTGGGGAAAGAGAGACATGGGGGGAAAGAGAAAAACGGGGGGGGGAGAGAGACACTGGGGGAAAGAGAGACAAGGGGGTGGGGACTCGAGTATAAGCCAAGGGGGCCCTTTTCAGCCTTAAAAAAAGGGCTGAAAAACTTGGTTTATTCTCGAGTATATACAGTACATATACAATTAAAAGTATATACAAATTCAAACATTGAGATGTCTATTATATGTAGTAATTCAATGTTAAGGTTGAATACAAAAGTATTTTCAATGCTTAGTTATTTTAAAAAACCCAAAAATATGCAACAAATAAATACAATTTTTTATGTGCATGTATATCTTCAGTGTGTATCTCTGCAAGTTAAATAACACTGAATTAATGTATGGTATAATAAAGAATTAAACCATTAAATATTGTGCAAAACCATGAATAAATTCTAGGAATATTAACAATATAAATGTAAAAAATGATAAACTAACATTCTTAGAAAATGTTAAGTTCAAGGGCTTTGTCAAGAACAACAGTAACAATCACAGTCACTTAGGCCCTGATTCAATTGCACAATTCGTATATTTATACACACTTAAAATCACTCTTAATATTGCTACATATTCGGCAAATATTACTCTTTCGCACTAATGAATTCTTAAGTCAATAGAATGCATATAAACATTTATTAAAAAAAACACCCAAAGCCAAATTTATGAGTTCAAGGCATTTGCAAGTAGCTAATAGAATAAGGCTAATAATATGGTGTATAAACAGTGGGTAGAAGAGGAAATACAGAATTGGTGCCATTGATGCCATATTTTATTGAATCATGGTCATGTCAGTAAAAGAAAAGAAAAATATCAATGGACAAGTATTTATGAAAAAGTGTGATTTACTGAGAAAAATAAGGAGTGAAGAGAGGCTGAACAAATGCAAAAGTTCCTTGACTTTAACATGTCACAGTTATAAAAATAGAGGGCAAAGTAAATAAAAGGTCAATAAGTAAATAAAATGTACTCAAGATAATGCTGAATGAAAAAAAATGAAAGATAAATAAATAAGCAACTAAAAAGAAACATGAATTGAAAAAAATTCAACTGAATATCTTGATTGACAGAATATAATGGACCCTATATACATCCTTTACGTGAGTGTTCAAAAAATGCTGCTCGCAACTGGGGCAACATTTTTGTGCAGATTACAAAGTGATTGAAATTCATATCCCTATAAACTCCATCATAATGTGTGGACCACCCATCAGGGCTATTTTAACGCAGCCTTGTTGCAGCTACGCTCCCCACCACTGCACTGCTGCATAGACTAAGGTGCTATCAGCAGTGCAGTGTGCAGCAGTGCTGCTAAATTTAAACATTTTCTCTCCTCTATATATCTACATAAACTCCTTCCCATGGCGGGGAAGGGGTTAAAATTGTAAGTGATCAGCAGAGGGTTTAAAACCCCACTTCCGATCACCCCTGCAAACATTAGAGAACCCCCAGGGATTACCTCCTCATACTTGATTCCCTCCTTTCATGCAGTAAAGGAAACCCCTGGAATTCCTTTCCCTGCTCACACACAATCCCCATGATAGGTCACTGTAACTTGGTAAAACTAAGTTTTTTTGCCTATTCAGCGCTGCTATCGTTTTGGTCAGGAACTTAACTTAAAAATAAAAGATTTTGATAACAGGACTTATATACAGGATTTATATTCAAATTGCATAAATAAGGTAAAAAAGCCTTCTCATCATCTCATCATCAGTTGTCCCATATATTCTTTAATTTCTTCTGAAATATTGTTTTTGTCTACGTTTATTGTATTTTTTTTTACAATCAACTTTTTATTGGGATGTGACAGTGAACAGTATAGAATACATACTATTCATTTATGCATTAAATACAAAAAATAATTGATAGATATTAATGTAATATACTGCAAACGTTATTTAGAGACACTTTGTTGAATACTTAATAATAATTTAGTAGACTCTTTTAAATAAAAACACATATTGATGTCTTCATTGTAATTTCCCATTTTTCTTTGTTTCTTTTCTTTTGTAAAGTTATCAAAATACTATTTATCAAAAGGGGAAATTACTAAACATTTTATCACCTGAGATTAAGTGAGAAGGGCTTTAATCTCAGTTTTTCATAGGAAATAGTGCATAGTAAATCAAGGGATGCATGTGAGATACATTTGAGATTATTAACTCTTTATTTATGTTGTTAAATTATTATTATTCTTCATGTTCAAATTATTAATTCATTGAGATTATGAGAACTAAGAAACCGGCACAAGAATCATACAAATTTCCTTTTACTTTGTGCTTCTTTTTCAGTTAATAATGTTAAGATATTTACATTTTATGCAAGAGTTTTCTTGCTAATTTGCTGTTTTTCAGTATAACCTCCCTCCCCAACCCCCCTCCTCAACCCCCCTCCTCAAGCTTAAACACCTCATCCTCATCCTCAACCCTCACATCCTCATCCTCAACCCCCCATCCTCAAACCCCCTCCTCATCCTCAACCCCCCATCCTCAACCCCTCTCCCTCAACCGCCCATACTCATTCTCAACCCCCGATCCTCATCCTAAACCGCCTCCTCACTTTACCGCTCTAATTACCTCCACCTCTCCCTTTCCCCTCACTTACCTTCCATCTGCAGCTGCTCCTCTGCTCCTCCGTGCTCCTTCCGGCAGCGTCTTGACCCGGCCAATGCTAATGACGTGACACGCATTTGACGTCACGTCATTAGCATAGTGTAAGGAAGGTAAGTGAGGGGAAAGGCAGAGGGGGAGGTAATTAGAGGGGTAAAGTGAGGAGGGGGTTTAGGATGAGGAGGGATTTTAGGATGAGGAGGGTGGTTTAGGATGAGGATGGGGGGGCTGAGGATGGGCGGGTTGAGGATGGGTTTGAGGATGAGGATGGGGGGTTGAGGATGATAAGGGAGGGGGAGGGAAAGAGCCACGGTGGGGAAAGAGAGACATGGGGGGAAAGAGAAAAACGGGGGGGGGGGAGAGAGACACTGGGGGAAAGAGAGACAAGGGGGTGGGGACTCGAGTATAAGCCAAGGGGGCCCTTTTCAGCCTTAAAAAAAGGGCTGAAAAACTTGGTTTATTCTCGAGTATATACAGTACATATACAATTAAAGTATATACAAATTCAAACATTGAGATGTCTATTATATGTAGTAATACAATGTTAAGGTTGAATACAAAAGTATTTTCAATGCTTAGTTATTTTAAAAAACCCAAAAATATGCAACAAATAAATACAATTTTTTATGTGCATGTATATCTTCAGTGTGTATCTCTGCAAGTTAAATAACACTGAATTAATGTATGGTATAATAAAGAATTAAACCATTAAATATTGTGCAAAACCATGAATAAATTCTAGGAATATTAACAATATAAATGTAAAAAATGATAAACTAACATTCTTAGAAAATGTTAAGTTCAAGGGCTTTGTCAAGAACAACAGTAACAATCACAGTCACTTAGGCCCTGATTCAATTGCACAATTCGTATATTTATACACACTTAAAATCACTCTTAATATTGCTACATATTCGGCAAATATTACTCTTTGGCACTAATGAATTCTTAAGTCAATAGAATGCATATAAACATTTATTAAAAAAAAACACCCAAAGCCAAATTTATGAGTTCAAGGCATTTGCAAGTAGCTAATAGAATAAGGCTAATAATATGGTGTATAAACAGTGGGTAGAAGAGGAAATACAGAATTGGTGCCATTGATGCCATATTTTATTGAATCATGGTCATGTCAGTAAAAGAAAATAAAAATATCAATGGACAAGTATTTATGAAAAAGTGTGATTTACTGAGAAAAATAAGGAGTGAAGAGAGGCTGAACAAATGCAAAAGTTCCTTGACTTTAACATGTCACAGTTATAAAAATAGAGGGCAAAGTAAATAAAAGGTCAATGAGTAACTAAAATGTACTCAAGATAATGCTGAATGAAAAAAAAATGAAAGATAAATAAATAAGCAACTAAAAAGAAACATGAATTGAAAAAAATCCAACGGAATATCTTGATTGACACAATATAATGGACCCTATATACATCCTTTACGTGAGTGTGCAAAAAATGCTGCTCGCAACTGGGGCAACCTTTTTGCGCAGATTACAAAGTGATTGAAATTCATGTCCCTACAAACTCCATCATAATGTGTGGACCACCTATCAGGGCTATTTTAACGCAGCCTTGTTGCAGCTACACTCCCCACTACTGCACTGCTGCATAGACTAAGGTGCTATCAGCAGTGCAGTGTGCAGCAGTGCTTCTAAATTTCAACATTTTCTCTCCTCTATATAACTACATAAACTCCTTCCCATGGCGGGGAAGGGGTTAAAATTGTAAGTGATCAGCAGAGGGTCTAAAACCCCACTGCCGATCACCCCTGCAAACATTAGAGAACCCCCAGGGATTACCTCCTCCCATGCAATGAAGTGAACCCCCAGGGATTACCTACTCACACTTGATTCCCTCCTTTCATGCAGTAAAGGAATCCCCTGGAATTCCTTTCCCTGCTCACACACAATCCCCATTAAGTGTAACCATGATAGGTCACTGTAACTTGGTAAAACTGAGTTTTTTTGCCTATTCAGCGCTGCTATCGTTTTGGTCAGGAACTTAACTTAAAAATAAAAGATTTTGATAACAGGACTTATATACAGGATTTATATTAAAATTGCATAAATAAGGTAAAAAAGCCTTCTCATCATCTCATCATCAGTTGTCCCATATATTCTTTAATTTCTTCTGAAATATTGTTTTTGTCTACGTTTATTGTATTTTTTTTTACAATCAACTTTTTATTGGGATGTGACAGTGAACAGTATAGAATACATACTATTCATTTATGCATCAAATACAAAAAATAATTGATAGATATTAATGTAATATACTGCAAACATTATTTAGAGACACTTTGTTGTATACTTAATAATAATTTAGTAGACTCTTTTAAATAAAAACAAATATTGATGTCTTCATTGTAATTTCCCATTTTTCTTTGTTTCTTTTCTTTTGTAAAGTTATCAAAATACTATTTATCAAAAGGGGAAATTACTAAACATTTTATCACCTGAGATTAAGTGAGAAGGGCTTTCATCTCAGTTTTTCATAGGAAATAGTGCATAGTAAATCAAGGGATGCATGTGAGATACATTTGAGATTATTAACTCTTTATTTATGTTGTTAAATTATTATTATTCTTCATGTTCAAATTATTAATTCATTCAGATTATGAGAACTAAGAAACTGGCACAAGAATCATACAAATTTCCTTTTACTTTGTGCTTCTTTTTCAGTTAATAATGTTAAGAGATTGACATTTTATGCAAGAGTTTTCTTGCTAATTTGCTGTTTTTCAGTATAACCTCCCTCCCCAACCCCCCTCTTCAACCCCCCTCCTCAAGCTTAAACACCTCATCCTCATCCTCAACTCTCCTATCCTCATACTCAACCCCCATCCTCAAACCCCCTCCTCATCCTCAACCCCCCATCCTCAACCCCCCTCCCTCAACCGCCCATACTCATTCTCAACCCCCCATCCTCAACCCCCGATCCTCATCCTAAACCGCCTCCTCACTTTACCCCTCTAATTACCTCCACCTCTCCCTTTCCCCTCACTTACCTTCCATCTGCAGCTGCTCCTCTGCTCCTCCGTGCTCCTTCCGGCAGCGTCTTGACCCGGCCAATGCTAATGACGTGACACGCATTTGACGTCACGTCATTAGCATAGTGTATGGAAGGTAAGTGAGGGGAAAGGCAAAGGGGGAGGTAATTAAAGGGGTAAAGTGAGGAGGGGGTTTAGGATGAGGAGGGATTTTAGGATGAGGAGGGTGGTTTAGGATGAGGATGGGGGGGCTGAGGATGGGCGGGTTGAGGATGGGTTTGAGGATGAGGATGGGGGGTTGAGGATGATAAGGGAGGGGGAGGGAAAGAGCCACGGTGGGGAAAGAGAGACATGGGGGGAAAGAGAAAACCGGGGGGCGTGAGAGACACTGGGGGAAAGAGAGACAAGGGGGTGGGGACTCGAGTATAAGCCAAGGGGGCCCTTTTCAGCCTTAAAAAAAGGGCTGAAAAACTTGGTTTATTCTCGAGTATATACGGTACATATACAATTAAAAGTATATACAAATTCAAACATTGAGATGTCTATTATATGTAGTAATACAATGTTAAGGTTGAATACAAAAGTATTTTCAATGCTTAGTTATTTTAAAAAAAACAAAAATATGCAACAAATAAATAAAAAAATATATGTGCATGTATATCTTCAGTGTGTATCTCTGCAAGTTAAATAACACTGAATTAATGTATGGTATAATAAAGAATTAAACCATTAAATATTGTGCAAAACCATGAATAAATTCTAGGAATATTAACAATATAAATGTAAAAAATGATAAACTAACATTCTTAGAAAAGGTTAAGTTCAAGGGCTTTGTCAAGAACAACAGTAACAATCACAGTCACTTAGGCCCTGATTTAATTGCACAATTCGTATATTTATACACACTTAAAATCACTCTTAATATTGCTACATATTCGGCAAATTTTACTCTTTGGCACTAATGAATTCTTAAGTCAATAGAATGCATATAAACATTTATTTAAAAAAACACCCGAAGCCAAATTTATGAGTTCAAGGCATTTGCAAGTAGCTAATAGAATAAGGCTAATAATATGGGGCCTCATTCTATTAGCGGCCGTAAATCGGCCGTAAGGCTGCGATTCCTTGCGGGGGTTCTGTTAACTCGCGATTCTATTATACGGCCCCGCAAGGATCTCATCTTACGGCCGGCCGCATATCTTGGAACCGGCCGTAAGCGCAGAAATCTAAAAACGCAAAAATAAATTCAAGCCTGCACTGTACAGCTCTGTAAATGCTAGGGATCATATTGGGGGACATGAGGATTAAAAGTAACCCACTCTCAAGCTTGCACATCTGCCCAAACCCGAGTTCAAATTAACTGTTTATTTTCCGGCTGCGGCGTGGGCGGGTCTGAGGTGCTCCAAGCACTCTGAACTTTTTACATGGATATTTTACGGATATTAAAAATAAAATATTTTACGGATTTGAGTATTGGATAATTATGTGCTATTTTTTCTAACACCTAAAATCCCTTTATAGTCTTCTCAAAGTGCAGGATGGCTTTATTTGAGCTATTTTATGTGCTTAATTGGTGCTAGCGGGACCTCTTTCCTGCAAGTAAGCAGCGGCTCGTTTTTAGCCTTGCAGAGAGGTTTCCCGGAGCAATTGAATTGTAAATAGGAATTTCTTACGGCCGAAACTCCTGCCGGAGCCCCCGGCCGTAAGGGAATAGAATAGCCGAATAGCTTGCGGCCGGTCCTTGCGGCCCCGCAACGGCTGCGGCCGCTAATAGAATGAGGCCCTTGGTGTATAAACAGTGGGTAGAAGAGGAAATACAGAATTGGTGCCATTGATGCCATATTTTATTGAATCATGGTCATGTCAGTAAAATAAAATAAAAATATCAATGGACAAGTATTTATGAAAAAGTGTGATTTACTGAGAAAAATAAGGAGTGAAGAGAGGCTGAACAAATGCAAAAGTTCCTTGACTTTAACATGTCACAGTTATAAAAATAGAGGGCAAAGTAAATAAAAGGTCAATAAGTAAATAAAATGTACTCAAGATAATGCTGAATGAAAAAAAATGAAAGATAAATAAATAAGCAACTAAAAAGAAACATGAATTGAAAAAAATTCAACGGAATATCTTGATTGACACAATATAATGGACCCTATATACATCCTTTACGTGAGTGTGCAAAAAATGCTGCTCGCAACTGGGGCAACCTTTTTGCGCAGATTACAAAGTGATTGAAATTCATATCCCTATAAACTCCATCATAATGTGTGGACCACCTATCAGGGCTATTTTAACGCAGCCTTGTTGCAGCTGCGCTCCTCACCACTGCACTGCTGCATAGACTAAGGTGCTATCAGCAGTGCAGTGTGCAGCAGTGCTGCTAAATTTAAACATTTTCTCTCCTCTATATATCTACATAAACTCCTTCCCATGGCGGGGAAGGGGTAAAATTGTAAGTGATCAGCAGAGGGTTTAAAACCCCACTGCCGATCACCCCTGCAAACATTAGAGAACCCCCAGGTGTTACCTCCTCCCATGCAATGAAGTGAACCCCCAGGGATTACCTCCTCACACTTGATTCCCTCCTTTCATGCAGTAAAGGAAACCCCCGGAATTCCTTTCCCTGCTCACACACAATCCCCATGATAGGTCACTGTAACTTTGTAAAACTGAGTTTTTTTGCCTATTCAGCGCTGCTATCGTTTTGGTCAGGAACTTAACTTAAAAATAAAAGATTTTGATAACAGGACTTATATACAGGATTTATATTCAAATTGCATAAATAAGGTAAAAAAGCCTTCTCATCATCTCATCATCAGTTGTCCCATATATTCTTTAATTTCTTCTGAAATATTGTTTTTGTCTACGTTTATTGTATTTTTTTTTACAATCAACTTTTTATTGGGATGTGACAGTGAACAGTATAGAATACATACTATTCATTTATGCATCAAATACAAAAAATAATTGATAGATATTAATGTAATATACTGCAAACATTATTTAGAGACACTTTGTTGTATACTTAATAATAATTTAGTAGACTCTTTTAAATAAAAACAAATATTGATGTCTTCATTGTAATTTCCCATTTTTCTTTGTTTCTTTTCTTTTGTAAAGTTATCAAAATACTATTTATCAAAAGGGGAAATTACTAAACATTTTATCACCTGAGATTAAGTGAGAAGGGCTTTCATCTCAGTTTTTCATAGGAAATAGTGCATAGTAAATCAAGGGATGCATGTGAGATACATTTGAGATTATTAACTCTTTATTTATGTTGTTAAATTATTATTATTCTTCATGTTCAAATTATTAATTCATTCAGATTATGAGAACTAAGAAACTGGCACAAGAATCATACAAATTTCCTTTTACTTTGTGCTTCTTTTTCAGTTAATAATGTTAAGAGATTGACATTTTATGCAAGAGTTTTCTTGCTGATTTGCTGTCTTTCAGTATAACATCATTCTGAGACTATGTAATAAATTCCCTATGCTTCATTGTGTGGTTTCTTGAGGCTGCAATGGCAGTTTCTGCACAGGAAGCAAATATCTGATTTTTTTAGTGAACTCCTCTGCAGTATTTGCAAAGCTTTTTGAGTCTGGGGAAATGTGACTGCTAGTTTATTCATATTACATTGTTTGTATAATTAAATTATATTTCAGGCACCTATATAGAAATACTCAGCTATATCTACATGTGCTATTGTGTTAATCATACATTTGTACAGTGGTACCTTGGTTCTCAGCCTTACAGCCTTATTAAATTGCGATTCGACCTATTGAATAGGGCTCTATATAAGCACAGAGCATATTTTTTTACAGAAGTTTTTAGTTAGTTAAGACCTTGCTTTTGGATACAAGTTCACTAACTAAAAACTTCTGTAAAAAAATTTGCTCTGTGCTTATATAGAGCCCTATTCAATTAGTCGAATCACAATTTAATAAGGCTGTTAATTTGTTCCGGATGGCAGGTTGAGTATCAAACTCCCATAAGGAGTAATGTAAATTGGTTTTAGCAAATGCTATAAGTACCAAGGTGGCGCGATGAGTACAAAGGTTTTTTTGCTCATCTAGACAGGTTGAGTATTGAAAATGTTGAGGTCTGAGGAGGTTGAGAATCAAAGTAACACTGTAGTTTCAATAACATTATCAATTAGATTGGAGGTTTCTAGTTAATCATCTTTAAAACTGGCTATACACTGAACTAGCCATTTATTTCTAAACTAAAGGAATCTTCAGAGTGACATAATTACTAGGCAACAATTAGAATATTAATTTGTGTCTGACTCTCTGTGATCCTTTGGACTGCAGCACACCAGGAACAACTTGTTTCTGCTTGTGCTAACCCGTAAGGTTTTCATGGCAAGGATACTGGGGTGGGCTGACAATTCCTTCCGTGATTTGTCTGATCTCTCTAGTAGGACCTGCCCATCTTGGGTGAAGCTACATGGTAAAGCTTGCAACTTCATTGAGGTACATAAGCCCCTTCACCACAACAATGTAGTGACCCAGAAGGGGGGTATTCTAATCAGTGGCACAATATGCTTATTAGTAACATATTAGGCAGACTGGCTAAGTTTTATAAATCTAGAGCAATGTCTATGATTAGTGGTTCTAACTACAGTAGCTGACCAACTCACTGTTGCATAGGGTCATCACTGTTTTTCTTACAATGTAATATAATTTTAAAGCGCATAAGATCTATATCAAATGAATTTCCTTTTAGCTAATATGAATGTATAGGAAGCAACAAAGGTTCTTCTAAGCAGCTAACAAATTTAAACATATAACTCTATACATTTGTGAAGCATACTCTCTATCAGGTATGCAAGTGTTAAGAATACAGTATTTTCTCTTAGGTATATTTATGTTGAATTAAGATAACAATTTGACCACTTAATTAAAAAAAAGCCATTATTATTATCACTATAAATTCAAAATGTCATAAAAATAGTCAGCACCAGATTTAATTCATCTAAGGATTATATATAGTTTATTAGGTTACAATTACTTTGTTTTCACTGTAATTCTGTGTTTAGTTTTAAAGCAGATATTACATTGTTACTATTAAATCTATGTATTACTGTTAGATCTATGTGATATCATCCAAGGAAGAGGTGAAGTAGTCTGCAACACAAGTTGCTGGAGGATACTGGTTAGGTAAGTGAATTCTCTATTTATTCACAGTGAAAGTCCCTTTGATCTAAAACTGCATTCTCTGTCTTGACCATGAAATGTGTGAATAAAAGGACATTTTCATAAGAGAGAAAGATGTTCTAAAATCTCATACATAATTAGAAAAGAACTCTAAATAGGAACCGGATGGAAAACAAACTTTTTATTTAAAAATGAAAATATTTAATATACCAAAGAAAATATTAGAAAAAAATCAAGATGGTCAACAGTTTAGTAACATTGTGTAAAAGGTTATTTATATATATATATATATATATATATATATATATATATATATATATATATATAAAATGATTTAGTTTAAAAAAAAAAAAATTGTCTCTCTCAGCAAGTAGTAATATCAATTTGTAATATTAACTTACATTGAAGAAGCATCTTTGAAGTTGCAATGAAATGTGTTGAAGGCTCCAATGTCTGTTTCAAATGACCTTTAACAAAGCTTTTTGTTACATTTTACAGATTATTTTATCTGATATATTTAAAGACTGGGTGTCATGCATATAAGCAAGTTATATTCTGTAGTACCATAAAGAGAAATAATGAGCATGTGCATACATTTCTACATCTGTCATACTCTGCATATCTATCACCTTTAACCAATTTAGCAGTAATCCAGAGCATGGCTTGGGGTTACATTTCAAACCTAATACTGTAACCCCGAGCCACGCTCAGAGTTACACACTTCCTCCTTCGTCCCCATCCCCCTTCCTCCTGTGTTACTCTCTCCTCCTTTCCTTGCAGCACGTCTTCTGGCAGTGTCCCTGAGTCCCAGAACACTCTAAAGAAATACAAAATCACACTGAGATTTCAAGAGACCCACAAACAATGCCAAATCCAAGAGTCAATAGAAAACAACTCTTTCTGGAGCCTGTGGAAGAACTACACCCCAAATTCAAAACCTGATATTCCAATCCAGGATGGTAAAATATGGACTTACTGTTTCACACAACTCTATAAAAACTTGAAACTTGGAAACCTCAGCCAGACACAAACACAAACCAAACAAAATCTAGTAGAACTGAAAAATACTACCATACACCCCTGGACTGTCACTGCACATTGAAGCAAATACAATTCTACTTACAAACCCTAAAGAAAAATATATGTGCCTGAATTATGGGCCTGAATTAATGAGATGCTGATACACAGCAAGTAACAGTTGAAGGAAGCCCTCATAACATTTTTCAATATAATACACCAATCTGGACATTTCATTGAAACTCGATCAGAGGAAATAGTCAACCCTATCCACAAACTGGGGAATCCCACCAAACCAAATAATTACAGAGGGTTCTGTGCGAATAATAATATCAGCAAACTCTTCTGTTCAGCCCTCAGTTAGAGGATATTGGAATATCTGATGTACAATATCACTGTACACAGGAGTCAGATCAGTTTTTCCCTCTATCCTACATGCTTTGGCAACACTGTTTTTTTCTGTTATGCTAATATAGCAGATTTGATTGATTGATTGATTTAAAGATTGATTGTTACAGTGTATTCCTATGGTTCCCTACAACATTGTGTGTGATTGAGTCTAGAGCAGAGGTTTGCAAACTGTCGTCCATGGAACATCAGTGGTCTGTGAGCTCCTTTCAGATGGGACACAGTGCAAATGGGACAACCCGAAAAATTGTGTAAGAAAATTTGAAAAATGAGTGATCCATGTAGTCCCTCATCAGTATTCAAACAGACCCTGATTACATTTTAAGTGGCCCTTCAAAAAGAGTTTGGGAGAATTTGATAATAATCTGTAGGGGATTTCATAAATATCCAATACTGGTGTTTTCTGCTTCAAGAATGGCCAATAGGTAGTTTTAATAGCAAGAAGATTTTACTTAAACAAACAGGGTAGACATGACAGACAGATTGTGTTTAACAGTAAATAATATCCATAACACATATGCATCCAACCCTCTCTCTTTATGGGACAGCTATAGAGGAAGATAGACTTCTTCAATTGTTATTTAAAGCTAAATCAACACTGAAAAATCTGGAACACCACCAACAATTCTTCTACTCTCAACCTTTTAGAAGTATCTTACAGGACAATAAACCCCTAGCTGATTGGAAACAAATTCACCCAGCAAGTGGGGAACCTAGTGGTATGTAACCAGTGATACATATTTCTAGCTTTCATGAAATTCAGACAAAGTAGTAATTATTTAATGATCATTATTAGGAAAAAAGAAAAAAAAAGATCCTGCTGTGAAAATTTGATTTAAAGATTCAGATGATGAGCTTCTAAATATATGTGCACTAGTTAGAGGTGAAAAGAGCTGCATTTAATGGAAGTTTGCCAGGTCTACATCAAAGTCAATTACGCTTGATTGCCAAAATCATTGGCAGCTCAAAAAATGATATGCTCAGAATAAATAGCTAAGAAAGAATCATAGATTATCATGAAACATAAAAGGTGCAAACATATTTTGGAAAGTACAAAAAAAATCAAATAAAAGAAAACTTTATTTGCTATTATATACAATTAGTCAGTGTAGGAAGCTGAATTGCAGAATCCTAAGAGCAAAGCTTACAATTTATACAGAAAGCTGTCAATAGGTTAGCCACATAACTCCTGTCCTCCATGTCCTACAATGACTTCCTGTGAAAGACAGCATACTGTATATTTCAAGCTTGGCCTGTTAACATAAACAGCTTTATATGATAAATGTCCCTGCAACAAGAAGGATCTTCTCTGGGGGGAGATATTGATTAACCACATGGGTGTAGGAGCCAAAGAAAATCTGGGGGGGATACCGCATATAATATAAAATACCACATAACTGCTTCTCTACACATAAACATACACATTGAAAAATCTGGCGGGGGGATTTGTCCTTATCGCCTGTCCTCCCCAGTTCCTACACCCATGATTACCCATCCCCAGAATCTATTCCCTAACCTAGGCATCCTAAGCTTTTATGTATACAACACCAAGATTATAGAGCTCTCTGATGCCACGGAAATTAGAGTTAACCCTAATGGTGTCCTTTTAGAAGGGGTAAATTTTGAGAACTTGGAGGGACATTTGTGAGATATGTATTTAGCATTGTAGTGAACATAATTTGCCATTACCATTTATCCTACTTGTAGGATCTGATGTCTTATCAAACAGACATTATTCACAGAAATCAGAAATAAACATGTTGGGGTAATATTCTTTTGAAACCCCCTGTCACTCCTAATAGAACTCCAGATTCTACAAACACAGTTTGTGAAGACCTGCTCTCAGTCATCTACTACTAAGCCAACCAATTCAATTCAATCAAGGCATTTCAACCTATGTTTATTTATACACACATTGCAAAATGCAGAACAGCAATTTATAGTGTTCTGGCATCCATTATCAGGTAACAAAACTCAGATAACCATCTTTAATTGTTGATGTCCAACACCTTACACTTTAGTCAATCTATGCTGATTTGTTGGAGGACACTAAAGTTGAACAAGGCATACATAACTTCTTACCTGCTGTACATTGTTTCATTCTACAGTGCATGACCCCAGCAAGATCCAATAGGCGTTTAGCTAAATAAACACACTGACCAATTGTTTCTTGGGAAAATTACGGGCCACAGCTTTATTAAAGCAACCAAATTCCAGTAACCAATTAACATAATTAACATTGTTACATCACAGCTTAATTAAACATCCCGGAGGAGATGTTTTCCTCATAGGTATCACTCCCAAATCATTGCCCCCCGGCGTGTATAATCAAAATGTGTGGGCTACCGTGATGATGAGCATTGTTCTCCAACAGGCCATTCACCTGTGTCCATCTCAAGCCGCGGAACCCAAGCCAAGCACGCTCGTCTCCCGGAAGCCCAGTTTTACATTGTCTCCAGTGACTGCGGCTAACCGGTGAGCCCAATACATGTAGGAATGGCCGACGATCCACAGATCGTTTTGTTTCTGCAACACACAAGACAAAGTCCAATTAGATGAACCTTTCTGGCCGTATATAGGACCTAAAACGTTTCGACTCCCATCTCCCAATCTTTTTAACCATGCTCTCGGGCAGCCTTAGTCTTGTCACCTCCATAGCGGCCCCAATCCGAAACGAGTGTGTGCCGAAGTCCGCCGGGTCCATGCCTAACTGCCGTAAGGTCTTCTTCAGCATCCTTTCAAATTGAAACCGCGACAAGGCCTGGCCGTTGGCATGCAAAAGCAGTGGGCCTGGCCCTGCCGGCCGTTTTTCAAAGTACAACCTCACACTTGCCTGGGGGCAACACTACATTCCAGTTTTGTATATGACCACTTCCCT
Organism: Discoglossus pictus; assembly: GCA_027410445.1. Taxonomy (NCBI): domain Eukaryota; kingdom Metazoa; phylum Chordata; class Amphibia; order Anura; family Alytidae; genus Discoglossus; species Discoglossus pictus. Next base: position 201,440,562 of record CM050166.1, read on the forward strand.
TCCTTTTCCAGCCTGGTCCGTTTTTGACCTCCTTAGCCATACCAACAATTTGTCACCTTCCAGACAGATGTCCTCTGCCAGCAGCCCCCCGAAACCAGTTCCCCAATCCTGAAAGCCCCGAAGAATGCTAGGGAAAAGGCCGTCCAGAAAAGCAGGGATTCGAAGGAGTCCCTGCAAGAACCACAGCAGAAATCCTATCGCCTTCTCTTCTGATCCTGCTCCACCGGCGTCCTCAACCATGTCGCTCCACCTGCTCCATACCTTCTTGTAGTCCACCCACGTCTTTGGCGCTACCGACTGTCTGACGTAACCAGCTGCCTTACCACTCCAAGCTCCCAGAGTTCTGGAGGTATGTCCTCTCCGTGATCCTTCGCCTCTGGCGCTAATGCCCAGAACCAGGTTCCCTGCGTCAGCCACCCCAACGTTCAGGCTGGGAACAATCTCAGCCCTCACCCAGTTGTTTTCCCGTAGGCAACAGAGAACCAAATGCCGTATGAGTCGTATCAATGGCTCAGACGCCGCCGTCAAGCTATTGGTTTGCATTGCCTGATTGAAAAAGGACCTAGCGGTTCCCGAAACCCTTGGCCCACAGATGAACCACCGTGGTGATGGCAAACAGTTCCATAACTGTGGCATCGCCTGTAAGCCCGCCCTTAGCCCATGATGCGGGCCATTATGCTGCGCACCACGCGCCTCTGAAATAGGCTCCCATTCCGACCGTACTTGCTCCTGCATAGAGGCCGAGCTGCTCGTTCATCACCCTGCTCAGCTGAATCAAGGTGCTTCCATTGAAATTCCAAAGGAATGCCGTCCACACTCTTGCATCCTCTTTCATAGCCCCAGACACTTTTATGAAATGATTCGGCTGTGATATTCCGGTTGTAGCCAATTACATTCTTCTGCTGAATATTCGGCCCATTGGAATGATCCTGCACGCAAAATTAAGTTTTCCCAAGATGGATTGAAGCCGCCTCAAAGACACTCTACTTGCGCCTGTTAGGGCTTCCAGTTCTGCTGACAGGTCCTTCTCCATCGGTAAACTACACTCCATCTTGTCCAAATTGATCCGTATACCCAGAAACGTCAAATTTATGGTAGGCCCTTCTGTCTTTTTGTCTGCCAGGGGAACCCAAAAATCCTGACATATCCTTGAAAAGGTCCTCAGTATAAAGTCGCAGGTGGTTAGACGCGCAGGACCCACAAAGAGAAAACCGTTGAGGTAGTGGGTAATCCCATGGCAACCTGACTCGGTGTGCGCTACCCATTGCAGAAACGTATCGAAATAGGAACAACAAATCGAGCACCCCATGGGCAGGCAAAGGTCCACGAAGTACTGTCCGTCAACAAAACAATCAAGGAAAGATGACTCTGAGGATGCACAGGTAGCAAACGAAAAGCGGATTCGATATCCACCTTCACCATCTTAGCCCCGACGCCTGCCAGTCTTACCCGGTCCATGGCCAGATCGAAAGGAGGGTAAAATTCTGACGAATACTGTTTGTCGATCCCGACGTTGACTGAGCCGACAATTTCTTTTTTCAACAATTTTGGGAAACTTGTTTTGGGCATATTAGGAATATTTTGGGCATTACCATTTCCTTTTCTGTAGAAAATGTTTTATTTCACATTTTTTCGAATCAGCTTGCTCTGGACGTAATTGCGTTTTTACTTCAGATATTCATGGCATCTAAACTGTTGATAGCAAGGAGATGGGGTCAGTCTTCCGTTCCCTCTTGGGGTGAAATCACATACATGGTAGATAGAAACAGAAATCTTGAAAAATCTCTTCAAGAGCAAGGTCTTATAAAAATAAAACATTATAAATGGAAAATTTGGGATCAAAATAAAGATCTTTCTCGGTTATGATCTAAGTTTTAATATCTCTGGGACTTAGCTCCCAGAAATTATAATTTCTGGTATAAGTCCACAATATGTATTGTAAATGTATGTCTTGTCTTTTTCTTTTGTCGTTTTTTTTTTTTTGCTGTGTATTCTGTTTTATATATTTATATTGTAATTGTCTACTTTTGATACCAATAAAAAAATTAAAAAAAATAGAAAGGAGGGTAAGATGCTGACGAATACTGTTTGTCGATCCCGACGTTGACTGAGCCGACCGGGGGTTAAGACAAATGCTGGATGAGGCGGAATTTTCCCGTTTCCTTCTTCGGCACGATGCCTAGAGGGGAAATGACTAAACCCTGGAATGGAATGGAGGAAAAGGGGCCCGCCATCCTTCCCAGCTCTACCTCAGTCTGGATTTTATCTGACGCCACACCGGGAAACTCCTTCACCGATTTCAGGTTTCGGAGATGCGAGGTGGGGCGAGAGTGCCCTGAATATTGAACCCCTCCCAAAAGCCCTTGCGTAGAAGGGCCGCCGCCCTTGCTTTTGTTGGCAACCTATTGTAGCGTTCTAGCCATGGCAGCATTGCGACCATCCCTTTTTGAGCAGGCTCTCCGGCCCTGAACCCATCCTTTTGCCTGCTGCATCTGGAGACCGCGTGGAACCCATCGCAACTTGCACAGGCATGCTTGAAAAGGTAGTTTGGAGCCCACTTGCAGATGCCCTCATTGAATGAGTGGCAGACTCCTCGACCAGTTGTTCCCGGGGTGGCGGGGCCTCTAGCCCCGCCTGGATTCCCGTGAAAGGGCGGCATTGCCCGCATTGGTGTCATTATGTTCAGCCAATAGGCCACCGCCTTGTTGCTCCACGCCATCTCCGGTCGGGAGGGAATGTACTGTCGGAATTCCTCATCATACCGCCACCAAGCCATTCCGCCATACGTCCGGTATGCGTTCCTGATCTCCTCCAGATACACAAACAGCCCAGAACATTGCTCCGGGTGTCTTTCACCCATGACACAGGCCATGATGGCGAAAGCCTGTAACCAGTTGTCGAACGTCCTAGGTATGTGCCTGAGAGTGGGTCTCCGGTCATCTCCTTCCTTGTGGAACCTATCCAGAAGATCTGCCAGATGTGACATTGGTAATAAGGAAAATATATCTATGTAATCTCGTCGCCAGATTTTTTCTTTGATGTCTAATGCTAAATGCGCTCCCAAATTGTCTTGCGAGCAAACGATGGATGGCCTTGCAGTTAAATCCCTTACACCTTTTCCGCTGCTCTGCTGCTCCGCTCCTCCGGCATGTGCTATGAAGCTCATCTGGGGGACTACAGGGTTGGTGAGCCCCACGCGGGGTGACCTCGCGGGAGGAGATGGCACCGACCATGCCTTCCCGGCCAAACCCCCCACCCATGCCCCAAAGTCTTCATCGGAGATGGCAATATTATGAGCTGCTATTAGGTATTTCAGGGACGTTAGGAATTTAGATGCCCTGGGAGAGTCTTCATGTACTGCTACCACTACCTCCCTGGGATGTCCAAGCCTCTCACCTGTCTCTCCCTGCCCCGGGGCAGCTCCCAGACTGGGGATAACATGCCGATCTGCACGAGCGGACTTCCCTGCTTGCCTCGACCGCCGAGGACTCCTCTCACCCCCTATTGTTAAAAAGGGTGGAGGCCGAATGGCTAGGCCCTCGCCCGCGCTTCCCACTGGCAACACACTCTCTATGGTGGTGGGGATAAGCTCCTGGCTCTTAAGAACCCTACCCATGCCCTCCACGCTGCTCATGGCCCTATTGCTCAAATCTGAGCAAGCATGCTGCTCCGTCAGCCTATCTAGGCTATGAGGTCTGTCCACTGGACCCAGGCTACCGGTCACTGCAGGCCATGCCTGAGCCTCAGTGGCATGAAACTCCCCCCCTATGTGGCCCGAGTCCATCCTGTCTTGGACCTATCCAACCCCATGTCGTAATGCCCGAGTTCTGACCATGGTCAATAAGGCCTCCAACTCCCCGGGGTCCATTTAGCCAACTCACACCGCAGGCACGCGGGACACACACACAGGAGATCAAGAGGAATGCTATATCTATGTATATAGGGGATGTGTTATGTTGCACATTAAGGGTTAACCTGATCGGCAGAGGAGGGCAGCGTGAAGCTGTTCATCAGAGCAATGGCCGGCGCAGAGTGAGGAGTAAGCCCGCAAAATGGGCGGAAGTCCCTCATCCTGCCTCCAGCCAATCAAGAGTGCCCAGGCTCCCCTGGGTCACTCAGCGCTGCGTCAGACTCGGCGTGCCTGGAGCTGCCTCTGCGCCGGTCAGTACTTACTGGAGAGAGGCCTCCTTCTCTCGCTTGTTATCTTATCTATGTGCATGATCAGTATAGCAGGGAATCATTTATTTTTAAAAAATATAAAATAGCCATTTTGAGTAGCACATCACCCCCCACCTAAAATTCATCAGGGGTCTCGCTCAGGGTTTGGCACGATTTAAGAATTGATTTATTTTATCACAATTCTTTTAAAAACACTGGATTCAAAATAAGGTCCCCTCAGTGTCTTAGAAACAAATATTCTGATAAAATTAAACCCAATCCCTGTGGGGAAGAAACAAAAATAATACTAACACCAATGAACTGACAAAATACTTGAGGATGAACAAGAAAAAAAAAGATTTTGGACTACTATTGTAAATAATATTTTAATTTTATAATTATTAATCATTTCAGTTTTGTTAGATAGTCTTGGTTTGTAGACTATGTACAATAAGTGTTGTTGCAAATAAGCATTTTTATATACTGACATCTGTACACCATTTATCATCTAGTCTTGTGAAAATAAGCCAAATGATGAAGTTGGAAAGAGAGTCTGTCAAACATCATAACAGATATGAGACAAGAAGTTATTTAATATGGAACAGTTTTTACCTTTCTAAAGACATCAACGAGACAGTTAAGATGTGGCGTTGAAAGGGACGGTATAGTTATAACCAACAACCCAGTAACTAAGTAACATTTACCTTCAAAAAGACACTGAATTCAAGTTAATAGAGAACTTAATGGAGCACATTTGAAATGTCTCTGGATTTCATTAGCAATTTAATAGACCTAATTATTTTTTTACTTTTATGCACTTATTTTATTAAGAAGTGCTTAAATGCTCTGTCTTTCTGCCTAAAGTCTTAAAATGTTTACCTGTTTGGGCCTGTCCTTGCAGCTTATGAATACACAGAGTGTGAAGTGTAGAGATTCATATTAACCTGCCAGTGACCCCTCTCCAGGAGCATGTGGCAGAATGTTACCATTACATTTTTTGCTATGAGACAGGGCAACCCCAGTATTTAGAAGTGCACTGTCTTCATTAACTGCAGATGGGAAAACCGCTTAAGAACTATTTGTGAGATTTTAGGCAGAAAAACTGATTTTAAGCACTTCTTAATAAAATAAAGTACACAAAAGTAAAGAGATATATAGGTATATTGTATTCATAGTGAAATCCAGAAGCCTTCCATGTTGATTGGAGACGATGCAATTAATACACATGCAGTTCCTGTGGAGGCAGAGGAAGAGAAGCCACTTCTGATATTGACTGTGAGAGCAGACTTCAGTGTATCGCTGATAAGTGAAAGCACCAAAACGTAAGGATGTTGCCCTAAAGACAGAGGCAGTTTAAGATTGAGTCTGATCTATGATTGGACATTATTCTCACTTTCCTTTATAAGTACCTGCAAAGGTATGATATCTGCATATTTTTTAACCAGACTGCACCCAAATCCTTTTGTAAGAGATTTACATGGGTTTGAGTTAAATCTTATATGGCATCTGTGTCCTTCAGAGCAAAGCATACTTGATCATTATATACTCTTATAATGATACTTATTTTTTCTCATTCCTCAAATGTGCTTTCAAATGTGTAAACTTACACAACCTTCTATCTATTTTACCATATAACCCCCTCAACTGGTTAAAAGACCACTGCAGTTTAACAAAAACTTCACATTCTTTTGACTGATGTATTAAACTATTTTTTTGTATTATTTATTAACTTTAATTTGCGCCAACATATTTTGTAGCGCTGTACAGTGGATAAGAACAAGGAAAAATACCAAATTAACAAACTGCAGAAAATGAGCTCAGAATCTTTGCTGAAATTTATTTTTACCAAAGCACCCTACAGGATTGAAAACGTGCTACTTACAATCGAGAGGGAGTGAAAGAGGCAGAAACCTGGGAGCAGATAAGGAATAGCAAGGGTCGGGAAGCAAGAGAAAGTTTGCTTAGGTAGGAAGGTGTGCAAAGTTAGAAAGGTTATTTAATTTAATGGGAGAGGGAAGGGATCTGATGGAGAGTCGGTGTGCAAGGCTATTGTATGTAATATATATTGTGCCCCTAGTGGATATATAACATAGCCTGCAAATGGGAAAGTCTGGTGGGAGGGAACATTAACTAACAACATTAACAGCCCTGTAAGACAGGAGCATACATTTAGAGAAAATCCTAAAGCTAGTTGACTCTGCTTGTGTCATCAGCTCGTACATTTTGTACTGTTAGGTTGCCTGCAGTTTTAGGGGAGGAACTACTAGAGATTGCTCTTCTATTTACTTCTATTGTCAAGTATGCTGTTGTCAGTGGCAGTTTTCAACAGAATTGAATAGAGATGTTAATTAAATGGTCTTTCCCATTTCTCTGAGGAATCTAATTCTGTTAGAATCTAAAGGCAAAATGTCTGCTATAAAAAAAGGTTATATTTATTTTAAACTTTGTAAAAACACGTTTCACGTTACCAAGTTCTTCATTTGAGTATACTCTAATTATCAGTATCACTTGTCCTTTAGATCATTTTGGAAACAAATATTAAACCGATATGAATAACTAAACATACAATTACCCATCCAGCCACAATTTTGGCATTTTATATTATATTAATTGTTTAATTCAAAATACTAATATGTGTTTCCTGCTTGCTTGAATCTGGTTGGACCATATTAACACATAGGATTGAATGTGTGTTCAATGATTTCTTATTAAACTAAGTTGCCATATTTTAATGGCAACTAAAATAGTTTAATTCAGGTGGATTTCATCAATGTGCCATGTGTATTATGATTACATAATAATATTTGTTTTACATGTTTACAGTTTGTTGTTATAATCTAGAAAAATAGTTTGACGTCCTCTGCATGAGAAGGAACTGGGTCTCTGCATTTGTGTGCAGATGAATAGAGAGCAATGTGGTATCTTACAGTTGAACACATTTCTAGGACTATACCTATACTAGCGACTTGCCCGTCAAAAATTACGGCAATAAAATTGTAAGGCAGGTAATGCTGTTTGCCACACAAAGTAAGGCTTTTGGTCCTCTGAGTACCTTCAGCGCTCATTGCGAGCCTCACGCTGAGTGCCTTTGGAGCTCGAGTGGCTCACAATGAGCGCCGGCGGCGCTCATTGCAAGCCTCTCCCCTTGTGTACTTTTGCTCCTCTGAGCACCCTCTGCGCTCATTGTGAGCCCTGCACTGAGCGCCTTCAGTGTTCATTGCAATCCTCTCCCCTGCGTATTTTTTTTATATATATATTTTTTCATGATAATTAATTCATTAATTAACTAATAAATTAATATACTTTACCTATTTGTAATTAATATATCCAGCAATCAATATCCCGAAGAGCTAACAATCTGTTTTGATTTTCCTGCAGCTTACAAAGTACATTTGAACTGTTGCTGACCTGAGGTGTGTCAAGTGTGCAGTGTAGAGTAATAGGCTGTGTGCGTGAGGCCAAACCATTAGTTTAGTTGTGTAAATCGCCATTTTAAAATGTTAATGTTATTAGTGGCAAGTTAGTGTTGTAAAATATCGGCAATTGTATATGTGTTACGCGGGTGTGGATCACTTTCCTTCCTTCGTAATAGTGTATTTTGTACCTCGTACGTTCCTGGGTAAAAGTCTTATGTGCTTGGCGTTTTTTTGCGTTGTTAGGGGTCTTGTAGCCTCGTATTCACTTTTTTTGGCTGCATTATTTTTTCTCGCTTAGCCGATTTTGCTGTTTTTTCATTTTTTTTCAGTGTACGCATTTCGGCCGTTAACTTAGTATTTTTGCAACCTCATATATTTCCGCGGGTTGCATTTTTTTTTTTCTAATTCCTGATGGGTTGTGGGATCTCAAGGTTTTTTTTTTTTCTTCTAAGTCCTGCTTTTCTGTTTTTTTTTTTTTTTTACCAAGAGTGAGGCGCTGTAGAGCCTCCACCTCCTGCTTCGCGAGGTCTACATTTGCAGCTTGCAATGAGCCTTTGGCTCATTGCAGTTTAAGTCCCCCTCCACAAATGCGGCCCCTCGCTTTGTGAGGGCCTGCATTTGCGGCCTGCAATGAACCGATGGCTGACGTTGGAACCTCCACCTCCGCAAAGCGAGCTTGAAAGCGTGACGACGACTCACAGTTTGACAATTATAATATGTGATTTACACCATTCTCTTTAGTGATCTGCAGTAATGTCCCCAACAAATTGACTAAAAACAGTTAGGGTCTAGTGCTTAATGCAGGCACTAACTGCCCAAAAAATTGGAAATCCTGCTATCTTAAAACTTCCCCAGCTAACTTGTATTAAGATACATTTTGTGAGAGCCCTTTGAATGTGGCTTGCAAAAATTCAAATATTTAAGGCCTGGAGAATGGTCTGTGTATTCAGGAAGTGAATAGCGGTAAGGAATAAATATTTTGCAGAGACCTAGCAATGTGATCATGTCAAATGCAAAATTATTCTCAGTTGAAATCTCCAAAGCTATAAACTTTTTAACTTTTTTGTTAATTTTTCAAACGACAAAAAATACACAAAACAAAACAGACAAGACTATGACTGAGAATTTAAACAAAAGTATAATACATTATTTTACAATCACAAAGAAAGAAAAAAAAAAAAGCAAATATAGCCTCATTCACACCACATTCATACCCTATGTTAGTACCCAGATGAGGGTCAAAGAAATCTCATCTAAACTTGATTTGTTTAAGCATTCAAGGTTCTACAATCGAGTCCCAAACTGACCATTTAAATTTGTGTTGGTTAATAATTTTGCCGGATTCATACAGGTTTTCTAAATCTCTAATATGATTAATTTTTTGATAAATTTTGACCCAACTAGGAGGTTTGGGTTGTTTCCATCTGCCAATAATGGCAGTTTTGACTGTGGAACAAATCTGAACAATTAACGCAAGCTCTCTGATTTTAAGAGCGTCAAAGAAAATATGAAATAGACAACCCTATGGGGTAGAACAGATAATCATTTTTAATGTCACTGATATAATGTCTATTTCCACTAGTTCTTCCTTAATAATATTTTTTTTACTAAATAATATTGAAACACCTCTAGAGTTTTTTTTTAAATGTGGAGTTATATTTTAGATAATATTCATTAGAACCAAAATTTGGTGTCTTATTCCCATCCCAATGTGTTTCTTGAAGAAATAAAATATCACATCTTTGTTGTTTCATCAATCTCAATAAATAACTCCTCTTGCTCTGGGAGTTAAGACCTTTTACATTGAAAGTAATACATTTAATTGACATTTAAATTACTAATTTTGCTAACTTTGAATTTGTATTTAATTCTAGCTAGTTCATACAGATAAATGATGAGAAACTGGTAATGGAAACAACCCAACCTTATCTTATTCTTAGGGACCTTGAAGTAAGTGATATTTTAATTACATAACCATTCATACTGACATACATACCTATAAGAAACATAAAAAAACAACATGTGAAGTCTGTTATTAGGTTCTACGCCGATAATAAAAAGTGTGAGGCCGCTATAGGCCAAAGGAAGTGAGGATAAGTAAAAAGAAGAAAAAAAAAAAGAATATAAATTATTTAAAAATATGTTGTTCGAAACAACTGTGCAAAGTATAGTTAAATACGTTCTATTTTAATAAAAATAGTGTCTTGCTATAAAAAAAGTGAACCAAGTTTTTGTCTATTAAATTCTACACATTTTAAATATATAAAAAAAATAATTAATGTAACCACTCCTATGTAGAGGAAAGTGTAAAAAAACAAAAATTGATTAAAGAGTTAATTTAGTTTTAGTAGTGTTTACAATAACTAGTAAGCCTACTGCTCAGGTGATATATTTTAGTGAATTATAATACAACCCGGTGAGTAAGGTGTTCTGTAACATGGGTGTCAATTACGATAAATTAGCAGTAATATTTAAGTGATTTGTCATGAGACCCCATAGGGACAAATATTCAGGGAAATGAATATAAAATACATTTCGGCAACAACAAAAAAACAAACAAACCCCCCCCCCCCAAAAAAAACAGGAAATCTGTTGTCACGTAGCCTAGTCCATAGAATTTATTCCCTTTTCTTCTCTCTCTTTTTTTCCCCCTTTTCTTTTTATATTTGCAAAAAACTGAAAGTCAGTCTCTCAGAGTGAAAGGATTTATGACTTCTGCCATTCTGGTCTCAGTGGTTTTAATGCCTTAGCATCTCTGAGGGGCGATTTAGTGACAATACCCCATTTAGAGAGTAAGTCTCGCTCTTCTAGTGGTGATTTAATTTTGAACCATCTTGAATCTTTTAAGACCGATAGGCCCACAGGAAATGTCCATTTGTATGGCAGATTATCTGATCTCAAGGCCAGAGTAATGGATGAAAATTCTCTGTGTTTGAGTAATGTTGCTGCTGATATATCTGAAAAGACTTTTATGCCTTGATAAGGGGAAGGAAGGGACTTCAATGCATAGCAAGCTTTACTGATTGCTTGTTTAGATGAAAGGAAGTGGAACTTGACTATCACATCCCTAGACCAAGAGGTGTCAAGATGTGATGGTCTGGAAATTCTGTGATAAGAGTCCAGTCTAAGATTATGTTGAGAAAGTGCTGGAACAAGTATATTAAACCATTTTTGTAGGTATCCAGATCTAAGTTTAGAATGTTTTCAGGTATACTCCTAATTCTGAGGTTAGATCTTCTCATCCTGTCTTTTATGCTTGCAATTTTAATGTTAATTTCTCTCAAGTTGTCTTTTAACTTTTGAGAGTGAGATAGAAGAGAATTATACTCGATGATCAAATTATCACACCGAGATTCAATTTGTGATGTTTTGAAGTTGAGTTCTTTAATGGCCAAAGCATTTTCCATAATTTGATGTTTTACATCAGCCATTAAGCTAAGCTGAAAGTCGTGAAGAATCTCTTTCATCTTAGATGGAGTTAATAGGTCATCATTCGAGATTTCCGTGTCACTAATTTGAGAACTTTCAGATAACAATGTTGAATTCGATGCTGGTGTTTTATTGTTGTCAGGCGAGTTTGGTTGTGAAACCTCTTGTAGCTTGTTAGAGCTTTTAGGTAAAAAGAAAGCAGTAGATTTGTAGATCTGCCGGCATGATAGTTACTTGAAAGAGACTTCCCTTGTCTATTTTTCTTCTTTCTATCTTCCTTTTTTACCTTCCTTTTCTCCTATATCTCTTTCCCTTTCTCTCCTTTCTCTTTTTACTTTTTCTCCTTTTTTCCTTACAATTGATAGGAAAATGAAAGGCGAAATTCCCTATGTTTTATGTAGATCCAATAAAACTTTTAACAGTAGGCCAAATAAAGCCTATAGAGTTATGGGAAGTTTATCTTCTATTAGGACTTGTCATATTTAGTCCAAGTGATTACACTACATCAGTGATTAAACAAGTTATTGCAGCAGTGTATACACAATTAAGTGTGCAGGGAGCCAGAAAAAAAAGTTTTAATAGTAATCCTTTGGGTATACAATTGAAATAAAATGCAGTATGGAAAGCTGAGAGGCTTAAAATATTGGGTGTGAGTTGATATTGAGAAAAGTGGAAAGAGGGGCTTATAGCACAAACAGAGTAACTCACAGAGGCTTGAAATTAAAAAAAAGTCCAGTCCATGTGTGAGGAAATGATCAAAACTCTCACTCAGCCCCAGCTTGCAGCACTATGTCAAATTATCGCTTGGACAAAAAACGGCCGATATTGCACTGTAGTGTATTAGGTGCACAATGTGCACAGCTTGTTTTGTCACAAGCCACTTGAGATAAGAATTGATTGCATAGCCACCAGCTGTAATTGGCACTCTCCGTCGTATAAGGCCCCAAAAGCCAAACCATCACAGCTTACAGTCCCAGCACACATAGGGCCTCATTCTATTATCGGCCGCAGCCGTTGCGGGGCCGCAAGGACCGGCCGCAAGCTATTCGGCTATTCTATTCCCTTACGGCCGGGGATTCCGGCAGGCTTGCGGCCGGTGCCTTGCTATCTCTTGCGGCCGCTCGCGCCGGAGGAAAGCCTTTGATCTTAAACGGCCGCAAGAGATTTGCAATTCAATTGCTCCGGGAAACCTCTCTGCAAGGCTAAAAGCGAGCCGCAGTTACTTGCAGGAAAAAGGTCTCGCTAGCACCAATTAAGCACATAAAATAGCTCAAATAAAGCCATCCTGCACTTTGAGAAGACTATAAAGGGATTTTAGGTGTTAGAAAAAATAGCACATAATTATCCTGTACTCAAATCCGTAAAATATTTTATTTTTAATATCCGTAAAATATCCATGTAAAAAGTCCAGAGTGCTTGGAGCACTTCAGACACACCCACGCCGCAGCCGGCAAATAAACAGTTAATTTGAACTCGGGTTTGGGCAGATGTGCAAGCTTGAGAGTGGGTTCCTTTTAATCCTCATGTCCCCCAATATGATCCCTAGCATTTACAGAGCTGTACAGTGCAGGCTTGAATTTATTTTTCAGTTTTTATATTTCCCAGATTACGGCCGGTTCCAAGATATGCGGCCGGCCGTAAAAGGAGATCCTTGCGGGGCCGTATAATAGAATCGCGAGTTAACTGAACCCTCGCAAGGAATCGCAGCCTTACGGCCGATTTACGGCCGATAATAGAATGAGGGCCATAGCAAATAAGTATGAATGATAAGTGTAACAGGAATTTTATCTTCAATTAGGACTTAACACATTTAGTCCAAGTGATTGCATTGATCAGTTGAAGAAAAAATATTGCAGCAGTATGTACACATTTAGTTGTGCAAGGAAACAAAAAGGAAATAATAATCCTTTATATACTAAATTGAAATATAATGCAATATAGAGAGTTGAGAGGAATAGGATATTGAATGTGAGTTGATATTAAAAAGGAGTAAAAGAGAAAAAATGGAGGCTTATAGCCCAAACAGGGTTACTCACAAAGCCTTGAGATAATAGAGAACCAGTCCACGTGTGAGGAAAAGATCAAAGCTCTCATTCAGCCCCAAATTGCAGCACTAAGTCAGACTTTTCCTTGGACACAAGTTGATGATATTACAGTGTAATATACTTTATATAGAATGTGCACAGCTTATTTTTGTGCCAAGCCATCTGCGATAAAAATTAGTCGCATAGCCACCAGCTGTAGTCAGTACTCTCCATCGTAAAGGTCACCCAAGGCCAAACCGCCACAGCTCCCAATCTCTGCAACCACGCCGACCTGGAGTCCGCCACTCCAAATCCTGCGAAAATATTGCAGGAGCACCAGTGGCACCACCCAGAAAGGGGGAAGATGAAATCACTTGCAGCAGCAGAGCAGCAGTATCTGAGGAAGTCAGGACCTCAGATAGGAGGCTATAACATCGGGGCAAGGTTGAGTGATTTTCATGGTCTTCCCTCAGCTCCTTCATCGGCCTCCAGCCATATTACGCGGCAACCAGCACACTTCCGGTCACGCCCATAGCCTCTTCAGAGAGCAAAGCTATAAACTTTAAGACTGTGAATGGACTTGTGTTTGTGCAACACATAGACCTCATCCTATCCAATGTTCCATTGTGCTCCAAGAGATTATGGATGTCATCTCCACTAAGTCACACATCTTTCGCTAGGGATTTTATAGAACAGAATTAGAAGCTATACAATGGACAGAGTGGATAAACTATCAGTCTATCAGTGATAAATGGTTCAGAATAGTACAGAAAAGTCAGACCAGTCCTGAAAAAAACGACAATCACAATATCTATATGGACTTCTTTAGCTCCTTCTGTCTCTCTTGATTTATGTATGGCCATAGTATGGAGTATTACAAAATTTAATATGCTAGATGTATTTGCACTAAGCTTTACTAAACATATGCTGGTTCTCTGCCTAGTTATAAGTATACAGATAATACATAACAAAAGTCACATACAGAATCACTGTTAAGGTAACTTAAACTATTATTATTTCAGAAATAATTAAGACACAGTCAAAAGTATATTCATCAAACAAAATGTACAGTATAAAATATGTTACCAATTGAAATGTAATACATTTTTAATTGCTTTACTAATTATGATTGCAATTAACTACATAATACAATCTTCAATAACATGTCAAACAGTATAGAGTTAATAATATAAAATAAATCATACTCAGTAAAAATATGAAATAGAGGGCTGTCAGATTTAAAAAGACTAATTAATACCTATCACAAAATGTAAAACAATTTTCAAAGGAAAGAGACATGACTTCTGTAGATTTAACTATACATTGAAATTCTTTAAACATATCAAAATATATTTAAATGCCAAAATGAATATATATGTTGGGCGCTAATATAAATTACCACAAAAGAGTTCTATAAATAGTCTTCAAGCATTCCTTCTAAAATGACCAATTATTCTGCCTCATTATTTAATCACATGTTCAGCCTTTAAATCAGTTGTGAAATTCAGTTTATGTTCCTACTCTTTCTAAAAAAAAACTTATGACTTCATATCTGCCATTAGAGGGTTATCTTCAAAAAAGTGATAGAGTTTTAAAAAAATCCAGTTTGAATATCTGTATTATTGAAACAGTAGAAAAGTAGCTTTACCTTACAGAGTAATATAGCTACAAGCAAAATGTATAGTATTAACTGGCTTGCAAAGTATACTTAGTACATTAACTCAATCAAGTAAGGCTCATAAAACTCACAAAATCATTCTTAATTAATAATACATACTATATAAAAATTATTACAGCAATTACAGGTAATAAACTTTAAAATGAAAACTGACAAAAATAGAAATAATAATAATGATATATGGAAACCATGACAAATGCCTCACATTTCTAAAAGGCTCTAGGTCAAAATCAAAATGGCTATAGATGCAAATAAATAGTAATATGTTTTAGATATGATAAGTTTGGGAAAATTGTATTTATAATTTATACTTACATCTATGTAAATGTTTTAGCTAGATTACTAATTGTTATCCTCTTCAATGTAATTGTCACATACTTCTTACAGGCCTGCTGAGTAGCAGTTTCTGCTGTTATTTTTTCATCTGTGACCTAAGACCATGACCACAAGGGAGGGGATTCATATTAATACTCTCATTATGTTTAAAGCTGCAATTATATAGTATAGAAAGAGAGTATAGAAAGACAGGATTTCATATTTATTTGTCAGAGTGAAATAATGTGTTGCAAGCATAAAAATATGACGAGATTTAAATACTGTTTTTTATGTTCAATATTTACAACATGCTATTACATATTACAAAATGTAATGATTATGATTAAAAAGGAGGAATTAAAATAAAATAAAATAAAGAAAAATTACTCTTCTTATTTCTCAGTGCTTAACAGACACTCTTGGCACTCAATACTTAAGCACTATGCCACAGGGGTCCTGTAAGGTCCTCAATTGTACTAACAGTTAACCTATATGCCATAGAGGTTCTTGCAGTACTTCCTTGGCACCTAACAAGAAGATATATGTCATGGAGGTCCTTATAATACCTATCATAAAAATAAATGCCATGGAGGTCCTGTAAAGAGTCCCATATCATCTACCATTATCCCCTACACCACAGAGGTCTTGTAAGATTCTATGTGGCACCTGTGGACCTGTAAGGACACCCATGGCTCCTACTGTGACTAAGATGCCAAGGAGACCCTAAATTAACAGTTAACCCCATACCATGTGGGTCCCCAAATAATCCATGGTGCTTAAAAGTTAACCCATTATACTATGGGGGTCTTTAAAGACCCCCATGGTATCTAAACATTATCTAAACTTTATGTGCCATAGGGTCACTCTAAGTAAAAACAAATCTAGTGCAAATAAAATAATTACATGAATTAAACTAAATCACAAAAATGTATAAAGCTAAATTAAAATACAATAAAAAAGAAATTACCATAAAATAATAAAATAATTACAAAAAATACAAAAGACATAAAAAAATTACACTATATACAACAATAAAATAATAAAAATAATATCAACTCTGTCAGGAAGCAAAATATCGTACTAACCTAACCTTTATAGCCCATCCAGTGATGTCAGTGATGCCCTGGTCCTCAGACTTCTGCCCTGGTAAATGGGCTATCCAAGTTGATTGTAGATTCCTGTCCTCTCCTTTCTTGGTAAAAACCGTCGATCCTCATTTTTGGGGCCATGGAAAGGGCCCTCCATCTGAAAAACCTGACGTCCTATTAAAAAAAATAATTAAACTAAACTAGCAGAAATCCTCCTAGAAGGAGCTCATGCAAATGATTTTTTTGCAGCACTTTTGTATCTTAAATACTCATTTTGGCAGCTTCTGAATGGCTGAAATATGTTTCAATCATATGTCAGCCAATTAGAATTAAATATTGAATATGCCCCAGCTCATTTTAGTGTGGGAACATTGTTTTAACCAATAAGAATGTTCAGATTGACAGACTTTATTAATGTGAGCAGGACCCCCATAGATGTAGAGTTAAATGTAGGTCCTGTAAGGAAATTTATGATATAAAAGAGGGAGGAAGAAACCATGGAGTTCCCTGCAGTACATGGGAAGTGGTTTCCCATTTAATATAGTTTGAAAGAGGTATGCTCATAGGGGGTATGGGGTTCTCAAAAGTGGGGTAATAAATGACTGAATATTTATTTAAGTTATTAACCCTTTCCCTGCCATGGTAATGGGTTTATATAGATAGGGGAAAGGGATTTGTGTTGTTCAGCACTGCTAAAGAGATTACTGAGCTTCATCAGGCTGCATGCACACATTAGGGCGAGTGTTCCCTAACTATTGTGGAAGTTTGAAGAGGGATGGATTGGAATATCTCTGTAGCTTGAGGGAAAAAAAGGCTCCAAAAATTACAAGGGAGCTTGAAAGCTACTTGAAAAATTGGAATAGGGCACTTAGAGCCCGTTTCAATTCTAAGCCAGCATCTCGCAATATACATGCCTTATGTCTGTGGACTTGCTTCGAGACTGAACGCTGCAAAAATTCCCGATGCTATTCAATTGAACAAGCCCGCAAGTTAGGGGCCGAAAGCCAAAACCAGAAACCACTAACTCGTATGTAGCATTTAAGGGCGGGAACATGATCATTTAAGCAAGGCCGTGACTACCCATTTGGAAACAGCCATTAGAAAATGAGACTGTCATCATGGAGGTTACATGTCAATCAATTAACGTTTGGTATCCTATATGCGATCGGACTCGCAAAACCGCAAAATACAAAATACTAAAAATGAATGCCAATACTGTTCTACTCCATATGAGTGGCCTGATAACTCGAGAACAATATAACCCCGACATGAAACTTAAAAAAAACTAATGTTTTATTGCAGATTTGCAAGCTTGAGTGTGTTGTGCAATTAATTATAATGTCTTTCATAGCTTTCCCCGTCATGTACAGTGCAGTATTTATTTTTTATTTGCATTTACAGTGCTATGGACAGGGGTTAAACCCCCTTGCGAGTCCTATCTGGTATTCATAGGATTTCCTCCTACATTTGCCGTTTACGGGTGTGAAAACATTTGCGGGCTTGGGGAATGGTAGCAATTGAAAAGCAATTTGCGATCTTAGCGATCGGAACTCTTTCGGACGTGAAAGATCTAAGGCTTAGATGCACTGTTTTTAAGACGTAACACGTAAGTCGTTTTTGGCTTACAAAAAAACCCAATTGAATAGCAAATTAATTTAGGGCTACATTACAGGCTCCAGTAACTTACAATTGAGGGCCATATTAAATTCCAGCGCCGTAATTCCAACGTGAAGCACGTAACGGCTGCGTGCTTGAAATTTGGCAGAGTTACGTTGCAATTAAATTAGAAGGGGCTGCAAGCTACAGGTTTGAGACGCAAATCATAGCTCATTCGTAGAACATTGCATTTGCAGCTGTGCGGACGATCAATTAGTGTAGACCGTAGTTACGGGTTTAGACAGAGCCAATGGAGAAAGAGATTGTTATCGTTACGTCACTGAAAAAGGGGAGGGTAGTTTTCAAAGACCTACAGGCTTCAATTACAGTTTGAGATCAGACCCACATTCCAGATTAATCCATTATGATATTCTATTACCTGCGAGTCACAGAATATGTTTTAACACATTTATTGCAGGGATCGCTATAACACGGAATATAAACATGAAATAAAGTATTTTTTGGGGCCGATTTGCGGGCTTGAGAATTATGTGCTATTAATTCAAAGACCTAACATTACTTTCACTTTTAATAAATGTACAGTAGTGTGTTTTTATTTGCATTACAAGTGCTGCTTATTGGACTTTATCCCCCTTGAGGGTCCTCTTGAGCACAAGTTGGGCTTTGGGATCCATTTGCATGTTACAGGCTTGCTCGCGAGTGACTTTGTTGCAATTTAATAGCATGATTGGAAACGTAGCAGTTACGGGCTTGAACAATCAAATGGATTTATGGCCGTGAAGTTCAACATAGCTCAAATCATAGGCTATTTTCAGCCGTCCTGTGGCTTAACCCGTAAATCCTTTGCGGGCTGCATTACAGGGCTAATTTAATAACCGTAACACGTAAATTTGGAGATACGGGCTACATTTTAAAACATAGCCCCAATTTAATAGGGCTGTGAATCGGGCTCTTAGTCTGTAGGTTTCTTAGGAGTAAGTGAAGTTCTAATTTTATATGAAAGTTACCTCAAGGAGGATAAAAGTAACTAATTAAACTTAGTTAAAACATTTATATAAAAAATATAGAAATGTCCCTTTCAGAAAGTAAATTAGTAGAATGCATAGTACTGTAACAGTTTAAGCACAAAAAAATAAACAAAAGAAGGATTACTAAAATAGATAATGATACACAGGATATATGGGGTAATTTCTTTCCAGGTGAGGACTATTCTATTCCTATAGAATCAGCATTAGTATAACTTATTTACTAGGTTCAAGCGGCTAAAAATTATTGTTAATGTTCTCAGTCGAACATTTGTTTACACTTTTAGTATTCTTCAGGGAAAGTGAATCAAGAAAGATTTAAAGACTTTTATTATGTGCGTTTATATCAGAGTAATGGTGATATAAATTAAAGAATTCATCAAAGTACGGATTTGGTCTAAACATAGTATATGCAGTTTATTTTCTAAATGTGGACTGTGAAAGCTAAGTGGTCTGCTGAGCCTGCAGGAACAATTTTTCCAGATAAAACAGAAATTGCAGCCTTAGAAAACTATGCTGCAGACCCTGCAAAGCTTTATAAAGTTTGGTCAGGGTGAAAATATGCTATTCTGCTGAATGACTGGTGGATTAACCTTTCACAGAAGTAATAGTATTGTATAGTGCTTCAATGTGTTTGAATTAGGCACAAGGATGCCACAAAAAATAAGAACCTCATTCAATTCAGAGGCTGTAAGTCGCGGGATGTAGGCTGTATGTCTGTGGGCTTGCTGCGGGCCCGCAGAGTTCTACACTTATGGTGCTTTTAAATTATACAAGACAGCAAGTTAGGGGCTGAAGCATCAAGCTTGTAAACCCTGGTTTCATATGTAACGCTTCCAGTTCTCCGATCCAATAATTGTCGCCAAACACTAACAAGACTGTAAGTTGCGAGCCAGACACAGATCAATTAACCAATAGGGACGGGATAACACAAATCAAGCTGCGGCAACGGCTTTAAAAAGCAGCTAAAAATGTAAGTCCCTGACTATGCTGTAAATGAGAAAGGCAACATACAGGTCTAGGCTTTAGTGGTTTCTGAGCGAGATAGAGATAGAAACAGAGAAAGACAGATATATATATATATATATATATATATATATATATATAGAGAGAGAGAGATAAAGAGAGTGATTGAGAGAGAGAGAGTGATAGAGAGAGAGTGATTGAGAGAGAGAGAGAGAGAGAGAGAGAGAGATAGTGCTAGAGAGAGCGGATGAGAGAAACTGAGAGATAGAGAGAGACAGATAGAGACAGAGAGATAGACAGAGCGAGCGAGAGATAGAGAGCGAAACTCTGGAGGAAGAGGAGAGGTAGAGGCATGGAGAGAGGGAGAGGAGGAGGCAGTTTAGTGAGAGGATAGGGAGGCCAGGAACCCCAGGCACAGGCTTGACCTCAAGAAGCTGTGGCCAAGAACAGGGCACAGAATTACAGCCCAGAGGAGATAGATGTCCTTCTAAAAGAAGTCCAGTCACGCTACATGATCATCCATGGCGGGAGGAAGGTGAGGCCCAGCCAAAAGACACGTGGCTGGCTTGTGATTTCTGCTGAAGTGTCATCATTAGGGTTTGCTAACCGTGATGTAAAGTCAGTCAAGCACCGTTACGACGACTGACGCATGAAGGTCAAGACAAATATGGCGGAGGAGGCTATATCAGCACGTGCAACTGGTGATGCCGCCATGCAAAATAACCTACAATGGATGGGAGCACACTCTGAAGGAGTTGATAGAGCCCGTGGCAGTTGTGTGCCTCCCTGGACAGTTGGACTCTGGGTTTACAGA
The DNA here is from genome assembly GCA_027410445.1 of Discoglossus pictus. Classification (NCBI taxonomy): domain Eukaryota; kingdom Metazoa; phylum Chordata; class Amphibia; order Anura; family Alytidae; genus Discoglossus; species Discoglossus pictus. The sequence goes on from CM050166.1 coordinate 201,461,092, forward strand.
AACACTGCAATGTGAGTACCATATACACCTTCTGACCCTCATATGCACACACACGAACCCCACACACATAGATAACTGACATTGAATTACACTGTAAGATCACTGGTTGTGACTACAGATATATGGGGCAGCAATAACCATGTAAATCCAGTCTGAGTAAATACAGTTGTCAGAATTGTTATCAATGAAATGTATTTACAATATCTTCGGTTACAACTGATTTTAAATACCGTTTTGCTAATCAATTTATGTTAGTGTTATGTTCGCTGTTGGTTCAGAGTGCATATAAACATAAATTATTAAATCTCCATTGCAATTATGTATTTAGTGTCATGAGTTCCCCTATCCCTCTCTATCCCATGTTAAACTGCTAACTGTTTTTCTTAACACTCCTACTGCTTTGAACCCATCTACATCTTTAAACTAGGTATAGCTGTAGATCCAGATTGATTCTACATCCCCATGCAACTGCATGTATGGATGTGCACACTGCAGCATATGCGGATACACACTCTGATGAACTGCAAGTGCGTGTCGTGTACTAGCTTAACCTGGGCCATGTTAACACACATTGCTAAGGATTGGTCACTGATTGGTCAGTCTCACACACTGCCTAGATGATTCTGCTGAACACGTGTCCTAATGAACTACAAATGCACACTGCACCACTATTACATATATTGATATGAGCCATGATCCACAATGCTCATGATGCATATCAATCTTTATCTGACCAGAACAATCGCAGCCAATTACAAGTCACTATGATGTCAGGGATATGGAAATACACAGCAATACAATTGTTTGAATACAATTGTTTGTCTCATTTCAGTACAAAGGAGGCGTTCCCCTGCCACAGAGACCCAGGCAGTGGCTACCAAGGACGATGATGAATCTTCACCACTGCAGGTGCAGGAACCTGAGGGCCCTGCACCAACACAAGACACTGGCCCATCAGCAGCGAGAACATTGGGGGAAAAAACCCCGGTCCCTTACACGCATCATGTCTATGGTCCCAGCTCTTTGACACCAGCGCCATGTCCTGGAGACCATGCTCAACAGCTCCACCAATGCCACCTCCTGAAATGCGAATTATGGGTTTTCAGGAGCCCTACTACAATTCACACCTGACTGGGCCCCAGCAGATGTGACCCAAGCAGATGGGCTCCCAGCATATGGGCTTCAAGCAGATGGGGCCCCAGCAGATATGGCCCCAGCAGATGGGGCCATTGCAGATGTGGCTACAACAGACCATGCAACTACCAGTCCAGCAGGCCACATGAGTCCAGCAGGCCACACCAGTGTACGAGGACACACCATTGCAAATGTCCACCCCATTGTACCAATAAACACCATCGCCAATGTCAGGACCTCTAGCCTCACCACAGCTCATACCGAGTCCAAGTGTGTCCAGTGGCTGAACACACACCTCCTCACAAATACCCTGGTAGGACTTCTTAAGGCACATCTAAACAGATGATGAGTGCAATACCACGTATATGCAACAGACCAGAGTCCAACATGAAAGGGCACTCGAGATAGCGAGCACACAGGCCAACAACATTAGGCTACTCTATCAGGAGACAAGGAGACATAACAGAGTCATGGAGCACTATGTGCAAATGGCTCATAGGGCCAGACAAGGCCAGACACATATAGCCGAGCGGCAGGTCAATCGGTTTCGGTCCAGGTGAATACCATTCAGCCATCGGTTGCACAGGCTCCCCCACCTTCCGTCTCCTCTTCTAACCCCTAATCCCACAATGTCTGCTGCTGAACAGCCCCCATGTTGGACACACCCATTAATTTAACACCTCGTGCCCATGGTAGAGGGAGGAAGCGTGCTGCCACGGAGGGTGGGGCCCCAGTGCTCCGAAGGAGGTAGTAGCTGAGAACATCCCCTAAGTCAGTTGTTGACAAACCTCTCCTCAGGACCCACCAGACAGACCATGATGTAGGTGAAACACTTTGTGAATACACAGGGGAAGCTATTTGAGGCTCCACCACCTGTTGAATAATAGTTGCCTCACTTTGTGTGCTCGAGTTCAACATATAGCATAGTCTGTCTGATGGCTCCCAATGAGAAGATTGAGAACCACTGCCCTAAGACCTCCTCATCCACTCTGTGAAATTAATATTATTTCCTATTAATGTAGACACACTATTGGCTGGCTAAAGAGTATGTACACATATGGTTATACTGAATATACATGCAAATGACATATTGCCATTGAGATGACGTTTTGCAGTCAATGCATATATTGCTCTAATTTACATATTGTTCTTATCTCTGTAGGTCTTAATCGCCCAGACACCCAGCCATGATATGAATGGTCAGTCGTATGCAGAGCAACATGTGCACTTTGAATCAAATAAAGAATAATTAATACTGTTTGAGTGTTTCCTTTGGTTTGCACTGTACCATGACTGTGAAACACCAGATTAATGTTCCCAAACAACATTATTGTATTTGTACATACAGTAGATCTTCCTTCAATATACCGTCCTGTGTTAATGTAGGATTGATGTAATTGCTCTGTCATTAGTGCAGCTGATGGTGGAGGTAATGTTCCTAGGTCTGATTCCAGTCACAGATATGTATGATATTCGTGTTTCCTAACACATAGAGATATTTATTCATGCTATATATTAGAGCATATGTCAGTATGAGGCGCAGTTATCTAACGTTTATTTGTAGAATAAAATATCTGTACACACAGCTGTTCATATCAATATCACATATAATAGTTTCAAACTATGAATCGTCGTCGCGCCTTGCAGGCCCTCATTGCCGGCGAGCCTCGCATAGCGAGGCGAACCGTTAAACCTGTAGCACTTGGGAAATAAGCACCAAAGGGGCTCAATGCCAGCGATCCTTGCAAAAATATGACAGTAACGGCCTAACCACGCGCACCTAAAAACAGTCAAAACACTATAATTACCCACAAAAATTACACAAAAAACTTACCCACAGCAAGGGGGGCACCCAGGACCTCTGCAAGTGAAGTTACACCTCCATTTCAGTCCAAATTCCTGAGGTCAGACACACAGAAATCCCCTAAGCGAGAGAAAAAATGGCCACCGAAAAAAACGAAAACGAGGCTCCACAACCCAGGAACACCCAGCCACATACAACTTACCTAAGAAGGGATCCGAGATAAACCCGGAAACCCGCATTAACCCCACGGGATCCAAGATAAGCTTGGAGACCCGCATTAACCCCACAATAACCATCGCAGTGGGGGTCTCGATCGCACGAGATCAGGGACCCCTGCTGCAATGAAAATTCAAAATTCCTGAGTTACGGGTCTCTAAAGGAGCGTAAAGGTCCTTAAAGGACCCGTTATAAAAAAAGGCACTATCACGCATGGGGCTCTATACAACCATCAACCATTAATTAACCCTGTCACTCATGGGGGTCAATATAGACCCCCCATAAGCCCATAATTAACCCTGGCACTCATGGGGGTCAATTCAGACCCCCATAAGCCCTTCATTAACCCCCTCACTCATGGGGTCAATACAGACCCCCATAATCCCCTAATTAACCCTGTCACTCATGGGGGTCAATAGAGACTCTCATAAGCCTCTACTTAACCCCATCAGTCCCATAAGGGTATATTATGACCATTATGGGCCTGTTACAACCCAACATTAATCACATAAGTGCCATGACAGTCCTCAAGGACCATCAGGACACTAAGTATAAACACTACACTGCACTATACCCCCCCAATAAAACATAAAATATCAACTAAACACCCTCTACACTAACCTATTAACACCTACACTACCTACCTACACTAACTACTCGCTAATAACCCCCAACTACTCTAATTACATAAAATAAAAAAACCTAAATCACAAAAAATACAAAATCTACATTACATAAAATAAAAAAAATCTAAGTCACAAAAAATAAAAAAAGGAACATTGCAGAAAATTGGAAATGCCTATAATACATACAATACAATGCAATACATACAATACAAATAAAATGAAATACAATACAATACCACCCTATGTAATATACAACACATCCTATCTATCTAATATACATCACCCAATCTATCTAGTATACATCACCCAATCTATCTAATATACAATAAATACTATCTATCTAAAATACATCCTATCTATCTAATATACATCCCCCAATCTATCTAAATAAATACCACAATTTAATATACATCCTAATATGCATCCCCCAATCTATCTAACATACAATAAATACTATGGGCCTCATTCTATTATCGGCCGTAAATCGGCCGTAAGGCTGCGATTCCTTGCGAGGGTTCAGTTAACTCGCGATTCTATTATACGGCCCCGCAAGGATCTCCTTTTACGGCCGGCTGCATATCTTGGAACCGGCCATAATCTGTGAAATATAAAAACTGAAAAATAAATTCAAGCCTGCACTGTACAGCTCTGTAAATGCTAGGGATCATAATGGGGGACATGAGGATTAAAAGGAACCCACTCTCAAGCTTGCACATCAGCCCAAACCCGAGTTCAAATTAACTGTTTATTTGCCGGCTGCGGCGGGGGTGTGTCTGAGGTGCTCCAAGCACTCTGGACTTTTTACATGTATATTTTACGGATATTAAAAATTAAATATTTTACGGATTTGAGTACAGGATAATTATGTGCTATTTTTTCTAACACCTAAAATCCCTTTATAGTCTTCTCAAAGTGCAGGATGGCTTTATTTGAGCTATTTTATGTGCTTAATTGGTGCTAGCGAGACCTCTTTCCTGCAAGTAACTGCGGCTCGTTTTTAGCCTTGCAGAGAGGTTTCCCGGAGCAATTGAATTGCAAATCTCTTGCGGCCGTTTTAGATCAAAGGCTTTCCTCCGGCGCGATCGGCCGCAAGAGATAGCAAGGCACCGGCCGCAAGCCTGCCGGAATCCCCGGCCGTAAGGGAATAGAATAGCCGAATAGCTTGCGGCCGGTCCTTGCGGCCCCGCAACGGCTGCGGCCGATAATAGAATGAGGCCCTATCTATCTAATATACATAATATCTATCTAATATACATCCCCCAATCTATCTAAATAAATACCACAATCTAATATACAATACATAATATCTATATAAAACACAAACCCCTAGCTAACATACAATAAATGCTAGTGGCTGATCGGAAGGGACCTCTGCAAAGGTAAGTGGTCTTAATTATTTTATTTTAGCTTAGAATTAGGGTTGCTATATACAGAGATAGCATGTATTGTATATTAGATAGATTGGGGGATGTATATTACATAGATATTATTTATTGTATATTAGATAGAAAGGGGGATGTAAATTAGATAGATAGTATTTATTGTATATTAGATAGATCGGGGGATGTATATTACATAGATAGTATCTATTGTATATTAGATACATATGGGGATCTATATTACATACATAGGTTATATTGTATATTAGATAGATTGGGTGATGTATTTTAGATAGATAGTATTTATTGTATATTAGATAGATTGGGGATGTATATTAGATAGATAGGATGTATTGTATATTACATAGGGGTGTATTGCATTTCATTTTATTTGTATTGCATATATTGTATTGTATTGTATGTATTATATGTATTTCCTTTTCAAGTGTGTATTTTTTTTCTGTAGTGGGGGAGAGGGGGGGTTGTAATGTATTTTGTTATTTTCTGCAATGTTCTTTTTTTATTTTTTGTGACAGGTTTTTTTATTTTCTGTAATGTACATTTCTTTTTTTTTGTGATTTAGTTTATTTTATTTTATGTAATGTAGAGAAATTTTTGATGGCTTTAGATTTTTTGTTTTCTGTAATTAGAGTGGTGGGGGCTTATTAGGGGGTAGGTAGAGTATGTAGGTAGTGTAGGTGTTAATAGGTTAGTGTAGACGGTGTTTAGTTGATATTTAATGTTTTATTGGGGGGGTATAGTGCAGTGTAGTGTTTATACTTAGTGTCATGATGGTCCTTGAGGACCATCATGGCACTTATGTGGTTAATGTTGGGTTGTAACAGGCCCGTAATGGTCATAATATACCCTTATGGGAATGATGGGGTTAAATAGAGGCTTATGAGTGTCTGGATAGACCCCTATAAGTGACTGGGTTAAAATGGTGTACTGCTTACACTTTGGGTCATGAGGGTCCTGGATGACCCTCATGGCACTTATAGTATTATTACATGCATTCATTAGTGTGTTAGAGGGGTCTATTTATTTGAGGCACCAAGTACATTCACATTGTGTGACAAACAGCATTTCAACACTTTCTTTTATTGACCGTAATTTTTTGACGGGCAAGTCGCTAGTATGTATACAATATACATAATAAATAGTGACCTTGCTAATAAGATGAATGTAGCAGGCAGGGGGCTCAAAACTATGCTTCAGCAATAAGAATATATATATACATATACAACCAGATGTTAATAACTGAGCCACCCTAACCCCCGACATTTGCATATACTGTATGTTCACTATTATTATGTGCACCAGTTACAAACACCTGTCTCATTCTATTTGTTGTATTTTGTGTAATGGATTCAATGGCTGAACTATATTATCAATACCTACTTCCCCTCATGGTTTAATCCAATAATGCAAACACACAGTGAATATACTATATGCACCCCTAACTGATGGTGCATAGCACAGATATTGATTTCTATCGCCATTTCATTGGTGTTACGGAAATGCTATGGTATCAACTAGAGAAGTCTCGAACAGTTCGCCCACGGACTATTCGCGACGATTTTGGCATGTTCGCGTTCGCAGCGGACGGCGAACACATGCGCTTTTCGGTTCACCCCTATACTTTATCATTGAGGACACTTTGACCCTGCACCTCACAGTCAGCAGACACATTCCAGCCAATCGGCAGCGTACACTCCCTTCCAGGGACTTCCATCTGAAGGACAGCATACATTTTAGAATCATTCTGAAGCTGCATTCGTTGTGAGAGGACAGATAGTGTAGCTGCTGGAGATTTAATAAGGAAATAGATAGCCAGGCTGTGTATTTAGCTTCCACTACAGACCTGAAGGACTCATCTGATATCTGCTGCAAGGACAGCAACCCAAAAAGCCCTTTGTAGGGCTAGAACATCATTTATTTTATTTTATAATTTTTCTCTGTGTAATCTAATTGCATATGCCTGCCTGCCAGTGTGTGTGTGTGACAGGCTAACACCTAACAGCTTATATTGTGCTTAGTGAAATAAAACAACACTTTTTTGACTGTAATAGATTGAATAGCAATGGCCTGCCTACAGGCGTGTGTGTGAAGCCTATTGCATCTACTCTGCCAACTTTTGCCAGTGCACAGTGATACGTCATATCTGGTGCAACCGTAGTGTACAGTGACATAAAACAACACTTTTTTTGACTGTAATCGATTGAATATCAGTTGCCTGCCTACAGGCATGTGTGTGAGGCCTACAGCGCCTACTCTGCCAACTTTTGCCAGTGCACAGTGACACTCATATCTGGTGGCACCTTAGATTGCACGCGCAGTGTCCCAAATTTGAAGTGGGAGGAGCGACCAAGCATCTTTTTCCATCTCCCGCTTCCAAAAATCAATGCCATATACACGTCCCCTAATAGTGGACGTAACAGGGATTAAACTGATAGGAATAAATAGTACAACTTAATACACCACTCCTATCTGGTGGCACATTACACTGCACGTGCAGTGCCCCAAATTTGAAGTGGGAGGACCGACCAAGCATCTTTTTCCATCTCCCGCTTCCAAAAATCAATGCCATATACATGTCCCCTAATAGTGGACGTAACAGGGAATAAACCGATAGGAATAGTACTACTTAACAGTACACACCTTATAATAACGCAGACAGAGGCAATGCAGAGAGAGGAGTTTGAAAAAGAGGAGTCAGAGGAGGAAGGTGGCTTTGAGGAGGTGGAAGACCAAACACAGCAGGCATCCCAGGGGGCTTGTTGTCAACTTTCGGGGGCCCTTGGTGGCTGGGTGGAGGAAGAGACCTTCAATGACATCAGTGAGGACAAGGAACGGGACATGGCTAGCTTGGTATCCAACCTTGTGCAAATGGGGAGTTTGCGGTTGTACAAAGGGACTGTTTGCAGTTGTTTGCGGTGTATTAAACGGGGAGATTGGTCTGTTACTGTGAAGCGGGTGTAACCCATTTACTACCTGATCGATACAACATCATACCTGATGTTTTAAAGCATGTTATTCCAAACAATTTAGGAATGTTAGGTGATTTATGCCCTTTATGGCTTAAAACCAGACTCTGCATCAACTATGTAATTTTCTGTGGGAGTTTTGCCATGGATCCCCCTCCGCCATGCCACAGTCCAGATGTTAGTCCCCTTGAAACAACTTTCCCATCACTATTGTGGCCAGAAAGAGTCCCTGTGGATTTTGAAATTCGCCTGCCCATTGAAGTCTATGGCGGTTCGCCGGGTTCTCCCGTTCGCAAACATTTAATGGAAGTTCCCGTCCGCTATTCGCGAACCGAAAATTTGATGTTCGCGACATCACTAGTATCAACATTGGCGAGGCACCCACAAACAACATATATGATAAATCATGTTTAATATTTTACAAAATTAACAAATAAACCAATCAACAAAGCCACACATTGACTAATTATCACAGGTATGCAAAGGATCATGGTGGAGGTGGGTAGGATACAGAGTTCATGTAAAACAGGGAAATAACGATTTAAGAGCAGAATGCAGGAAGGGGAATGACATTGATATGGATCATCAGTTGAGGGGAATCTACAGTGTATCATCCATGAGGCAATATCATTTACATCATATTATTACATATATCAAGACATATATAACATTCGATAAGCACAGCACAGGCAGTGACCTAGCTAAATGTGCTGCAGTGCATGGGGTTAGAGAGAGTCGGGCATGACTGTTGGACTGAACAACAAATAATCAAATGTTCCCTTGGTACTTGATGTGATGTGGCGTAATTTGGCCACTATTTATTTTCCCAATATAGATGTGATGAGCTAGATGTATATGCAATCATATATATATATTCCAGGGTCCACATTAGAGCCTCTGTGAGTTAGGAAGGGTTGATATGGCATCAGTTTCATGTTTTTGTGTTGCAATTAATAGAGGTAGTGTGTCTTTAATTGCTTTCAGTATCTTGCAGCATGAATTTTCATATTTGCATATGCATGACCATTCCAAGAAAGGACAATACAAATATTTTTTTTATTTACATATTTGATCATTGTGGATTGTTGTGCAAGTGATTCTAATGCCTTCCATTGCTTTTGCAATATTTTTAAGTCCCTTGTTGTGTTTTTATTGTGTTTTACAGTCTTCCAGATTAGTCTGTAACCCCTTTGTGAGTCCTCCTTGGAACCCGTAAATTGTAGTCCGACTTTTGCCATTTGCGAACTTGGCTGCTTGGTTAGCGAGGGGGACTTGGAGCAACTGAATATTGATTTGCAACTTTAGTGATCAAGGCTTGGATGGCCTTTAACTTGCGATGTTAACCATCGCAAGTAATCGGAGGCCGGAGCCCGTAACCCGATTGAAGCCTGCAAAAAGACACCAATTGAATATCAAAATAACTTACGGCCTCCATTACAGAAGCCAGCATCTCCCGGGGTATATTAAATGAGGCTCTATGTACTCAAGTCCTTAGTGCCATCACTGATTTAAAATAAGTTTTTATTTGATGTATTTTCTTTTCTTTCTACAACAGTAAATGCTAGATAATGGTATAAAGGGCTCTGTAAGAAATTAAAGGGTAATTTCTAGAGATTCTATTCTTTTGAGAATGATTGACAAATAAAACACACCAATAAGATTTATGAATTAACATATATTTATATATTTCTGTGCACAAAAACAAATAATCATAAAAGAACGTGTGGGAAAACAAAGTAACACAAAAACAAATAATCACAAATGTAAAGTTTTATGAAATAACAAAATATAAACAAAATATATCCTATATATTTATATATAAGCACAATTAGTTGATATTTAATGGCTGGCTCCTACAAAAAGAAAACACCTAAATTATTTTTAACCCTTCAAGAGGAAAGAAAAACAGCAAACATTTCCCCAGTATCCAGAAAGAACAAAACATTAATTAATATATATATATCCACATATCATTGGTATACAGCAAGAAAGAAAACAGTAATTAATATTTTTACCCCAATATATATATCATCAGTATACAGGGAGAAAGAAAAAGAATTAGTCATCAATCAGACATGCAATATAATTACCCTGCGTGGATCAAAAATATTGAGAAGTATAGTTACCACCTATGGTCTACTGGTCCCCTCAGAACCTCTCTGTGTGGGATCTCTATGTCTCCTCTCCTTCTGCCATTGTGAATTTAAGCTGTTTTTTTATATGATATTTGGGCTGTCTCCCCCCCTCTATATCTTAATTGGATCTGTTGACAGAGTGGCCTCTTCTGACTTTCTCGCAAACTTAATCAATAGATCTCTTTAGTCAACTGTACTAAAACAATTACCATTATCATTGATTATCATCTCCACGGGTGGTGCCCTGTATTTATGTGAATAGACCCCATAAATCTTGACAGATGTGAAAATTGCAATTATGTGTTTTTCTCACCCCTTTGATGTGTTTCTTTTGGAAATTAACCCGGGAATGACTGACTGACCTCTTAATGACATTTATATATCTACACACACACACATATATATCTATATATATATATATAAAGGAAGAGAGAGAAAATAATAACATTATCATAATGTATTGTAGGCCAATATGTATGACCAATTTCTTATATATTCCCCACCTAGAGAGTGAATGAATTTTCAAATAATGAGCTCTCTCTTGATTATATTTTTCTGTATAATAGTCTTTCCATAGTTTTAACCTTTGATTTGATTTGGCAGAATACATAAAGTCCAAATAGTATAATGGCAGCCTGAATAAGAATGAGTATTTTAAAGGTTAGACGTAAAATCGGATGTTACGATGCATTATAAATAGAATCCCCGGTTGTTTTGGATAGTTCATCAATAGCATTCTCCACCATCTTTGTATGCTGTTTGACCTGTAACAGATGTTGTGGTGTTCTTTCCATTAACATATGTAAGTCTGTTGATAATGGTGGTATAGGAATTTTGAATTCTGGTACAGACCTACTGATTTCCTCTTCATACCTTAACCTTACCTTGATTTGGGAAATGTCATGGTAAACTGGGACTGGGAGAATTGTGTGACCATTGATTTTCAAAATTTTGTTGGCCATCAGACAAAAATTTGGATTTTGAAATTGACACTCTCGATTCCCATATATCAAACTGGATCCAGTTGACACAATACAAAATTTGCCCTCTCCAACGTATGTTACCCTGGTCATCCCCTTATGCCACTTTGTTAATCTTATTGCACAGATTTTGGAAGAAGCCTCTTGGTTTAACTCTTCTTTCTTTGATGAAAATCCACATGGAGGTTCGGCAGTGTCCATGACGTTACACCTACATATATATTGTTCATTTTGCTTAGTACAACAAGACATATGTGGTGTCTTCCATTCACCAGCCGACAGTTTGACCATTAGTTGGGGTGGTTCGTGGAATTCTTTTAACACATGTCCATCAAGATTTCCAAGGGAATGTATCTGCACCAAGTCTCTGTATATTTCTTCTGTAGACACCATAGGTAACGAAATGGTAAGAGGTATTTTCAAGCTAAAAGGGTTGTCATTCTCTATTGTGTGTCTGGTAATTTTACCCAAATCACGAATAGTGTACATGGTCACACCAGTTCCAGATTTGCCATACCATTTCCAAATCTGGTCATCTGTAATAAAATTAAAAATACGTTCAAGTTCAATATCTCTGAGGATATCAGTAAGTTTGCTGAGTAAGTAATCCCCATAACCTACACATGCAATGGTTTTTCCTATTTTATTTTCCTGGGCTTCACTGTTATTTATTTCTATTCTATTTATTTTGTCCTGTAACTGTGTGAAAATGGATGCTATATAGTGATTATTTCCTCATTTTCTACCTCTAATTGTGAAATTTCCTTGGTCTGCATGCTGAATCTTTTCCCAAAAATGTGGAGTTCCATTTCTGTAAAAGATGAGGCATGATGTTATTAGTGTGATTTATGTATATTTTAATTGATTGATGTGATACCACTTGAGTAATGGTTTTCCCTTACTCCTTGTCATTTTAAGCAGATAAACAGATGGGCTGGCTTTGTCTACAATGTTGAAAGGTGCTTTCCAAGAAGGAACAAAGGAATGTTCTTTCTTCCCAAAATCTCGTACCATTACCAAATCACCAACATTGTATTCAAAGGGTCTCACCTTTTTATCAAAATACTTTTTAATTTGTTTCTTGGACCGCCCTGAGTTTTGTGCTACAAAGATATTAATTTCCCTTATATGGTCAGCTACTTTTTCCACCCAAGTTTCAGTAATTGCCCCTTGTAAAATAGGGGTTGCAGTGGGGAGTAGTGAAAGTCCAGGAGTACGCATAAGTCTACCAGTCATTGCTTCATAAGGGCTGACCCCTGTGGTAGAATGAGGAGTAGATCTTATGGCCATTAAACAAAGTGGTAAAAAATCTTTCCGGGTTGTAGGTTTCCCTGAGCAAAACTTTGTAAGCATTGTCTTAATGGTGCGGTTTCCCCTTTCAACAGCTCCAGATGATTGCGGGTGATAAGCAATATGAAGTTTATGCTTAATATCCAGCAATTTCTGTAGCTGTGTGAAAATTTGTCCTGTGAATGATGTACCTCTGTCACTGTCCACTACTTTTGGAAGTCCCCACCTTGAAAACAATTCAAAGAGTAAAGTTTTAGCAGCTGTAAGGGCTGTCTGATTTTTAGTAGGGAATGCTTCAATCCATTTGGTAAATACATCAATCACTACAAGGCAATATGTATATCCACCTGGTGTTTTTGGAAGGGGCCCAATGAAATCAATTTGAATATGGGTCCATGGCCCATCTGGAGGGGGTGCTGATCTTAAAAATGACTTGTTTGTGCAAGGGGAAGGATTTACTTGCAAACAGGGGAGGCATGTCGAGCATTTAAGGTTAACATACTCTTTAATTGAAGGCCACCAAACAGAATTCAATATTTTTGCTATTGTTCTATCTGCAGAGTAATGACCACCAACCGGGTGAGAATGAAAAATTTGGAAAAATTCATCAGCACAATCAGGGGGAACACACACCACAGGAGAACCTACATTCCTTGTGTACATGAGAATAGAATTGTGACCCATATCTGACATTAATGTGGTACTATCGGCCCATTCAGTTGGCATTGGTGCAGGCTGTCCTGCAACATGCCATTCCCTAACAACCTCATAAGGAGAATAAGATTTCTGCAAGGAAAGCAAGTCAGGTGGTGTAGTCACTTGCAGGGCAGAAACTTCAAGGGCCCTGGGAGTACTCCACAAATTAGCCTGCTTTGCAGCTTTCTTTGCAGCTTGATCTGCCAAACTGTTTCTCTCTGAGTGCTCAGTACCTTTTGAATGACCTTTAACCTTTATGAGTGCACATGGGAGTAATCTATGTTGTAGCAAATTCCAAATATACCGTAACAAATTAGCATGCACTAACAATTTTCCATCTGAGGATCTGAACCCATTATGCACATACAAAGGTAACATTGTGAGAGTGTTTACCACATAGGCGCTGTCACTAAATATATTAATTGCAGTTTCACTGCATTCCTCCAATGTGCAAGCAATCGCTGCTAGTTCTGCATACTGTGAAGAATGAGGGAGACAAGAATGCATGATTACGCTATCAGGTAATATAATGAAAAACCCTGTGTATGCTCTGCCCTGGTCATGATAAGAAGACCCGTCACAATACACATTCAACCCTAGCACTGGTGTGTCTGAGATTGGGTTGGGTGGAAGGGTAAGGTCAGAGGGAAGGGGACATTCATGTGGTTCTCCTTGGTAAAGAAGCAAAGCCGGTAGAAGGGTTGTGTGCTTTGGCGTGATGTCCAGATCTCTCTGCATTAACATCAATGTCCATCTCGAGAGTCGGGCAGAAGAAAGAGTAGTATCCCCTGGTTTTAACAATAAGTTCAGCGGACTGTGAGGGCTATGTATCATTAGGCTTTGCAGTCCAGTGATATATGTGAAGTGTTGCATAGCCCAGAAAGTAGCAAGAAGGTGTCTCTCACAAGCCGTATACTTCTGTTCCACAGGTGTCAGAACTCGAGAAGCATAAGCAATTGGGCGCAGCTTATTATACTTTTCTTGGCATAAAACAGCAGCTAAGGCAATGTCTGTTGCTGCTACTTCAAGATGAAAAGTCTTAGTAGGGTCTGGCGATATCAATGCAGTGGCTTCCATGACAGCTCTTTTCAGGTCGTTGACAGCTTTTGTATGAGTCTCTTTCCATTCTGTTCTGATGGTGTCATCTGGTACATCCTTCTTTAGCAGGTTATACAGAGGTTTTGCCATGTCAGCAAACTGTGGTATAAAGTCTCTTTGGTACTGGACAAGACCTAGAAAAGACCTCAGTGACGTCTTAGACACAGGCAAATTTAGTCTCTGGATAATGTCCACTTTGTTCTGGTCAGGAAGCTTTCCTTCAGCTGTTATAGACATCCCCAAAAATGTGACTGAAGTCTGCATGAGTTGACATTTTTTAGGATTTACTTTTAAACCAGCAGCACCAAGCAATTCAAGCAACTCTGTCAGGAGGGCAAGATGTTCTTCTTCCGTCTCTGTGGCCAGTAGGGGTTTCTCTGACAACCGGTGCACAGGCTGGGGTTATGGAATTTAATTTTCTATAATCAACACATAAGCGCCATGATAAATCTGGTTTTTGTACTGGCCAAATTGGTGAATTTGTTATTGATTCACACTCTCTCAATACACCTTGTTCTAATAATGAATCAATTGTTTGCTGAATAAAAGGCTCACAACCTTTAGGGAGGGAATATTGTTTTTGCGCACTGTGGGCACTACCAGGAATGACTTCCTCTCCTTCCATTCTACCACAATCATGTTTATGTTTGGCAAATGCATAATCATAATCCTGTATTATTTTTGACACCCTGGGGTCTATGTGTGTAGGTAAATCAAGTCTTTCCGGTTTCTTAATAGCATAGACTGCAGGAGAATCAGAAATAACACAATATTCACCTTTTTCCTTAAACCAAATTTTGTTATTTACAAAATCAATTACTGCACCATTATTCCTCAAGAAGTCAGACCCTAGAATAGAAACAGATTCAGGTAAATTTATTAGGTATGCACTCAGATCAAAGGCATTATCCCTAATCCAGATTTTAGCATTTCTGGCCTCCACTGCTTCTGTCTGAGACCCTTGAAAGGCTTCTAGTATTATTTGTTTTCCTGTGGATAGAGGGTGTAAATGAGGTTGTTTAGTGTGAATAATAGATACAGAGGCACCAGTGTCAACCAACATCTTCTGCTGTGGGCCTCTTTCCACAGCAGCAGTGATTATCGGCCTATTGCATCTATCCCGCCCGAACTCCACAACAGGTGAGAGAGATGCAACAAATCCCTATGCAGAGGGACTGTGGCCAGCAATCTGATTAGTTACTTGGACTGCTTTAATTTTTTCCATGTCTTTACTCATTCTATCCAATTCTTGCCTCAGTTCTGCATACACTGAGGTCATTGGCGTATCAGGTGCTTTTGCTTTTGAAAAACTACAGTTTTTGGAAAAATGACCCACCTGACCGCATGTGAAACATTTAAAGGCTTCTCCCTTAACTAAGGGTCCTTGGTTTTTATTTGAAGGCTTATAATGATACTGACTATATCTATTTTGCGGTGATGGCCCTTCTACTGCAGAAATTCTGCCCCTGCTAGATTTATTTTGGTCTTTAAGAATTGCTTCAGCCCTCTTCAAGCAATTCAAGATTCTTGGAAACTGATTCTGAGGTGATACAGATAGACCCACTAATCTACGAATCTCAGGACAAGTTCTATTTAATAATGCTTTCTTAAAAATGTCATCATTCTGACTTCCTTGTGTTCCTGCTGGAAGAGTTAACTTATAAAAAGCATATAATCTATCTATATACCCCTGAACTGACTCTCCTTTCCTTTGAGTACAATTACCAAATGCTGAGTGGTGATCAGCTTCATCTAAGCCAAGTGATTTTAACAATTCCTCCATGAGTTGTTGTTTTGTTCTAGGATGAACAAACACAGCTGGGGAAAGACTAGATTTTAATGAGCTGTCCAAACTGGCAACAATTACATCAAATGTATCTACTTCATTAAAATTTCTGTGAATTTTATCAAATTGTTCTAATTTTAACAATACTTCTACGGGGTCACTCCCAAAATCTATATGTCCCAGTTCTTTGCTAAGGGAATGTATTTCAGTACTAGTGAGAGGCCTAGAAATACTTGTTTCAGAAATTGCCAGTCCTTGGGCATCCCTTTTGTACTCAATGTAAACAGGAGCCATTTGCAAATGCATACTATCCTCTTCTCTCCTCTAGAAAACATATCCCAGTTCATCTCCTGAACATCTCTCTCACTATATTCTGAAATATTAAAGGCAGCCACCACCGCATTTCTTTTCCCTAGCTGTACTCTCAGGTCATTGATTTCTGCTAAACATTGAGAATGATCAGCTTCTTTATGTCCGCGAGATGCCAGACATCTGATTGCTCCCTCTGCATCTTTTAGCCTTTCAAGAAGCTGCTCATTCTCGCTGCATAATTGTTTATTTTTTAATAATGTCTCCTGGTTTCCTATACTTAATGCAGCTGCTGCATTTGCAGTGACCTGTAGAGATTTTAGAGTCATATTTAACTCAGATATTTTCGATTCTAGCGATTGTTTCTGTACATTTACTATTTTATACTGCTCTGCAATCCATTTTGCAGCAAAAATAAGGGCTGTTTTTCCTTTTGACTTGTACAATTTTTTCTCATTAATAGCATTTGAAACATAAACAGAAGCTTGGAACCACGGGTCAGATGCATCCACCATGGACTTTATAATAGCTTCAGGGTTAGCAACTTTAGAAATCTTTTTCATTAGACCCTCCATTATTTATACAAATGTCTTACTTTCACAATTAACTTTGGAAAGAGGAAATAAATGAAAAATAAAAACGTACCAGCTATATAAACCAACAGCTTATGCAACTATACAACAGAAGTTTTAAACAACAAAAATACTTTATAATGTAACCACTTATATTAACTATCTCCAATACAGTTCATTCACCAGTAAACCACACTTTGTATTAGTTCAACAACAATACCCTTATTAGCACTTCTATTCATGTAAACAAAAGCTAATGTTTATTCCAAAACAACAGATGTAACTTTACTGAAACCTGTGAAAAGACTACTCAACCCAAGCATAGCAACCATATAATTTAAACCAAATTATTTCCTCACCAGTAAATGACATGAAAATTTGTTTAAGCACAGAAATAATATTCTTATAAATATGTTTTAAATATCATACCATATCTCTTCTGGACCTAGGCTCGCCAACTGTAAGAAATTAAAGGGTAATTTCTAGAGATTCTATTCTTTTGAGAATGATTGACAAATAAAACACACCAATAGGATTTATGAATTAACATATATTTATATATTTCTGTGCACAAAAACAAATAATCATAAAAGAACGTGTGGGAAAACAAAGTAACACAAAAACAAATAATCACAAATGTAAAGTTTTATGAAATAACAAAATATAAACAAAATATATCCTATATATTTATATATAAGCACAATTAGTTGATATTTAATGGCTGGCTCCTACAAAAAGAAAACACCTAAATTATTTTTAACCCTTCAAGAGGAAAGAAAAACAGCAAACATTTCCCCAGTATCCAGAAAGAACAAAACATTAATTAATATATATATATATCCACATATCATTGGTATACAGCAAGAAAGAAAACAGTAATTAATATTTTTACCCCAATATATATATCATCAGTATACAGGGAGAAAGAAAAAGAATTAGTCATCAATCAGACATGCAATATAATTACCCTGCGTGGATCAAAAATATTGAGAAGTATAGTTACCACCTATGGTCTACTGGTCCCCTCAGAACCTCTCTGTGTGGGATCTCTATGTCTCCTCTCCTTCTGCCATTGTGAATTTAAGCTGTTTTTTTATATGATATTTGGGCTGTCTCCCCCCCTCTATATCTTAATTGGATCTGTTGACAGAGTGGCCTCTTCTGACTTTCTCGCAATCTAAATCAATAGATCTCTTTAGTCAACTGTACTAAAACAATTACCATTATCATTGATTATCATCTCCACGGGTGGTGCCCTGTATTTATGTGAATAGACCCCATAAATCTTGACAGATGTGAAAATTGCAATTAT
The DNA here is from genome assembly GCA_027410445.1 of Discoglossus pictus. Classification (NCBI taxonomy): domain Eukaryota; kingdom Metazoa; phylum Chordata; class Amphibia; order Anura; family Alytidae; genus Discoglossus; species Discoglossus pictus. The sequence goes on from CM050166.1 coordinate 201,479,416, forward strand.
GTGTTTTTCTCACCCCTTTGATGTGTTTCTTTTGGAATTTAACCCGGGAATGACTGACTGACCTCTTAATGAGATTTATATATCTACACACACACACATATATATCTATATATATATATAAAGGAAGAGAGAGAAAATAATAACATTATCATAATGTATTGTAGGCCAATATGTATGACCAATTTCTTATAGCTCTTATCTTTGCCCTACATGGAAAACTATCCAGCCAGCTCCTGTTTAAGGTTATAGATAAATCTGTTCCTCCTATTGGTTAGAATTATCCAGCTCATTTCAGGAAGTAAACAGAGTGGCAGCATCTCAGCAGAGCTCCAGTTTATTTTAAACATAAAAGTTTGACAGTATATGTCAAACCATTAAAAGAGAGACATGTCTGTAAATAAATAAAAATCACATTAGGAGTTTGAGACAAAAAGAAACGGGATAGGGGGATACCGAGCAGAGTACACCATTGACAGACCACTGGTAGATAAACTCATCCCTCCTCCCAGTGACCAAAGCCAGGTAGTACTCTGCATGGATATGGGAGTGCACCAGTGCCTGGAACATGACCTCTGATGACAGTGGAACGCCCTCTGTCAAACAATGCTTCCTGGACGTATATATAGCCAACTTGGCTATTGCCAGGAGCGGGTTGATGAGGAGGTCCCTTGGCCTATTGCCCGGGACACTGGGAGACCAAAAATAAATAGGTGTGGGGAGAAATGCAGCCAGAAATGCAGGAGGAGGCCCCTCAAGAATGACAAGAGAGGCTTCAGTCTGACGCAACTAAAATAAATATGATACACAGACTATCCCTTGCCACAGAATGGAAAAGTGGAGGGAGAGTCCATGAAGTTAGCTAAGTACTCTCTCGTGCTCAGTGCACTCTCCAACTCAAGTCCCCGGTGGGTTGTGGAACTAAATCAGAATAAAGTTCCCTTCACTGGGGCCTCTTGCCCTCGTCAGCTGGAAGGACCTGCCTCCAGATGGTATCGGGACAGGTCACGAGGGCAAGCAAGTGTACTGTATGGAGCACAAGAGAATATAATCTCTTCCTCTGCATGCCACAAAAGCATGCCGATTGTATGTCCCTCAACCTCGAAAGGTTGGGGAAAGGAGGAATCTGAGGGGAAACACAGGGCTTGTATCCAATGCAAACAGTCAGAGCAGGAGTGTTTGAAAGTGCACTCCGGCTTGCAAAGCCCTGTGAAGGAAGGTGCTAGAGTCGGGGGAGATGACATTGTTAATCTCCTGGAGCAACTGCCCTGGTACTTTGGGTGTCACATATCCCAAACGGGTTGACACCCAATCAGAACTCTTGTAGTCCAGGACATCCCCGACTCGTGTTATCCGTGCCTGACTAAGGCAGCGGATGATACTGGGGGACAGTAATAGTGGAGCCCCTACTGCTGGATTATATAACAGGGGCTCCATAAATATTTCATCCCCTAAAGGCATGCCTTGCCTGGTCACTGAGACCATGCTCCAGGCCTTGAGCGTTTCCTGGTAGTATGCCGGCAACACTGAGAGGTCTATCCCAAACCCTTTCCGGCCTTCTAAGAAATAATTGCCGGCCATAGCTCAGGTTGCGCAACTGGCAAAAAAAGCTGAATGATAGTGCGCACCACTGCAGAGAGGGATCTGCATATAGTTATCTGTGCAGGTACTGAAGGCGGAAGGTAGACAACTGGAAGTGCACACATACCACTCTCTGCCCACCCTCCATCAAAGGCAAACTTGCCACACCCGCAGAGATCCAATCTGCAAGCTCCTCTGGATATTGCTGACAAAGTCAGGGATTGGACTCAGCAGGTGCCAGATCTGGGAGGCCACCAGCTGATTTATCACCAGAGTCCGCCCCCTAAGGGAAAGCATTTTTGCTAACCCCCTCCATCGCCCCAGACGAGGGAGGACACTGTCCTCTAGCTCCCTCCAGTTGTCTCGGACGGAAGCGTCCATAGCGGACAGGTAGCCCCCCCAGATATTTATTGACATCTGCCTCCCACAAGACGTTACGGAATGTGGGAGCCAAAGAGTCCACCTGTATAGAACCCTCTATAAGGCCTGTGCATTTTGACCAGTTGATCCGAGCAGAGGACGCAGCTGAATTAACCTCCGGCCACAAGGAGCACATCATCAGCATAGGCTGAAAGGACAATCATATGTCTGGTTCTTTTAGCACCATCACTGTGAGCCTTTTCCTCAACAGGCAGAGGAAAGGCTGTGATGGCCAGTATATATACAGTGCCTTGCAAATGTATTCACCCCGCGTGGCATTTCTGGAATTAACATGGATTGTTTGAGGATTTGCATCATTTAATTTACAGAACATGCCCACAACTTTGAAGATGTGTTTTCTATTTTTTTTTATTGTGAAGCAAACAACACATAGGACAAAATAACAGAAAAAGTAAATTAGCATAACTATTCACCCCCTAAAGTCAATACTTTGTAGAGCCAACTTTTGTGGCAATCACAGCTCAAAGTTTCTTTGGATAAGTCTCTATGAGCTTGTCACATATTACCACTGGGATTTTTGCCCATTCCTCCTTGCAAAACTGCTCCAGTTCCTTCAGGTTGGATGGTTTGCACTTGTGAACAGCAATGTTTAAGTCTGACCAAAGCTTTTCTATTGGATTTAGATCTGGGCTTTGACTAGGCCATACCAATACATTTACATGTTTTCCCTTAAACCATTCAAGTGTTGCTTTAGCAGTGTGTTTGGGGTCATTGTCCTGTGAGAAAGTAAACCTCCGTCCTAGCCTCAAATCACGCACAGAGTGCTGCAGGTTTTACTCAAGAATTTCCCTGTATTTAGCACCATCCATCTTTCCCTCAACTCTGACCAGTTTCCCAGTCCCAGCTGCTGAAAAACATCCCCACAGAATGATGCTGCCACCACCATGTTTCACTGGGGAGGGTGTTCTTTGGGTGATGTGATGTGTTGGGTTTGCGCCAGACATAGCGTTTTCTTTTAAGGCCGAAAAGTTCAATTTTAGTCTTATCAGACCAGAGCACCTTCCTCCATACATTTTTGGAGTCTCCCACATGTCTTTTCGCAAACTCAAAAGGGGCCATTAATGGCTTTCTTCTGGCCACTTTGCCATGAAGCCCAAATCTATGGAGATACTCCAATCTCTGCTGTGGAACACTGCAGCTCCTCCAGGTCCATGAGTTTTGGTGGACGTCCGTCTCTTGGCAGGTTTGCTGTTGTGCCATGTTCTTTCCATTTGTTTAGGATACATTTGATGGTGCTCCTGGGGATCATCAAAGATTTTTTTTTTTTTTATAACTTTACCCTGACTTGTACTTCTCAACAACATCGTACCTTACTTGTTTGGAGAGTTCCTTGGTCTTCATGGAAGTGTTTGGTTAGTGGTGCCTCTTGCTTAGGTGTTGCAGCCTCTGGGGCCTTTCAAAAAAGGTGTGTATATGTAATGGCAGGTCATGTGACACTTAGAATGCACACAGGTGGACATCATTTCACTAATTATGTGACTTCTGAAGGTAATTGTTTACACTAGAGCTTTTTATGGGCTTCATAACAAAGGGGGTGTATACATTTTTTGTTTTCTATTTCTAAAAAATAGTTTTATGTATATATTTTTCTCATTTCGCTTCACCAACTTAGACTATTGTGTTCTGATCAATTACATGAAATTCAGATTAACGAAACATTGAACTTAAGGCTGTAATGTAACAAAATAGGTAAAAAGTCAAGGGGGGTGAATACTTTTGCAAGGCACTGTATCTCAAGAACAAATTCACAAAAAAAAACAACAAACATAGAGGACAGTGGTTTTATTTTGAGGACAAACTTTTATGTCACTCAGACTCTTTTTTGAGGACCACTATTTCACATAGAAAACTCTATAAATGGCAAAAAACATAGAGACCAAGAGAACAGTCATTTTATTCAGACGACAAACTTTTATGTCTGGCGGACTCTTTTTATAGGACCACTAATTCGCATAAGAAACTCTATGTGTCAATTTCAATAACTACAATAACAAAAAACAAGTGAAAAAAAAAACGCACAACAAGAATAAACAGTGCTTATATCCCATAGACAAAGGTAAAAATTGGAATGTCTTGGAAGTGGCCTTTTGCCAGGATTGGCCCCACAAAACAGTTACGTTGCATTTTCTTACAATTCAAGTTAAAATTTTAGCAAAGTATGTGACTGTTTTAAATGTTAAAATTGTTCTTTAAATGTATTTAATTAAGGGTTCATGTTAGGATGATCATTTGTTTGAAATTTGAAATGTGCAAATTAAATAGAGAGTATTGATCCAGGAAGTAATCCGATTGGGGTTAAGAAGGAATTCATTTTCCCCCTTTCACACTATTGGCTAAATTGCAATGAGGGGGGTTTTTGTTTGTTTTCCTCTGGATTCAATATTCAGGATCACTGCATATTCAGAAAAATCAAGTTTAAATGTTATTACATTACCTTAACGTTTGCACTGTTAAAATTGTATTTTACAGGTTAGTTTTATTGTATATAATTAAGGGTTCATAGCAGTAGGAGGATGATCATTTGTTTGAAAATGTAAATGTATAATAATATATATAGTAATGATCCAGGGAGTAATCCAATTGCCAGTGACTGGGGTCAGGAAGGAATTCATTTTGTCCGCCCCTTTGACAAAATTGGATAAGTTTCACTGTTTTTTTTTCTGTTTGCCTTCCTCTATACCTATGTATTGAGGAAGGCTGAACTACAAGTTGGATGTTACAAAGCATGTTACAAAGCATTATCTAATAGTTTCCAATACTCATTCATACAAAGTTGACCCATTGTTATATTAGTCATGCATACATGACAATTAAAAAGGTTAATATTGTTAAAAACAAGCAGTTGTTGAACTACAAGTTGCATGTTAAAAAAAATAAACACACTAAAAGGTTAAGAGTGTCAGAGACTCACATTGGGTGGAAAACAGTATTCACAGCCTACACATTTTATTGCCCCGTCATTTTTTACGGGCAAGTCGCTAGTATTGTAATAATGTTTGAACTTTCTGAAGCAGTACATGTTCTTTAGCACATGTGTAAATATTTATATTGAATCCAGATGAAGACAAACAGAAAATAAAAACAGTGAAACTTAGCAAATTGTCTCAAATGGGTAAGAAAAAAAATTCTTCCTGACCCAAGATACTGCCAATCAGATTACTCCCTGGATCAATACTCTCTCTGTAATTATATAGGTAAATACATACAATGAAATTCATAACACACTAAAAATCAAGTAATAATCAGAATGGCTGAAACCCATAACAACTGTATAAACAAACTTGAAATACATTATATTAAACTTCTAATAACATAAAATGCAAGTAGTAAGTATATTAAATGAAACTACAAACTATAATATTTATAAAATACCTTCTCTTTTTGAATATGGTTGTTAACAATGGCATTTGGAAACTTTGGTGTGCTTTATCAATTTTTCTGAAGGTTTGTTTTAAATTGTCTTTTGTTGTACCCACTGTTCATTTTTTTAAGTAGTGGTCCTCTAAAAAGAATACAGCAGACAAATAATTGTCTTTGGGAAGTAACCACTGTACGGTCGGTTATTTATTTTAGTTTTTAAAGGCTGCTCCTCTAAAAAGAGCCCAGCAGACGAAAAAGGTTGTCATTGGGATGTAACCACTGTACTGTCCGTTGTTTTTTATTTTTTTTAAATAGTGGTCTGCTAAAAAGAGCACAAAGGACTTCAAAGTGATTCCTTGAGATGTAACCACTGTTTTATTTTTATTTTTAAACAGTGGCCCTCTGAAAAGAGCGCAAGAGACATAAAAGTTAGTCCTTGAGATATGACCACTATTCTTTTGTTTTTTCTCTTTTCTGCTGTTTTGTTGTCCTTTTTTTATAGAATTTACAACATCTCATAGTAGAGGATATTTTTAGTAAATACTCACCCATCATCTAATAATATGCCCTTACTTTAATTTTTTTTGAAAACTTTGATGTCTTGTTGATTTTTTGCATCTTGAAAATGCCACATAGAGTTGTCCATGGGCTAATACTGGTTCTTCTAAAAATAGTCCAACCAAGTTAAAGGTTTGCCCTTGTGATTTATTAATGGTCATAGCAAATGCCATGATAATGGGAAATTGTCTCCTTTGAAGTACAAAAGACAAGCTAGTCTCACTTGGAGCCAAATCTATTCTTGGTATGAATACTGCTTCACATTAATGGGTCACATTCAGAACTTCTGCATGTATGAAAGGGTCTTGTGAATCCTGAACAATTAATCTGGTCCCATTACAAAGTCCTTTTTTGGATTCATATTTCTCAGTAACATGACAATTGCTCATTTTTTGAGTTGCAAAACATGTGGTGGCATTCCAGAGGGAGTTAATGTATTTAAAAATTCTGCATTGCAAAAAATTTTTTGTGGTGCGTCAATTAATTTTAATATTTCATTATTGAGATCCAAAGCATCTTTATTTTTGGATGTTAATATTACTTTCTGTGCAAGGTCCGTAGAATGTTCTGTAATTATTCCATTTGGGAATACAGCTAATATATGTGAATCTTTACCAATCATGTCCGCTGGGATTTCAACAGTATCATCAGGTAAATTATTTATTAAGTTGTTTTTTCCTTCTCCAATTTGAATTAGCCAATCATTGAATTCATTTTGGCCTTCAGATCTCATATTTCTGATTGAAGGTGTGTAAATTCTTTCCATAGTGGACTTGACTTTATACATGTTTCTACAATGTCTGTGTGATTTCCATGTACAACCACAGGTAATGTTTGTCTGAAATCTCCACCTAATAACATAATTTTTCCACCAAAAGGCAAATCATTACCCATGACTTCACGCAATAAACGATTAATACATTGCAGAACATAGCACAACATCATAGTGGCCTCATCTATGATAATCAATTTTGCTTTTTTAAATGTATTTGCTAGAAGTGATTTAATTCTAATATCGGACACTAATGTTTCTAAAATTGGAACTGGAAGCTTAAATCCACTATGTACTGTTCTTCCACCTTGTAATAATAGTGCAGCAATTCCAGTGGTTGCAAAGGGAAGTGCAATTTCACCTTTACCTTGAAATTGAACTCATCGACAAATTATAAAGTTAAGTTTTTCCAGATCCACCTGGTCTATCTAGATAAATATAACGCTCTTTGAGCAAGTCATCATCTAGTGCTTGTTGTATGACATTGAAAGTGTGCTTTTGCAAATCATTTAAAGTGGCAATTTTTTCTTCTTTTTTTTTTTTTTTTTCAACATCAGCATCATGGTCATCAAAGTTTATATCATCTGTAATTTCTGGATCTGGGAGATTCAAACTGGCACAACTTAATCCATGACATAATAAGACTTCTTGAATTGCAATTAATGCTTTTAATTCGGCTATGGACTCAATATAGCATTTCAAGAAGTCTTCATACATATGTATTTCAAAGGTTTCCCACAAAGCTAATGCATTTGGAACATTCCAAAATATGCAAATTAATGCAAACTGTTCCCTCATCTGCCATGGCATTTTACATAGTTCTGCTTCCTCTAGACATCTCTCCCATTCTGTCTCATCAGCAAGGAACTTTCTATATCTGGCAGCTAATTGAAATGTGTCATAAAATAATTGACAGTTCTCAATTCTTCAAAACTTTGTGCACCAGGAACATTTAAAAGTAGTAAGTAGTGTCTCTTGGACTTACAGTATACATTCGGGTTATAATTCTATTACCACCTTGTTTTTTCGCTTTCACTAACCCATTGACGAATACATAATGATATGGAATCTTATTGTATAGGTATTGTCTTGCCTCAATATCCTTACAGTTTAATGTAAACCAAGCAGCAAATGTAGTTTGCCGGTGTTCATTTTGTGCCAGAGCATTTTCTTCATTGCCCCTATGGAAATAAACTAATTGTCTTTGTGGCAAATGTACAGCTAATCGATATACTGCATGTGAGCAATCATGCATTTCAAATTTCAAAAGTCGCCGCATTGCTTCTGGTGTACTGACATAGCGAGCATCTACATGAGAAGAAAGTTCATCATGTAGCAACTCATTGTCTTTTTCATTTGGTCCATTTTTGACAACAACAGTTGCTGCATCATATCATTTATAAATATATTTGTAGACATATTTAATTGATTTGATAGAAGTGCAAGTTTTCACATTTATGTGTGCATTATACTTCCTTAATAGATTTGGATTATATGGTACCATATACGTGTTATCTACATTTTTTCCTCTAATTATTGCATTTGGATCATTTCTTCGTATGTACAATGGATATCCATCACAATTTGCAAAGGTTTGATCTCTAAAGTCCTTGGGAAAATCTTTAGTGTATTTTTTATTTCCATACATGGTGAGTTTGGGTTTAGCTCTCCAAATGGTCCATGAATCATGCAATTTGTTAAAATGTGATAGAGTGTTTAATGCTTTTGTGGATGTGGAAGTTCAGTAGTAATTACTGGATCCACTTTCTCTGCAGTATTCAATTTATCATTTTCTTGAAGTATGAAAAGCATATGTGTATGTGGCAGGCCTCTTTTCTGAAATTCAATGGTATAAACATAAGCTACACACTTTCCAAATAAATGATTGTTGGTGATGTTATGTATTAAGGCTGTTAATTTTATTTGGAAGACACTAAGTCTGGTCTATCAGAAGCATTTTGTTCATCTTTGAAATTATCAACTATTTCTGGCCATTGAGGATTACATGTAAATGTAATAAATAAATCAGGTTTGCCACATTTAGTTATAATAGCCATATCATCATTGTATCTTTCTTGCATATTGCAAGGAGATCCTTGGAAGGAAGATGGTAAAATGATGGCTCTGCCAGCTGCCAGATTTTAGTTTGTAGCTGCCTCAGCCACATAATCCATGAGGCCACAATACTATTTGACACGTAGTTTATTTTGTTGATATTTTGATGAAATGTAAATTATTTGCTTCTACTTGCAGGTATGAACCAATGATCCATTGTTGTGTCAGTTTTCCAGCACTTAAGATGGGATAAAATTCAGCCCTAATGGCAGTGGGAGCTACTTTAAATTCAAGAATGGAAATATTATTTCTGACACGTAGTTTAGTGTTTGGATAACTGGGAAGTATTAATTTTGGTTGCCAACCTGCCTCACCATTGGGATAAAAAATTGGGGGAAAACTGCGGGTAAGCATTTAGTGTTTTCAGAAAGCTGCATACGTTGTTCCACAGCTTCGTTTGTATCTAGTACATAGAGTTGAGCAAATTTTCTTTGCTCTCCTTCCTCAGGGTGTAAATGCGAAGTACGGTGCCCTTGTACTTTAAAGCAGTAAGAGCCATGTCCTTCAACATTTCCAACTAATTTTGCACCCATAGATGCAAAAGAAATGGCACTATTGTAAGATCATATATTTGTCTTAAAATGTTTGTAATTTGGGAAAGTTGCGTCACTCATTATACTTTGTAAATATGTAGGAAATGGTTGTTTTTCTGGAAGTTTTACTTTTCCCTTTTGACAGCAACTAATGAACTTACCATCTCTTGGTCTTTCACTGAGAAAATGATAAGCCCCACAAAACTGACACAAGCACATTCAACATACTACAATTGTGAGGCTCTACATTTATATCGTAAAATATAGGACTTTCCTGTGCAGCAAGGTCAACATTAGAATTGATATCTACTGTACATTATCATCATTACCATATTATTCAGATATTTCATACTCAATATTTTTAAGTTTTCTAGCTCAGTTATGCAGGCTTTTAGGATCAACCATGTGTAATTTGTAATACATTTGTTCACGCTTTTGTTCTCGTAGTTTTTCTTTAGTGTCTTCGGATAGTTTATTTCTCCATATTTTATTTTTTTTCGTTGGCCAGACGTTGTTTATATTGCTTGCTGGTTTCTGTTTGCTCATCCGTAGGACTCTGTAATTATAAATATAAATCTTTAGTTTTAACGTCCTGATTATGCTAATTATCCATGTGGATCTGAATTACTCATTTAATGTAGCTTACCTCTTTCACTTCATTTTCAACTGTTCTCATTGCAGTTTTTTTTTTTTAATTTTATTCTCTCCTGCTCTTCTTTTTATATTCTTTTCTTGTTGTCGTCCGACTGTTTGGCTCTAGATCTTTGTTTTTGTTTCCTGTCCCTACGTTGCTTGGCTTCCTGCCTGGTTTTCATCTTTTCAGCAATTGTAATCTGTAATGTAAAATGTAAATGTTTAATTGTAGCCTCTAGATTGTGGTAATGAACCATTGTGATATTGGTGAATATTTTTTTTTTAATTATCGGAAGTTGTAATGGAATTATTATTATTTTTTTTTTTCACTTTTGTTAATGTTTTCTTGCAATTGTGCATGGTGCAGTGGGGCATGAAACGAGTGTGTGGGGTCTGTGGAAACATTGCATTAAAGTGAGTGACTGCGAGGAGTACAGAGAGTGCAAGCTGTGATAGAGAGAGAGAGAGAGCATTGTGTGATAGAGAGGGATAGTGCAGAGTGCATGATAGAGAGAGTGCGTGATAGACAAAGTGTGTAGGAGAGTGCAGAGTGTGTGTGTGAGAGGGTAGTGTGTGTGTTAGAGTGTAGTACATGTCTATGAGACCGGGAGAGTGGAGTGTTTGTGATAGAGAGGGAGGGCCGTGTAATATAGAGAGTGCAATGTAATATAGAGAGTGCAATGTAATATATAGAGTATATTGTACAGGACCACCAGCCAGGGGGGAAAGCCACAGGGGAGGGAGAGGGGGTGGAAAGGTTGGGGAAGAGACACAGGTGAGGGGAACAGGAGGGTGAAGTGACACAGGGGGGAGGAGGTGTCCTCTGATAACGTGCAGCCACGTGCAGGTTCTAAGGAGAAAGTGAGAAAATTCTGGAAAGTTTGCAGTATTTATAGAGTGCAAGCGTGAGGACAAATTTGCACATGCGCAGTTCACCGCTTTTCCGCCATTTCATGGTGTAGAAAACAGTTTTATGGAGTTATGCTTTTGGTTACTACAAAATGGAACATATTACGTGCCTTGATCGGGTATCTGGTTCACGTTGTTCGGGTAAGTGTTACTGGCTTGGTGATCATCTTTACTGTCTTACGCTGTGTTAGTGTGTTCATGTGAGTGTTTTTGGCAAAGTCCCATGGTGTTTGTGTGTGTTACTGTTCGGCGGTGTGTATTTTCTAAGTCCCTTAGTGTTTACATCTAAGTCCCACGTTGTTCGTGTGTGTTTCGGTCTTCGGCGGGGTGTATTTTCTAAGTCCCACGTGCCTGGCATTGGACTCTATAACTGACAACTATATATGTGATGTATATATATATATATATATATATATATATATATATATATAAATATATATATATATATATATATATTTATATAAATATATCTATATATAAACTCTCTTCTTTAGAGTATCTCTCCAATAATAAGTGAGTTTACAGATTAATATTAAACAATATGCACTCTATTATATTTGCTGAACTTCTTGTAGATAATCAACAGATAATATTTATTATTGGAAAACGTACATGGGAATTTTTCTAAATTATACATATTCATCCATTTGTTCCCCTCAGTTTTGTTTTTTTACTGCACAGAGAATTTCAGAGCTGTGTAATTTTATTTTTAAACTTTTCAATGACCCTTGCTACATGTAGGTGAATTGGATGCCCTTCACCTAATTAATACTCTGACCAGATAATAATGATAATAATAATATTAATAATAATTCATTTACATAGGGGTTTTCTCCCATGAGGGGCTCAAAGCACGCAAGAGAGAGAAGAGAGAGAGTTGTAAATCATTGTTAGGCCTGGATAAAGAAATAGGATAAAGAAATAGGGCCCAGAATTTTGTGCAAAGAGATTATTCAGATAGCAGAGCAGAGGAACAGTTGGAACATAAAGAGTGAGGAACTCTTTCAGTTACTTGAGGTTTCATCATGTAGAACTTTGTACGTCAGTAGGCCAAGCCTTAAATATATTCAGTCTTTATTAAAAATCTGACTGCAAAATTTTCTACCAACTGTAAGCGATGTAGCTCTTTAGTCTTAAACAAAGGCAGTTTACAGTAAGTAGTAATGTTGTGACAATATTAAGGCATGAGCCAAAGTGGAAAAGTCTTCTAGGGGTATTAAGAGCTTTATTGACTGACTACAGTATGTTCTTTAAATGAAAAAAAAATGATTTGATCACAGCTCTCACTTAATGTTTTAGTTCTCAGACCACAGTCTATTCGAATTTGAATAGCTGAAGAAACACTCCTGCTTAGCTCAAGTACACTGCTGTCATCCTACTAGAAACCCCTAGAAGTACCTCTGTCTTTTTTTGGGATCAGCAAAAACCAACTGCTACTCACCCAATCTTCAAGTTCTTCTAGAGATCTATTTGCAGCAATGGCTGGATGTACTGCATCTGAGTAAAAGGGAAGACAAAGCTATATGTCATGGGCCCAACAGTGGTAGTTAAGGCCATATTTTCTGATGTTAAGTTAACAGCTCGTCTGGATTTGTATCTGTGGCACTTTGATGGAGGAATACAATGCAAGAATCTTTGATACTTTTCCATTTTTTACTAGTTAGTGATACAAAAATAACAAATCAACACAAAGCAAAGAAAATAAAAGACCTAGCTTATACTGAAGGACTTCCTGAACTGCTACACAGCTACCTCACCAGTAGGCTCTTTTCCAGCTAAATCTGGGTGGAGCAAAAACAAACAGTCCAATAGTTTGTTAACAATCACTGGCCTGTATTCTTTAGATTTTCAGAGATCCCCTCTGCTCCAAAAGATCATAAGCTGCAGACTGCAAGCTGTGTCTTTCTCTGGGTCAAACTCCAATCACTCAGTCTATAGGCAGCCACTCCCACTTAAATCAAGTCTGCTAAGGTGTACCTAATCAATTGAGCTGAAAAGTTAAAGAGCTATTTACCTCACTGTAAGTGCTCTTCATGGTGTGAAAGAGCACAATATTGCATATTAAAATAATGTATTATTTATTCCACTCATAATAGATAAAAAAATCTAAATGTTTAAGTCTGTTTGCAAATAAAGTCTGTGCAGCCTACTGGTAGTTTCATCATTAATAACAGAGAGTTGTAGCACATGTTGAGGAAAGTAATTGATTGTATTCCTGACTTCATGGAATAACTGCTCTCAAAAGTTAATTGACAAATGACCTGTTTAGGTGATTCTAGCATGCACAGATTTATGTGTTGAGGGTTAACACTGTTTTTCCTTTTGCTCACTACACAGAGCAGAAACTGTATGTCTGGGAGTGGGAAGTCAGTGACACATGTAAACATAGATTTTACATTATTGAAATCTCAGTGAAAAATGCACGTATTTAAAAAAAAATCAAATAGTATTTCAACATGCTTTTAGAAAATCTCTACTGTGATGTGGTCCAAATTGTGCTGAATTAAGTGGCCCTTTAACTTGTACAGTCCTCCTGAGGGATAAACTGTGACATAAATTATCTGTATACTCTGTCAAAATAGCAAACAGCATTGAGCATTGTGGTACTCCGTACAACAGATTCCTAGGTTTAGAGTGTACATCAGAAGAAAGCCTCTGCAACCTGAGATTCAGAAAATATTTATGCAAGCTGACGAAAGTGCCACCCAGTCCACAGTAATTCTTCAACACCTCTATTAATATTCCAATATTCCATGGTCCACTGTATCAATTGCGGAAATTAGGTTAATTAGGATTGGACAATCACCTCTATCTCCTGATATCAGAAGACCATTAAAAAAATTAACCAAGGCTTTTTCTGTGCTGTGTCTTTTCCTGAACCCTGACTGCAATGGTTTATAAAAGTTATGTTTTTGCTGATGGTTTTAAAGCTGCACTGCAAGTACTTTTCCAATACATTTACAAAAAGGTAGTTTGCCATGTACTCTGGATCTAAAGATGTTTTTTTTTAAGTTCACTACTTTTATCAATGCTGAGGAAATCAGATCAGGACATTTTTTTAGAAGAAAAGTTGGTTCTGGATCCCAGGCATAGCTAATACATTTCAGCAGCTTAATTATCTTCACTGTTTGTCCCATGTCTACTTGAGCAAGTACAGACTGTGGGTCCAGAGAGTTCACATTCACCTGTCCTTGTTCTTGATCTTCATAAGCCTTAAATCTTGGTGTGCCAGTTCAAAAGGATTGCTTGTCTGTGAAATAAGGAGCAAGCAGTGCATTTTGATTGCAACAATGTTATATTAGGCTTTAGACAGGCTGGATTGCATAGCCTTTCCACAGTGCAGTTTAGTTGAATTGGTCTGCAGAAATGACTTCTCTGGGAAAAAATTCTCCTTTCTTGCAAGTAATCAAAGCTTAATATGTTTTAGATTGTTCATTAGTTTTACATTGTACTCATGTTTTTGAGTTCTCCTCCAAAACTGTTCAATACTGAGACCTCTTAGGTGATTTATGTGAAATGTATCATTAGTATTCCCTAATAATTGTATTTTATTAAATTAATTAATTATTATTTGTTTTTAACGGCCGAACCACCAAACTTGAAAAGACAGTGAAAATACACAAATATGCTTCCAATTCACACACAGCACAGGTGAGAGCCAGGGAGCCTGTGAGTGAGGTTGCAAGTTAATTTGAGGTACATTTTGACTTTTTTAACGATCAAAAATCGCTGAAGCGGGGAAAAAAAATGGCTGATGAAAAAATTAAAAAATTCTGAAACAAGATGAAAATGAGGCTCACCAAAGCCAGACATGCAGAACTTAGAAAAGACACAACGCAAAAGATAGTAACACGAGGCATGCAGGACTTACGCAGGCACGCAGGACTTAGAAAATTCAAGACGGCAAAGACAGTAACACACCAACAACGACAGGCACGCGGGACACAGAAGAACAACGCCAGGCATGCAGGACTTTGCAAAGAATCAGCAGAGACACAGAGGAGAAAGACACAGGGAAGGGACAGGGGGGAAATGGTGGAAAGAGACACATGGCAAGTTGCAAGTTGCCGAGGACTGTAATAAGCGGTGAAGTAGATGGGAGGAGAGGGTCGCGATGAGAGCCTAAGGTGCTCAGAGGGGGCAGAACATCGCTTTGTGTGGCAAACAGCATTGCCAGGCTTCAAATTGTTTTGCCGTCATTTTTGACGGGCAAGTCGCTAGTATATATATATATATATACATATATATATAATCTAAAACAGTGAATATGATTTAGATGCAACAATCAGTGTAGAAAAAACAGGGACAGTACAAAAGATCTGACCTGCTTACTCAGCTATGCAATTTCAAGTAAAAGTATCCACCTATAACCCAAGTATTAATCAATGTAATTTGTTATTTATACCAACCAATAATATTTCCAGACATTCTAAAGTCAGCCTACAACTTAAATCATAGAAAAAGCCCTAAATATAATATAAGTCTTAATGTATTTTTATTATTATTATTATTACTAGCTAAGCAAGCCTCTCCCCTCATGTACTTCAACTTTCCTGCTTTGCAATGATCACCTTCAGCACTCATCGTAAGCCCCACGATGAGCGCTTATGGCGCACATCGTGGGGCACGCAATGAGCGCCTTTGGTGCTCATTGCAAGGCTCTCCCACTTGCAATGCTCATTGCAGGCCCCGCATTGAGCGTCTTCGGCACTTATTTGCGTGGCTCGCAATAATTGTCTTTGGAACTCATTGCAGGGTTCGTTAACCTGGCAGTTTTGTGCTTGTAAATGCCATCTTCCCCTGTCCCTTCCATGTGTGTTTCTCTTCTGTGTTTTATTTTCTAAGTCCCGATTGCCTGGCGTGCGAGCGCTTACTACCGTTTGTTTTAATGTCAAAATCATGTGTGCCACAGGGCTCTCCGTCATGTATTTTCTAAGTCCTGCGTGCTTGGCATTGGTGAGCCTCGTTTTTATCCTGTTGGATACTTTTTGCATTGTTTTTCGTGCTTAGCCGATTTTCTTGTGTTTAAAAAATGCCAAATATTGATGTAATCTTGAAACCTCACTCCCAGACGTCCTGTGTCTCCCCCTGTGCTGTGTGTGGGTGTGTTCTAATTTTGTGTACATTATTTTTTTTGAAGGTGGGTTTTTAGAGTTACGCGCTTTGCGTCTGCTTCACCTCACCTTTTGTTTTATTTTCAAAGTCCTGCGTGCCTGCCGTTGTTCGTGTAAGTGTTACTAGGATCTCCGTCGTGTAGTTTCTAAGTCCCGCGTGCTTGGCATTGGTGAGCCCTGTTTATATCCTGTTTCAGATTTTTTGCGTTTTTCATCCGCCATTTTTGGGCTTTTAGCGTTACGCTCTCAATGGCTGCTTCTCCTCGTTAGGCTTGCATGTTTGACTGCGCTGCTATCTGCCATGATCGCCTTTGGTGCTCATTGCAGCCTGTGTCGCATGGCGGCTTAAGTGCTGGATGGCTGCTTCGCTCTCACGTGTGACATCGCCGCTGGCTGCAATGTGCATCTTCGGCGCTCATTGCATTAAGCAAAGCGAGGCATACCGCAGTTTGACAACTATTACAGTTTATGTGGTTATTATCATTATCTTTTTTTTGTAATACTCCAACATATTCCGTAGTGCTATACAGGGGTTAAGTACAAATAAAAAATAAAATATTAAATACATAGCGAAAAAGAGGAGGGCCCTGTCTTTGAGTGCACATTCTAAATTGATTAATGAAACAAAAGATGACGTATTTAAATGGAAGTAACAAGGGCTTGGCAAGTAAATGAAAAGAGAGATGATTGTTAATTAATGATTAAATGGGTTTATAAGCTGTGAAAATGGAGGGTATAGTGCTAAACCTGCAGTATAAATAAACATAAATCATATGTTGGTGTGGACAGGGTTGGTGGGAGGGCATGCTATATAAGTACAGAGGCAGAAGAAACCAATGTGAATGGAACTGGGAAAAATGTCAGTTGGTCAATGCTTCTGCTCAGTTGGATAGTATGAGGCCCAGTGTCATTGGCTGAGCCCCTGAAGAAGTGACTGATCAGTCCTGATGGTAAATGATACAAAGCTTTAACAGAAATTATAGTGTTATGTGGAAGTCCTTTGTCCATTGGTTAAATTGAGATATCATTCATCCTTGGATTGATAGCCTGTTTGTTCTAAGTGAAATGTAATATTTCACTTAAATTCACTTATATTTCACTTAATAATTCATTACAAAGAAAGAGAAATATAGAAAGTTATGCTGGAACAGTTACTATAGATAGATATGCATTTTCAATTAACATGGATTTAGCCATATACGTGTATAAAACAATACAGTGGTACCTTGATTCTCGTCATTAATCTGTTCCGGATGGCAGGATGAGTTCCAAACAGGCTGGGTTCCAAACAAGCATTTCACATAGTAATTGATGTAAAATATTCACATTTTTGTTTAAACTGCTGGTCTTGTTTTTGGATGTAAAACCTTAAAATTAAACAGGTATAACTAAAAACAATAATTACATCAAATAACAGAGTATTTAACTGTACTGAGAGGACTTTGTGGTGCAAATGTAGAGGAGGAGAAGTAGGAGACAGACTGCACTTTGGTTCTGACAGGCACAGGCTGCACTTTGGCTCTTGCACAGGCTGCACTTTGGTTCTTACAGGCACAGGCTGCACTTGGGCTCATGAAGGCACAGGCTAGCCTTTGGTTTTTATAGGAACAGTTTGCATTTGGGCTCTTACAGGAACAGGCAGCACTTTGATTCTAATAGCCACAGGCTGCACTTCGGCTTTTATAGGCACAAGCTGCACTTTGGTTCTTACAGGCACAGGCTGCACTTGGGCTCTTATGGGCCCAGATTGCACTTTGGTTCTTACAGGCACAGACTGCACTTGGGCTTTTGCACAGACTGCTCTTGGGCTCTTGTAGGCAACTCTAGCAACAGTACTGACCTGTATTCCTCAAAAGCATTGACTTCCGAGCAAGCGTTGAGTGCCCTGCAAATTAATCAGTCCAACACGTCTAGTCCTGAGCAAGTGTCGAGTTCCAAGCAATTTTCCCCTCTGTAAGATGCGTTGAGTTCCAGAAAAAATGCAAATTGAAGCAAACGGGAATCAAGGTACCACTATATAAAGGTATAGTGCATTATTTATCTTACTTATTAAAATTCATAATACATATAATATGTATTATTGAGCAAAAAACATTAATATAACATTTATAAAAATATGATAATTATAGTGACTTCTTTGTAGCTAGAAAATGCTTGACAGTCCATTTCTTTTTAAATCCTACATTGTATCAGGGTGAGTATTTGTGTAAAGTAATGTATCATAGACAGATAGGGGCAATACTGTTCAAGAGTACGAGGAACGTGACAGGCACTCATTACATCAAGTTTCTCTCTTAGACCATGGGTTGGCAATCCCCTCAGTGGGTGGTATCTTATCATCTGCACAGAAGGAGACTTAAATGAAGGTGCTGCAATTGCAAATCTTATTCAATTATGGGCAGACCAGACACAATCAGTTGTTATAGATGAAGCTTCCAGGCCACTCTGAAAAACAAGGTCAAGTGTATGATTGCTTCTATGGAGGCCCATACCATCCATTATGCAGATGAGGTCTTGTCCCAATTGGAACAGCTGTCCTCGCCCCAAGCATTGAAATATCCCAGAATAAGACACCAATGTTCTAGAACTAAACATGCAACAAGATTTGTGATTTCTTGCACAAGCTTCTCCAGGAGGATGATAAACTAAAATGAATCTGAAACCAAGACCTGTACTACTCCAGGTGAAAATGCACCCAAGCTATTGAGTTGTACCTATAGGGGTTGTTCTTACATTAAATGATATCTAGAAGAATATTGTCATATTGTGAGCTTCAAAGATGGGTACTGAGTTATCATCTAGCCAAGTTTCAGTGATAAACGCTAAATGTGATGATTCAGTCAAGCCAGTACAATAATGGCTGTTATGTTTTAATGGATTTTGTTAAGTAACAAACTTCTGTCATGTTGTGGTAATGCTCAGGTTTTTTTTAAGATGATGATCTGGGACTGATATATGATGGGATGGTCCTTGGGTTACTTTCTCTTGTACTCTCTGATTTGTATTAGTTGCTAGATTGCACACAATATGGCTTGCCTCTCCTCTAGTAATTTGAACTGGTACTGGGAACTGCATTTTTTGTGTGCTGAAACATGTTGTACTTTTCTTAGTCTCTGAACACCCTTGCATCCTCTATGTGTTTCAGATGGATTTCAATGGATTTAAGAAGGTAGAAGTCAGGCCTTGCCTTATAGCATATAAGTAACTGGCAGTATAGCAACACACTTGTTCAACAGTTTGAAAGTTAATATTTTAGAAATCTCATCGTGCTTAATGTACAAGAGATAGCACAGGGGCAGACAAGCAGGCTTGGTTTGGTGCATACTTTAGCTGCCTAAAGTACTTAAGAGTTCTTTAAAGTGTGATATCTGCATTATTTAGATGTATATTACAGGCAGAATGGATAGCAATATATTTAAGTCCTTTGTTCCTCTTATTATTATCCTAGTATGCAAGCTGAATATTTCTATTTAGTTTTAATATGAGGATAGATTTTAAAAATTTGGAGCAGGCATCCCAAGCGGTATCCACTTTCCCCAAGACCTTATTTTGGAGTCCTTAGTGGAGATACCTTTCAATCTGACTTTCTTTGGAGCAAGTGATGAAATCAATTCCTCTTTAGGTTATCTAAGACTGCATGAACCTTTGTCTTTGTACTTACGCTTAGCATTCACTTTGGTTATCTGACTGATTCCTGGTATTTTAGTTGGGTTGCCATGTCTTGTCTAGGTCTGTAATCCAGTGCTACCAGCCCCTTTGAATCTCTATGCAGCACTATAATTGATTGGCTCTGCTGGAACCAAATGTGCAGTGGTTGAATAGGAGTCAGCTCCTTGAATATTCCTTGTGTTCTTTGAAGTTGAATGTATTAAATGAAGGTCTTTTATCGAGAGATTCTGGAGCATAAAAGCGTGAGGCAGCAATCTTGGGTGTGATAAACAGATGGGCAAATACATAGGCAGTATTTGCTATTTATATAAGTTATTTTTTATGGAACTAAGATTTATGTAATATGTATTCTAGTTTACTAACAAGATATTATATAAATGTAAGTGAGTAAGTGATACACATTTATAATAGTGTTGATTGTTCTGTGCACATACACTAGACCAGTGATGGTAAAGTCTATCCTGTGTGCGCTACCAACAGTCGTGGGTTGGAATATGTTTCAGCTTGTATATTCAGGTTCTCTTTAATTGCTGAGTAATTCAGATAAAGTCATTGTAGTTATGCACCTGGACTCATAAACAGAGTCATTTTTACACATGGGCATCCTGAGCAGTTGCCCAAGGGGCCCAAGAGCTAGGGAGCCCCAAAGGCTTGCCAATGTTTTAGTAGATTATTCCAGAAGATTTATTTGGAATGCTTAGGTAAACTAATCACCTCAATATCAGCTGTTGTCTGTACATGCTGTCATTCTGAGTATACATATCTTGAACTTGACCAAAACAATATACATGTACTAATTGTACATAAGCAAGCAAAATCAACACACATGATTTTTTGAAGCCTTATACAGTAGCTATAATAAAATTCTTCTAAAGTTTTTAATAGTCCATGTCAGTTGCCTCCCCTGCTACCTGTTAAATGTAAATAATGAAAGAAATGGAACGGAGAACAATGATGTTTGAAGTCTATGACGTGACAATGGCTCTGTTCTGCACCGTTTGGAGCAAAAATGTGTTTAAATCTGCTGTTTCTCCCTTCCTGCCAATTCCTCCCCCACCACACATGCATGATGGAAGCATTGTCTCATTTTCCATGAGTCTCCGAAATTACTATGAATCTTAGTTGTTTGGTTTCCATTAAAAAATGTATACTCATGGCCCATGCAAACAAAAATATAATATAACAAATTTCATAGTGCAATTAAATATAAGCTTAATTTTAAAGAATAATTTATATTTTTATTCCTGTGACTGTTTGTGTACTGTTTTTTCCCGTGGACCTATAATGCTGTTAAGACATGACTATGCTTTATGGACTTTTTTATTTTTTCAGCAATCAATTCTTTTTTAACGTTACCTATATTCTATAACAAAAATATTTTTCAGAAATCACTAATTGTATACTATACTAATAATTATTTAATAATTTATGTTGTTTGAACATTGTAAATTCCTCTTTATTAAATTTAACATGGGGTGCAACACTCATAGCCTACATAATATATTCAGCTGATATGAGTGATTTATGAAACATATCATCTCTATTAGCATATGCTATAAGGCACGTATAAAATAATCCACCTTCTATCTCAAATGTATGCTCTTCTTTTCCTTTGTGGGCACAAACTGAATTCCTTTAAAAGCTACATAGCTACAGAAGTATTATAACTTAAAAGCTTAAAGGACAGTTAGCTCCTCAGGCTATTTTCCAAAAGTTAAGTAAGGGGCCAAAGAAATGTTGTATGAGTTTCTAATTCAGCAATACACTTTTCTTAAAGATTTTTGCAACTTAACACAAAAGCACCTAAATGATGTCAGATACATGATACATTTCTTAAAGGGTCTGCAAAAAGTGAACATTAATACATTTTTAAACAAATGAAAAATTCTAAATTCCAATTTTTATTGCTTAGTTGAAACATTTCCAATCTCATAAGTAGCTTGAAATTATTAATGTAACAATTGTGTGACTGCTTTGGATGTGAATTAAAATGTACTATAAAGTTATTACTATAGTTTACTGTTACTAATGTTTATAACTTTGTTAAATTACATATTGTTTCGTGAAGCATGTACAAATGTATGAAAGTATTCCATAGGAAGAATAAATATATCATAATGCTATTCTAAATAAACATCTGCTTACAAATAGGTTGTGATGAGCTGCCACAGTGATGAGCTGTGATGCGCTGCACATCTGTATGTTAAGTGTGTTATGTTTAAAGGATCACTTGTAATTGGGAAAAACATCATAAAAACATGGGCATAAAAACATTTTTTTGTAAAATCTTTATTTTAGTAAACCCTGCTTGTGTCAGTCCTTTAAACTTCCTACTGGATTGCCATCTGAGTGGGAGGGTTCTCCTAATTGGTATTATCTATTTAAGAGTGGAAAGAAGGAGGATGTATTTTTTTTTCTTTGATTCATTGGCTCAGGAGAGGCAACATGCAAATGTATTTGCAAGGCTTGCTTGCCCTTCTCTATAACCATCTAATTTTGCCTTGCAAAGGAAGCCTGATTATCATCATGGTCAGTGGCGGAGCTAGGGGCTTTTTTTCCTCTGTGCTTCCCAGCCCTCCTCCAGCATCAACTCCCACAGTAGATAGGCTGCACTTGGGCTCTTACAGACACAGGCTGCACATTGTCTCTTACATACACAGGCTGCATATAGGCACTTACAGGCATAGGATGCACATTGACACTTACAGGTACAGGCTGCACATTGGCACTTAAAGGTAAAGGGTGCAGATTGGCACTTACGGGCAAAGGTTGCACATTGGCACTTACAGGTAAAAGCTACAGATTGGCTCTTACAGACACAGGATGCAGGTTGGCTTTTACAGACACAATGCAGATTGGCACTTACAGACAGTATGCTGATTGGCCGCAAGGGGAGAAGGCAGGCCAATTCAGTGACAGCACTCGACCCCTCCAGAGCAGGGCCTTGGTGCATTGCACCGGCAGCACCAGTGGTAGCTCCGCCACTGATCATAGTGACTTCTATAAAGTGATGGAACTCACTAAAATGAACATATTTATCTAAAGATGTATTTATGCCCATGGCTTACATAGTTACAAATGTTTGTGTATACTTCACAGTTGTAAAGGTTGTTATAATCTACAGTGGTCCTTTAAGACACTAGATATAATCACCATTACATCACTAAAACTTTTCACTGTTTTCCATCCTCTGAGATTTAGCTATTCAGCAAATAGCTGGATATACTGTATGCAAAGTGTTTAAAATAATCGTTTATTTGCCTCAATATCTGCAAAAATTCGGAATTATTATTAATTAGCTATATTGAATTTACAGTTATACTATTTTTAGCTGTCTTAGTTTCCTTAAAATATTTACGTTTCCTGGAGATATTTCTGTTTATATTTGTAGTACACTGTTAGATAGCATTAAACTGCAGCATCAACGTTTGGTATATTACCAGACTAATGTTTGATTATCCATGCTGTCCTTTGATTTAGTAGAAAGCATAAACTGTTTTTTAAAGGGCAATGGAAAGCTCATTTGTCTTTTTTGGCATCTTAAAAATGTTTCATAGTGTTTTCTTTTTGATACAGAGCCATTTTAGCTGAGAAAACTGCTTTTAATGCATAGTTTCCCATGGATGGGACTAACCAGTAAACAATATATTTGAATAAGTCAAGACTTTTAGCCGATGACATAAAATATGGCTATTCATTTGTTGCAAATTCAAATATTTATTTTTACTTAATGGGCAATATGCACTTAAGCATTGGTGGGCAACCAGCAGCTTGGAGTTACATGTGTCCCTCAGGCACTTCCCAAGCTTGCTCTGAATTTCCAACAATAAACACTCCATTATGTTTCTCTAAAACTAGCAAATACCTAATTGTATTCCTAAATACATCTATTCATCATCTATACCAATGAAAGGGCCCACGGAGCATGTAAGCCAAATCTATTTTAGTTCACAATTAACACTAAAAAGACATATGCAAATAGCAGAAAAGAAAGGATTTAGCCAGGATGAATACTTTAGAGAAAAAGGTACAACCCATCATTGCTTTAGCACCACTTCTCACCTGCATCCCTCATTGACTTTTGCGCAATAGTATGAAACTAACACACTCTACCCAGATTTAATTAATTATGCAGATCAGATAATGTGGAGCATGCTTACTTTTTTACGGAGCATGCGCCACATTATATGCTTGCGTTAATTGTGTTTGTTTGATACTATTTAAATTATTTTCTAATTATTGTTTCTTGGTAAAGCCTTTCTTTGCTGCTGTTTGCACATGTATATTTACAGCCTTATTAAATTGTGATTCGGCCAACTGAATAGGGCTCTATATAAGTACAGAGCATATTTTTTTACAGAAGTTTTTAGTTAGTGAAGACCTTGCTTTTGGATAGAAGTTCACTAGCTAAAAACATCTGTAAAAAAATATGCTATGTGCTTAAATAGAGTCCTTTTCAATTGGCCGAATCACAATTTAATAAGGCTGTTAGTGTTTATTAACTGTGAACTAGAAAATGTATTTAGCTTGAATTACTTACTTTCTTACTTACATTGACCCTTTATTCATTCCCAACAGTGCTAATGCCATTTTGGTTAGGTAAAATAAAAAAGGTTAATGCACTGTGAGGCCTATTTAAGGACCCAAAAACCACATATGAAGTCCTTTGATTAAAATAGGTTCCCCATCAATGTGAAGTGCTGGAGAATTTTCGGGCATGTCAAATATTAGTACACATGAAACAGAGGGTTTCTATAAAGGACCACTGCAGTGTAATAGTTATAGTTTGCTGTTTTAAAGTACTTGAAATAATAATGAACAAAGTATTTTTACATGATTAAAAATTATTATATCCTTTAATGTTTAATAACTAATGTATTCAGTTTTGCTTCAGTGAAGATTGAGATTTTGTCTTTGTAAAAGAATCAGAAACCTGGGAGGAGTGAGAGTAACAATGGATACAAGATTCTGTAGTCACCTCCATTACAAAAGGTCCTCTTCAAATAGTCGCTCGACAATAGAAGTCAATAGCAGAATAAAGCTCCATAGGATAACGGGTCCCTCAAGTAGTTACAGACAAAAAGCAGTCTAAGTTGGTTCTACCCATGACACATCAGTCATCTAAATATAAAGTTTTCACTGAAATAATTGTATGTCCCTACCTTGCATACCTGCTGTTATTTTGTTACACAGCAAACTACAATGGAACTTTACATGGATTCAGTCGTTGGTATTTCTGGTCTAAAATTTTATCATGCCAAAAAATATTTCTGCAATAATTGTAATGTTTTTAATTCCTCAAAATGGAGTGCTAGAATAATATAAAAAATGTTCCCCAACAATACCATAGGTTTACTAAACTCCCAGGGGCAGTGACTGTGAGAAAAATTGCCATTACCGTCCTTCACAGGCGATCTCATCTCTCTAATAGTACCATGTGTATATGGGTTCTTTTTTTTGTTATCATTAGAGGAATAGACACCACTCAAGAATAGTTTAGCAAGGTTGTTTAGGCTAAAGAGAGCAGACCTCCCATTTAAGGTAAAAAATCTAATTAAATATGTGCTTTAGAAATGAAGATATTCACTCAGCATTCCAGCACAGTTCCTATTCCTCAGATGTTGTGCCTTTTACGAGGCAGAGATCAGCACAAACAAACTTTCAATTTAATTAACAAATTACTTTTTGTAACAAAACATGCACTGAAACTGGCTTATAAAAATAAAAGGTAAATACTTATCTTTGCATTGTAAATTGGGCTACTACGTTGGTCTTTTGTGGTCTGTCACCTTGTCTTAGTGGGACTAATGTTTTACTTGCAACCTCTTCTACAAAGCATCCTGAGGATAAGAGGGTGATGCAAGATTTTTATGTGGTTGGTGAGGAATTTAACAACATTGTTGACTAAATACAGTGAGGTTTCCTCTGTAGATCTGCTAACATAAACTATAATTATTTTTATAGTTACACAATAGCTGAAGTTGAAAAATGACATAAATTGATGAAATGGGCCACCTTAGTTTTCATATAAAGAAAAGTATAGTAGGACTTATAAAGTAAACATTTGATATAGGGATTTTGTTTTTTCTTTTTGTTTAACAATAAATTATAGCCCCAGGCAGTATGAGCTTCTTATGTCTCCACCCCCTGAATAATGTATTGTCTCTGGAGTGGGAGCCATCCAAAAACAGGAATACCGTACTTGCAGCATGATAGTGGGAGGTGACTAGAAAGTGTATTTGTGTATAATGGTAGCAGCTCATGCTACACTACTACCTGCTAATAATCTGTGTATTACAGGTTAGTCTCAAAAGGTTCTCAATTTTGTACTTCTCCCTGATACTTCTCCCTGGGTATAATTTTGAATCCCGGTTTTTGCATATTGCGCTACAGGGAGAAAAGAACAAGTCTACAACATATGCTCTTTTGATGTAACAATAGATCAATCAACATAACCAATCAGAAGCATTCCATATTTATTCAGGGACAAATGTAGATCATGTCTGCTTATGACATTTTGATAATTTATATTTTGATTGTTAAAATTATAATTAAAATAATAAACATATACAGGCTTATTATTGTTATCCTTTATTTGTAACGCACAACCTATTCCATAGTCCTATAAAATGGTTAAGTACAAAGCAAAATACAATATTAACACATTGCAAAGGAATGGAGGGCCTTATCTTTGAGCTTAAAATCTAACATACATAGTGCTGCTTAGTTTCCCAAAAACTATTTCATGCTAGAAAATGTTAATCAACATTGGCAGATCATTTGTATAATTACATTACTTTGAGGATAAACTAATTGCTGTTAAGCAGATATTTTGTAATTTGCCTCTTAAGGAATTAAATTTGCTGCATTTACAGTTGCTGCCAATAAAAAGAAAAATATGTATATTCGTATAGTTTTTTTTCCACCATTGTTTTGCGCAATATCTTACACAATGAAGAACGTTTACTAAGCATCTCAATTTTTCAGTAAAATTAAAAAAACTAAGTACACATATTCGTAACAAGAATATGTATTTTATGGATAAGAGAATGTGGAGAGTTGAACTATATTAACATTTTCTGACTTGCCCAAAAATATTAATCATTCTCAAATGCAATCATGAATGACAAATTCTTGAAGCTTCATTTCAAAAGAAAAATCTAGAATAAACTCTTTTTCATCTCTTTTTTACAAAAATTGCTTGATTGTGTAACGAGACAACAAAATTATTGCAAAATCTTGTCAAAGTTCCAGCAGCCAGTGCAGCTCACTACTGACGTCATAACTTAGTTGTTTTAACAGTAATTTTAAGAACAAAAGCACTTTTTACATGTGCTTTTCCACCCTCTACCTGATAGTACAGACCACATATGATGACTTTGGGATCCCTTTAAAGTATGATTACATGGCTCCCATAAGGGCAATTGTAGGTGTTCTTATAGCAGCAAACAACTGCAGTGAGACAAATCCTTACATGTAAATTCAACCTTGTCCAAGAGCAGATAAACCCCTTGCGAAAACACTTACAAGACATTTATTAAGCTATAAGTGTCCCAGTTGAAGGATAAAAATAACCCAAAGAAGCATTTTTTCAGGAGACTAAAAGCATTAAATTAAAGCCTGTACATCCTAATGCCCAAAATAAGTCTTTCTAATGAGTAATCAAGCCATATAACAAAATACTATAGAGCAAACAACTAAATCACAATGTCAATTGCAAATACCTGCTCACACAATTAAACCCTGGCACCAAGCTAATACTAAGGCACAGCAGATTAATACAGAGCCACACTTTCCACCCACCCTCCTGTGTATCCACTGCCATTTAATGTTAGAAATTAACACATAATATGATGTGTCAGAACTGCAATATTCATGTGCAAGAAAAATAAATCACATCAATGTGTCACTTTGAGAGGGAAACACATAGTTATATGGGCAAAATGCTGCAATATTTAGTTATGTTAATTTTAATTTTACTGGAGTTTATGTAGGAATTACTGTGTTTATAGGCTCTAACACTCAACTTCACACTCTTCACACATTTGCTTAAGTGTACCAGTAAGGACTCTTGGGATTCTCTGAGGTTATTTTTTCTTATGTTACAAACCCCCTGAGTTGTGAGTAAGTTATGTTGAATAGCCTGCATTTCTTTGCTCTGTTGTGAGATACAAAATTCCAAAATGATACAGCGACAATGATTACTTAATTTTTAACTCCTCAACTACCAATTGAACTATACTTTTGATACCTATACAGTGGTCCTATGAATTCTCTCATATTTGAACTTCTGTAGCTATGAGTCAGCCTGGTCACTTTAAAAGAGCATGGCAGTTAAAGAAAAAAGGCTTTTGTTTGTCTGGTATGTACCAAATTAACAATATTAGCACTCGTGTAAGCCATGAATAGGAATCCATTTTGTGTTTGTTACATCACTGCCTCAAAGCTTAATCATAAGGGTGTGTGTTATCGCTATCAACAGAAAGAGGGTGGAGAAGGAGGGAACAGAGAGCCATGGTAAAGATAACTGGTTAAGAAAGAAATAGACACACTGCTCATTTCTTCTTCCTGACCCCAGATGCCAGAAATCAGATTAGTACTTTGACAAAATTCCTTCTTCTCTAGTTATCCAGGAAAACCTTGAATGTCCTTTTTTATAAAAAAATTAAATAAAATTATAATTAAAAACTTGATGTATGGCTTTTCCCTACTTCCCTGCCCAGTCTTAAAATTTTCAAACAAATATTTTTTTATTGTATGGTGGTGCTTTAAATGGAAGAAATTATCTTTCAGTAAGTATACAGTTAATAGTTAATTGTTTAAAAAAATATCAGGCATATTCTCTCACCTAAGCACATCTGTACTGTAGAGGTTAATACTCCACCGGTAGAAGTGTACAAATAAGAGGCACAGAGGATGCCACTATTACTCCTCTGAGAGATCAAGCTGACAGCTTTATCAAAACATACGTCGGGCATTTAAAAGTAATAAACAGTGAAAAGAGCTTTGAATTATTTTTTTACACATTTCCTCTGCAATTTTAACTGATCTACATTATGGTGCATATCAGTATTCATACATTCAGAGACTGTTTAATACATTAAGTTGATTTTAAATAATTCAGTAAAGATTTAAGTCTAGAAAAAGTAAATTGGCCACATTACAACAGCTAATTAAAGAGACTGAACTGCTACAATTATCATTTGAAGAATTTAATATCAAAATAAGCAAATAATGGAATTAAAAGAGGAATGTGATTACATAAAAAGTCAAGCAAGATTTTCCGTTAACTTCCATTTCTAAGTGGACAAGAAAACCCCTATTAAAAATCTGCATTATGATAATTATCATGAGAGATCCTTTGTTATACAATATTTTTCTTCAGGTACCAGAATAATATCACTGTCTGTTACAGGATAAGGATTAACTGACAATGGTCACAACCTTAGGCAGAATAAATGGAAATGTGGAACTGATAACTTGCAAAATGCTAATTAACACTGAAGGAAACATGGAAGAAAGATCAAATAATCCAATAAAAAGATATGAGAATGTGACTTTTCACTATGTCATTAATTTGCCTTGTAGCAATATAAGAAATATTCAATTTTCTTTCTTACAGAAACTACTTTCTCAGATTTTATCTAATTATGTATCTTACACAAGTGAAATCAGATATTTACTGTATACCTTTTTCTGAAAATGGAAATTGGAAATTATTTTTAGTATCATTAAACATGGAAGAATATACCTTAATATAATAATCCTTCATATTTATTCCATCGCTGTATCTGAAGACCATCTATGTAAAATTTGGATAAATGATATTCCCTTTCATTAAAAAAATATACTGTAGGTGGGTAAAGGCGTTAGGTGCATATCATGTCATCCCGTGATTAATTATGCACTATTTCACATGGGGAAAATCAGCCATTCTCACCTGATTTCAGCCCTTCTCACCTTATGTCAATCCATCACACTTCATCTCTGATGAGGAAGTGCTTAGAAAATTCCCTAAAATAATCATGTAGTGCCCTACACAGTTTATTAGACACAAGTGTAAACACTACATATCATGTTCATGTTACTCCTTGTGGAATAATTTAAAAAATGTTAATGCAACCTACAGTGACAAATATTTAATGTTAAATAACATTTATTTGTAGAGTATTAAATCCCAGTTGTTTACTTTCCATTTAATTGTTTGATTCTACTCTAAACCCATTTTTATGTCTGGATGCTCAGGAATGCTATTATTGAAAAACAAAATATCTTCTCCCTACCCACTCTTAGCTGGATCTGTTATTGGAACCAGGTTTTCCCCATATTACCCTTCACAGATATTCTAGCATAATTTCCAGCTCATGGCTAACACGTTTTGGAGGGAAACCTGCTTTCTCCATATTTAGCTCCATATTAATCTCTCTCTATATATTTTCCATCTCACATCTCTTTTACATTTTAATAATCACTTTTTTGATGGAAAAATAGTATATGTAAGATCTACACAAATATAGTGACCTAAATCACAAGACTATGATGTTGATGTTCATTGTGAAACTGTAAAAATGTCCCTAGATTTGCAAAGCATTTCTGGGACTTTACATAACTACTTATATAAAATTCTGTTATTTTTTTAAATTTACCCTAATAATACTCCATATGATATCACAAGATAGGGGCGGGGGGGGGGGGGGGCAGTTTACCATGTCAGTGGCTTAGTTTCCTTTAATGTATGATATAACCATAATTTATCTAGTCGGGATAAAAGTGGAATTAAATACCAATTTTTCCTATATTTTGTACAGGAGCTATATTTTTTTCAGAGTTAAAGTTTATTCCAGTTTCATAAATAAAATCCAGAGAAATCATACGAAGTGGAGATATTTTGTTTTTTAACTCAGCTTATCCCTATCTGTCCTAACTTACCCTCATTTAGCACTTCTTTAATTCCCACTATATATATATATATATATATATATATATATATATATATATATATATATAAAACACACATATCTGTTTTAAATAAACACAATAGTATTGTTACAGATTCATAATGATAATAGATCTCTCACTCCACTTACTCACATGTGTATAATAGGCTGTTGCTAACTGTCTGCTCAAACTGAGCTGCAGATTTAGATTTTTGTCGGTTCATGCTTATCTTTAATTATTTGGAATTTGAGACACTTTTAGTATTTCTTAATTTGCCACAGAAGAAATTCCTCCTGTGGTGACTTGACATTTTGTTTTAATTGTTTTGTATATTCTTCCACAGTAATATCATGAGTGAATGTGCAGTGCCTTGCAAAAGTATTCACCCCCCTTGACTTTTTACCTATTTTGTTACATTACAGCCTCAAATTAGAAAATTTATTAATCTGAATTTTATGTGATGGATCAGAACACAATAGTCTAAGTTGGTGAAGTGAAATGAGAAAAATATATACATAAAACTATTTTCTTAGAAATCGAAAACCGAAAATTGACATGTGCGTATGTATTCACCCCCTTTGTTATGAAGCCCATAAAAAGCTCTGGTGCAAACAATTACCTTCAGAAGTCACATAATTTGTGAAATGATATCTACCTGTGTGCATTCTAAGTGTCACAGGACCTGCCATTACATATACACACCTTGTTTGAAAGGCCCCAGAGGCTGCAACACCTAAGCAAGATGCACCATTAACCAAACACTGCCATGAAGACCAAGGAACTCTCCAAACAAGTAAGGGACAATGTTGTTGAGAAGTACAAGTCAGGGTTAGGTAATAAAAAAAATCAAAATATTTGATGATCCCCAGGAGCACCATCAAATCTCTCATAACCAAATGGAAAGAACATGGCACAACAGCCAACCTGCCAAGAGACAGCCGCCCACAGAAACTCACGGACAGAGCAAGGAGGACATTAATCAGAGAGGCAGCACAGAGACCTAATGTAACCCTGGAGGAGCTGCAGACTTACACAGCAGAGACTGAAGTATCTGTACATAGGACGACAATATAATAATAAAAATCCCAGTGGTAAGATGTGGCAAGCTCATAGAGACTTATCCAAAGCGACTTGGAGCTGTGATTGCCTCAAAAGGTGGCTCTACAGAGTATTGACTTTAGGGGGGTGAATAGTTATGCATATTGACTTTTTCTGTTATTTTGTCCTATTTGTTGTTTGCTCCACAATAAAAAAAAAAAAGAAACATCTTCAAAGTTGTGGGCATGTTCTTTAAATTAAATGATGCAAATCCTCAAACAATCCATGTTAATTCCAGGTTGTGAGGCAACAAAACACAAAAAATGCCAAGGGGGTGAATACTTTTGCAAGGCACTGTAACTATAATCATGATCACCATTCACTAAGCTTTACAGAGGTTGCAAATTTTTGAGGTTGAGGCTTCACTGGTAAATTTCTCTGTAGAAACAGTCCTCGCAGCCTTCTGCAAACCACATTGCAGGACTGGCAAAGCTCAGTGAATCTAGCGTGTGTGTCTGACAGGCTAACACCTAACAGCTTATATTGTGCTTATTTTCACTACTGCTACCTGGTGGTGTACCATACATTGAAAACAACCATTTTTTTCCTGTAATCTAATTTCAGTTGCCTGCCTGTGTCAGGCTCACAGCTAATATTCTGCTCTGTTTCACCAGTCATAGTTGGTGTACCATACATTGAAAAACAACAACCCATTTTTCCTTTAATCTAATTTCAGTTGCCTGCCTGTGTCAGGCTCACAGCTTATATTGTGCTCAGTGAAATAAAACAACACTTTTTTGACTGTAATAGATTGAATAGCAATTGCCTGCCTACAGGCGTGTGTGTGAAGCCTATTGCATCTACTCTGCCAACTTTTGCCAGTGCACAGTGATACGTCATATCTGGTGCAACCGTAGTGTACAGTGACATAAAACAACACTTTTTTGACTGTAATCGATTGAATATCAGTTGCCTGCCTACAGGCATGTGTGTGTGGCCTACAGCGCCTACTCTGCCAACTTTTGCCAGTGCACAGTGACACTCATATCTGGTGCAACCTAGCGTACAGTGAAATAAAAGAACCCTTTTTTTTCTGTAATCGATTGAATATCAGTTGCCTGCCTACAGGCGTGTGTGTGAGGCCTACAGCGCCTACTCTGGCAACTTTTGCCAGTGCACAGTGACAATCATATCTGGTGCAACCTAGTGTACAGTGAAATAAAAGAACCCTTTTTTTACTGTAATCGATTGAATATCAGTTGCCTGCCTACAGGCGTGTGTGTGAGACCTACAGCGCCTACTCTGCCAACTTTTGCCAGTGCACAGTGACACTCACATCTGGTGTCACAGTAGCTTGCATAGTACCACTAATCGAAAAAGAAATGACAGGCAGAGGCAGGCCACCCCGCAGGGGCCGTTGTGGTCGTGGTGCTGTGATTCCCTTTGGCCCTAGTATAATGCCCAGTTTTCAGAGGCAACGTACCCTGAACTTGAAAAGTTCTGAGGACATGGTTGACTGGCTAACACAGGACACCCAATCTTCTACAGCTTCCGCTCGGAACCTAGACGCACCATCCTCCTCCAGCTTAGCTTCAGGCAACTCTCCAGTTACCACTCGCCCGCCTGCCGCCACCACCAACACTAGCACCACAACCGCTTCACTTGATCCGTCAACAGAGTTATTTACACATCCATTGGAAGAAATGAGTGATGCGCAAACATTAGTGCCAGAGGATGTACATAACAGGGATATGTCCCAGTCAGGCAGCATTACACACATGGACGTACGGTCTGATGATGATGATGTTGTACCCGGTGCTGCTTCCTTTGTTGAGTTGTCATATACAAGTGAAGCGGTTGATGATGACGATGCGTCCGTGGATGTCACGTGGGTGCCCGCTATAAGAGAAGAAGAACAGGAGGAAAGTTCAGGGAGACAGAGAGGAGGAAGAGACGAGTTGGAAGCAGGGGGAGGTCGTCGCAAGTAGCTAGTGGCACAGTCAGACAGCATGCATCGGCACCCGCGGTCAGCCAGACAGCACGCCAGTCAACGCATGCTGTTGCCACCACCAGAATGCCATTATTGCAGAGCTCAGCAGTGTGGCAATTTTTCGGTGTGTCTGCCTGTGACAACAGCGATGCCATTTGCAACCTGTGCAAAAAGAAACTGAGCCGTGGGAAGTCCAACACCCACTTAGGTACAACTTCTTTGTGAAGGCACATGATGTCACATCACTAAAGCCTATGGGATCAACACATGAGTACAAGCAGCACACAAAGTCAAAGCCGCCATCCTCCTCCTGGTCCAGCATCTTCAGCCACGTCAACCACTGCTGCCCTGCTTGCCCCCTCTCAACCATCCGCCACTCCGTGTCTCGCCCTGAACAGTCCCTGCTCATCTGCCCACAGTCAGGTGTCTGTCAAGGACATGTTTGAGCGTAAGAAGCCAATGTCACAAAGTCACCCCCTTGCCCGGCAACTGACAGCTGGCTTGTCTGAACACTTAGCCCGCCAGCTTTTACTATACAAGCTGGTGGAGTCTGAGGCGTTCAAAAAATGTTTAGCTATTGGGACACCGCAGTGGAAGGTACCAGGACGAAATTTCTTTGCACAAAAGGCAATCCCCAACCTGTACTCGATTGTGCAAAAGGAAGTAATGGCATCTCTGGCTTACAGTGTTGGGGCAAGGGTCCATCTGACCACTGATAACTGGTCTGCATAGCATGGTCAGGGCAAGTATATCACCTACACTGCGCATTGGGTAAACCTGGTGACGGCTGCCAAGCATGGAATACGGGGCTCTGCAGAGGAGTTGGTGACACCGCCACGACTTGCAGGCAGGCCTGCTGCCACCTCCTCTACTCCTCCTACTCCATCCTCTTCCATAACCTCCTCGGCTGAGTCCTCTTCTGCTGCTGCTATGTCTTGCTCCACATCAACGTCACCCCCCCAGCTCCACAGGTACTATACCACATCCTGGATATGGCAGTGTCACGCCGTCTTGGGGTTGACTTCCCTGAAAGCAGAGAGTCACACCGGACCAGCACTCCTGTCCGCCCTGAACGCACAGGTGGATCAGTGGCTGACTCCGCACCAACTGGAGAGAGGCATAGTGGTTTGTGACAACGGAAGAAATTTGTTGGCGGCATTGAATTTGGGCAAGTTGACACATGTGCCGTGCATGGCACATGTTTGTAATCTGATTGTACAACGCTTTGTGCATAAGCACCCAGGCTTACAGGACGTCTTGAAGCAGGCCAGGAAGACGTGTGGCCATTTCAGGCGTTCCTACATGGCCATGGCGCACTTTACAGATATCCAGCGGTGAAACAACATGCCAGTGAGGCGCTTGATTTTAGACAGCCCGACACGTTGGAATTCAACACTCCAAATGTTCGACCGCCTGCTCCAACAAGAAAAGGCCTTTAACGAGTATTTGTATGACCAGGGTGCTAGGACAGCCTCTTCGGAGCTGGTGTTTTTTTTTTGCCTCCTTACTCGACGCTCATCCGCAATGCCTGTAGGCTTATGCGTCCTTTTGAGGAGGTGACAAATCTGGTCAGTCGCACCGAGGGCACCATCAGCGACATCATACCATTTGTTTTCTTCCTGGAGCGTGCCCTGCGAAGAGTGCTGGATCAGGCCATAGATGAGCATGACGAGGAAGAGTTGTGGTCACCATCACCACCAGAAACAGCCTTATCAGCATCGCTTGCTGGACCTGCGGCAACGCTGGAAGAGGATTGTGAGGAAGAGGAGTCAGAGGAGGAATGTGGCTTTGAGGAGGAGAAAGACCAACCACAACAGGCATCCCAGGGTGCTCGTTGTCACCTATCTGGTACCCGTGGTGTTGTACGTGGATGGGGGGAAGAACATACCTTCAGTGAGATCACTGAGGACGAGGAACGGGACATGACTAGCTCAGCATCCAACCTTGTGCAAATGGGGAGTTTGCGGTGGTGCAAAGGGACTGTTTGCGGTTGTTTGCGGTGCATTAAACGGGGAGATTGGTCTGTTACTGTGAAGCGGTGTAACCCTTACACTACCTGATCGATACAACATCATACCTGATGTTTTAAAGCATGTTATTCCAAACAATTTAGGAATGTTAGGTGATTTATGCCCTTTATGGCTTAAAACCAGACTCTGCATCAACTATGTAATTTTCCCTGGGAGTTTTGCCATGGATCCCCCTCCGGCATGCCACAGTCCAGGTGTTAGTCCCCTTGAAACAACTTTCCCATCACTATTGTGGCCAGAAAGAGTCCCTGTGGGTTTTGAAATTTGCCTGCCCATTGAAGACTATGGCGGTTCGCGAACATTTGATGAAATTTGCGTCCGCGGTTCGCGAACCGAAAATTTTATGTTCACAACATCACTACCCCTGACAGTGAATAACAACAATACAGGTATCATCAGATGGGAGCCACTTGAAGTGGGATCCTGCAACCAGTGGTTGTGTCTGGAGACTCCAGGCTCTGGAAAGAAACTGCTCCACAATATTCATCAAACTTGGAGTGATTGTAAGCCTAACACACACACATTGTTTGCTAACAGTGCATTGTAATGCACAATAACAGTTTTTCTATTGTTGTTTCATTCTGTTGTTGTGAGTACAAACTGTTATGCTTAGATGGTCTCTTGTTTCTTGTTTTCTATTTTATGCACCTGAGCAACTCAGAAGATTATTTTAAGGAAATTCCCCGGGATAATAAAACACTAAAATGTAAGTGATATTTGAAGTCATATCTTGGAATTGTTACACTTTTTATTTATTACACATGTATTGTTTTATATTTATAATTATATGTACTTTATTATACATTAACCCCAAATGGACCCCTACCCCACAACTCAAGGGATGTATGGCATAGGGCTCAGTGGCCCTCTGGAGATTGATGAATAGGAGTCATAGAAGTTAGCAGGTACTGAGGGGGGGTCCTGGGGATTCATGTGATCATAGGGGTAGTGGTAATAGTGCCTTAAGTTTGTCAGAGGCTTTTTTATAATTTCAAGTACTTGGAAAGACTTACAAGTAGACTTAAGTGAGGTTGGCTTTCATTATGGAAGGTATGTTAGCGATTTAGAAAAAAGTTATGTGACAGGCACTCAGGTTTTAAGATATTATGAACATTTCAAATATTTCTATGGCATTTATGAGGGGGTTAGATTTACGTGTGCGATGTGATAGCTTGCTAGTGTTTTACAAGGGATCTTCACTGCTTACTATTCTTATGGGAGTGATGAAATAGAGGCTTAAATGATCATAATTGAGAATAATAAATATTCCATCATTATTATTGCTTTCAAATATTTTAAATTCATTTATAAATTAAAATGGCACAATTTTAGCATTTACCAACAATATCCACACAAGTACACCTGATAGGTTGGGGTCAGATGAGTATAGAACTGTAAGCTCTCCATGTGTGGCTGATGTCAGTCCGTTCTGGATGTACCAGGTTAAACCAATCAATGAAGCTTCTGAATTCTCACAGGGCATGGCTGCCAGAAACAAGAGGTTGACAGACAAAAAGTGGAGTCATGAAACACCGACATATAAGGAACAAAATGTAACTTCCTTGCACACTTTTACTTGATCATGTCAGTTGCATACATTTTCTCTTAATATAGATGTTTTTATTATCACAGCCTTTGATTTAGTTTTTTGTGTCAGATAGATTATTAATGATTTTATTAATTTATTTAAACTATTATACATCTCCTACAAAATTTTGATCTGGTATTACATGAAAAATATTGCTGCTTAGAAGGCATGAAATATATACCTTATTAGAAGGCATGGTACATCTTAGCTTCTATCCAAGCTGCTTGCTTTGAAAATGTCAAGAGTGAGGCCAGACATTATTATTATTATTCACTCTTGGGCTATTGACTTGAGTCATAAAAGTCTATAACCGTTTTTAATATGATGAAAAGAGATTTGCTCGTTTAACTTTGGCATTTGGAAGAACAATATTGATATAGCCTAAAATTATTCTGCATTTATCTTGGAACAGAGTTTGGAGTTTGAAAGCACTAGAAAGTGCCAGGTTAAGCTTAATAAGGGCATATCTTGCATCAGTACATCTTGAGGAATAGTGCCTTCATGGGATCAGGATTTAAAAAATGTATATCATCCCAATTGTATGGATTTATGAGAGACTGCTCTTGCCATTTTTACTCTGGGTTCATTGGAAAAGCTGCAGAGTCTTATAATAACACCTCAGGGAGATCTGAAGGATATAGAGATTTTCAAAAGGCTTTGGAATAGACTGGCTATTGCTTTATAAAAAATATTGATCAGCCTAAATCCTGAAGCAGTTCACATATGGAACTGATCTTTGTCAGGCCATATTATTGAGTAAGGCATTGATATCGGACCCTCTAAGAAAGCACTGCCAGACATGTTATGATTTAGGTTTAACACCATGAATGCAGGTAAGACAGTAACTATTCAGCAGGCTATGGAGCCCCTAATTGGCTTACCTGTATTCACATAGTTTTAAAACTATAACATGGCCTGTCTGGAAACTGGTTTAAGGTATGAGTTTGAGTTTAATGCTTGTTGGGTTACATAGTTACATAGTTACATAGTAATAAAGGTTGAAAAAATAATTTTAGTCCATCAGATTCAACCTTTTTAGAAATTCTCTAATCTGCAATTTTTGAATTAGTTCTTAATTGATCCAGAGGAAGGCAAACAGAAAAAAAACATTGAAACATTGCCAATTGTCTCAAAAAGGGAAACAATTATATAAAATGCCTTCCAGACCCCAGATACTGGTGATCAGATTCCTCCTTGCATCAATAATCCTTCTCTAATTATCCAGTATAACTCTGAATGCTCTTTTTATTGAAAAATATATCCAATCCCTGTTAAAAGTTCTATCGAATCAACTGTCACCACCTCTTTGGTAGAGAATTTAAGAGATGATGTTTCTGTTTCTCTGACTAGTGCCACTTTTTATTCACAGATTCTGATAATCCAGGGGCCTTATTAAATTCTGCAGTGGCCGTCGTATAGCCCGTATTTCTGCTGGCTTGAAATTTGCAGGAGTTACAGAGCGATTAAATTAGAAAAGCCCGCAAGGACATGGCCGAAATCCAAACGCGTAAACCATGCTTCGACACATAGTATTTCCAGGCGTGAACATAATAAATTATAGTTATGGGTTTAGACAGAGCCAATTGTAAAATAGACCGTCATCATTAGATCACTAAAACATGGAGGTGTAATTTCAATCACTTATGATTTTGAAGTCCGTGTTGCGATCGGACCCGCATTCCAGAAATAATACAATATGAAAAAAATCAATAAATATAATATTATAGACAATGCAAGTTCTATTATATGCATTAACACATTGATTGCCGGGATCGATATAACACGGAAATTAAACATAAAAATATATTATTTTTTAATTGCAGGTTTGCAAGCTTGAGAATGTTGTGCTATTACCTTTCATCGCTTTCCCTATCATTTAAAATACAGTAGTGTGTTTATATTTGCTTTTACAGTGCTACAGACAGGAGTTTAACCCGCTTGCGGGTCCTCTCTAGTACCTGTAGGATTTTTGGCTATATATGCCATTTACTGGTGTGAGAACATTTGCAGGCTTGTGGACTAGTAGCAATTTAATAGCGATTTGCGATTGTAACATTTACGGGATTGAAAGATCAAAGGCTTAGCTCGGTTGGAGTTTGGATTTTGATAGCCCGTAGGGTTTTTCCAACTGTAACCCACAGATCGTTTGCTAAAAGAAGCCAATTTAATAGCAGTAACTTTTGCCGGCTCCTTTAGGTGCTTCTCAAACTGCGATTTGTCGATTTTTTAATAGGGCCTCCGGTCTATCTCATCTACAAACCATCTTATTAATATTTAATAAATAATATCAGTGTACTTTTTACACCTATAGTCATACTCTAATTATTCTTCAATACTACTATAGCATCTTCATTAATCTATACAACTATATTAATAATGAATTTAAAGGACCTCTGTAACTGAATTTTTACAGTATGCACATATGAATAACTACACTTAATAGGTAAAACATGTTTTACAGAGTAAATAAAATAAATATGGATATTCAGTTATTCCCTATTGCATGCAACTAACAACTCTCAACATACAGTTTTGTGCATTATC
The DNA here is from genome assembly GCA_027410445.1 of Discoglossus pictus. Classification (NCBI taxonomy): domain Eukaryota; kingdom Metazoa; phylum Chordata; class Amphibia; order Anura; family Alytidae; genus Discoglossus; species Discoglossus pictus. Next base: position 201,519,226 of record CM050166.1, read on the forward strand.
ACAACACTAAATATTTTAGCTGTCTGTAGTTAAACATCTGAGACTTAACTTTCACATGCCGCTCTAGATTGTTGCTGTAAAGAAGCTACAATACCCGTTTTCTAGTATCCAACCATTTCCATATTACTCTAAACTAAATTTCCAATTTCCTTTACATGTGAAGAATTGTTATACAGAAGGATACTTCTCCTTCTGACATCACAGCAAACTTGTTTTGCTATCATTGCAAAATACATAACTTTTCGTTCATTTTTTAAATACAATTGAAAGTATCCAAAACACTGCATATTACTGCATAACATTCACCAAATTGTTATCATTGTATAAATAGTATGTAACAATACTAAAGCAATTAATAATAATAATAATAATAATAATAATAATTATATTTCACCATATATATTGTGAAGTGCATTTTATTTTGTATAAATATTCTGATCACTATACTTCTATTACAGTATAACAGAGCATATTTCAAAAATAATTAATAAGTATTTGTAGATAATTCCTAATAAATTTACATGTACAATATGCTGTTATAGAAGTAGATAGAAGTGTTGTACTTTTACATTTAACCTTGTCTGTGCATGCTCATTTGCAAGCACTCTATTGACCAACTAAGAATGAATATAAGAGAAAAAGCAGAGAAATTAGAGAGAGAAGCTTGGACCTCATTGAAAGGTAATCTTAGTGAATGCAGTGAAGGATTCTATTATTTTAAGCATACATTAGTGAATATAAACTGAATGATTTTATTCAGTTTGCCTCCAAAATATTTTTTCAACTAGGTTCCTCGCATGACTGTTAATTTTAGCATATTGTGCAATAATTTAAAGGACCGCTGTACTATGGGTATTTATTTTAATTGGCATACTTCCTGTGTACCTTTATTAAAAGGGTTTACTGGTTTACTTCCTAGCTCAGTTTCAGCCATTTTCTGCTCTCTCCCAGCTTTGTCATACCATGTGGCTTCTAACGGGTGGGGGGGCATCAGTCACATGGGAGCCCAAAGGGATGTGCAGCCACCTCTGTAGCGCACATCCGTTCATTAGCATAGAAGCCTCAGAGCATGATGGGGTGGAGGTGAGGTGAACAGATGGCTTAGAGCTGCAAAATGCTAAAATTGACCAAGAAAGAACGTTTCAATTTAAAAACAACATTAATTTTTTGTTTTTTCATTTCTGCTAAAAACCACCCAGAGTATATTGGTCATTTAACTCACATAAATCAACTTTTAAATGCAAAGTTGTTTATAACCATTTAATTGAAACATATCTTAAAAGGAGTAAAGCAAATATATGTTGTGCAGTGTTATTAAACTAATATAAATGTAAATTGCTTATTCAGCTTAGTGGTAGTGTAATGTTCAGTTAGTGTAATGTTTCAGTTAGTGTAATATTGACATTAATGTTAAAAAGAACCAAATTCTTACTGCAGTAATTGATTGTTTCCGAACTGTATTAGATTACTGAAGAGAGGGAGGGTAGAGAAGAATTGCATGATCTCCATATAGTGTAGATCAATTTACATTTATCAGTACATAAAATATAAGGTATCAAACTCATATGTCTTACACTCAAACAAAATGTGGTATGTATGCAGCGTCAATAGTGGAATCTCTTCAGTTCTTTCAGGGTGTGACAGGTACATGAAACAAAGAAAAGCTTTTGAATCATGTAAAATCTATGGAGGTATGGCCCCCATACCTATGAGGTTCCCTTGGTTTCCAAGAACTTGCCAGTAGCATTACTTCTCTCCTACACTTAGTGGGTTGTTAGGCACAGATGGTGTGCTGAGAGAAAGGAGAAACAGGTTAATTCCCTGGTATTATCTGGGCATATATATAACCACTTATATTAACAACAAAGATCTGACACTTGTTCTAGAAGTATGAACAAACTGGTGTAATATCTAGCATAAAAACGTTTATACAGACACAATAGTGCATATAGACAATATAAAAGTAATTAAAAGTAAATCAAACGCATTTCGTCTACATTTCTCAATTAGACAGTGTCTGTGCAGATCATGCACTTCTTCTCTTTCCTCCCTCTTTTCTATTCAAGCACGTATGGGAACAGTGCTTTTGCGAGAAGCAGCACATCCCCAAATCATTTTTATTGATCCGGACTGAACTGTTGGATTATTAACTGTGCAACAACATTTAAAAACCATAAGACTTCTACTGACTGCGTTGGGTGATTCCACCAATGTTACAGCATTAGATCAGCAGAGACTGTGAACCTTGTTTTTCATAAATTTGACTTTTAGCTTTTCTCATTTCAAATGAATTTAAGAAGGTACCTTAAGGGGAATATCTACACGCTGGTCCCCCGGCACTCCTCTGCAATTTTGTAGTAATGTACACCCCCTCTCACTACTTGTTGGTCTATTTGTATTACTATATTACATGTTTTCACTAGCACTACAGTGGAGGTATACATTTTTTTGTGTTTTAGCACTCTTGTATTTATATTAGATTACTCTAAAGGAAAAATGTGTGCATCAAATGGTATTATTAATTAATCACTTTATAAAGTTAATTACAACGCTATTGGGTTAATGCAATGCAATGTTTAATCCATTTTGCATTCTAATGAATAACAACTTTTTCTTTATTTTCACTCTAAAAATACATAAATCTTAATTTAAATTGATGTATTTATGTTTGAAATGATTAGAAAAATTATATCTGTAGAGAATTGAACCAATGGATTATTTTAAAACTTGAATAAAGCTCAGTCAGCGTAGTGTTTCATTTTCTTGAAGGCTGTTATAATTATTGTTTATATAATTTTAATTAATTTTAATGAACAGTTTAAAGCATTTTCAATAACTAGTATATATGTATGAATGCAACAACACTTATATGTGTGTGAATATTCCTTTCTAAATCCTTGATGTAATAAAGGCAATCATTTTTGGACTATTAAATGAAATCTGTAAGGATTTTGCTTGAGTATATGTGTATGCTAAATATGTATGAAATTAAACTAAATACACAGTGTGAAGCATATTCTCTGAAGTTATCTCCATCATTAAAACCAATTTATGGTTTAAAGATCTGAAATAGTCGTGAGAAAACTATTATTATCATACTGATCCCACTTTGCAGAAAATCAGATGGTTCTGTGATTGAGCAAACAATTTACATTAACAGCTACAATTTGCAAGGATTTCCTTAGATATTTGAGTCCTCCAATTTCCTATTTTGCCTATTCTGGCTTGTAGCATCAATAATATGTTATTGTTTTTATTGAACCAATGTGACTAGGCAAATCACAAACAATATATATACATAAAATGTAATAATTTAAAGTTACAACATTTTATATTTGGAGGCATTGCAATATTTAATCCTCTCAGAATACAAATATTGTGGATCACACAAGCACAAAAACAGTTCACTTGACTTTGTTTTTATAAACTGGGTACTACCTACAATTCTTGAGTATGCAAGAAACACTTAAATGCATGTCTAATTTTCCAGGATTATGAATGCATCTGAGGAGAATAAGTAGTGTATGCAAACGTTTTTTTGCATAAAATAACAAATACCAAAATAAACATTTACAAACTCACCCTGATGTTTGCTAATTTTTTTCAGTTTGAAAGCTGCAGCTTTTGTAAGTTGAAACTCCTGAAAATCCCTGTTACGATTAGCATAAAATTCATAATACTTTTGATCAATCAGGAGAAAGCAGAGGTTAGTTGTTACATTTGTATCATACTCTGGAGTTGATGTGTTGCAAAGCAGCCTGGGATATGTAATCTCTCTCTCACACTCTCTTATTGTGCTCTGATTGAGCTGTGAGCTCAGAGCCTACCCAATCATGTGATTCCACCCTAGAGCATTACTTCCTGTGGTCTCTACCAGAAAGGTCATACTCTGTACCTGGCTGCTCTCTTCAGTGTACTTGGTTATGTAAGCTTCCTATGGGTGTGCAAAGTTGGATTTTACTCTCCTGCATTTAACTTTGTAAGTACATTAAACTTATCTATATAACACATATTTTGTCTGATAATCACTGCCTCTTTCTTACCAAACATTTGAAACACAGGAAATGTTTATATACCTTTAATTATTGCAGTGGCCAAGACATTACTCATATGAAAGAACAATTATGAAGTAGTAGAATATATTAGTCGGGAAGATACAGTAGCACTACATAAGTCTATTAGGCCTAATTTACTTGAAGGGCCTCATATGCAGCCCATGATTATTTAAGAGGGCCTCACAGTTCTTATTTTTTTATAAAAAACAAAGTAGTAAAATCTCAGTAGGAAAGAGAGGTATAGATAATGCAGAGAAGTATTGAGGAGTATAATTGAGTATTATTTGCTAGTTTTAGAGCTATCTAATGGAGTGTGTATTGTTAAAGTGGGGCATGTGCTCTCCCGAGAACCTCCAGAGAACAGGCAAGGGGTCGCAGGAGAAGTGATTGATGGCCACATGTGGCCCCGGGGCTGCATGTTGTCCACCACTGAAGTTGGCCTTATTCATATTATGAAATTCTTAACCATGAAATGGAAAATGTCCTCATAGAAAATGTATGCCGAAAATAAGATTATTAGCTCACAAATCAGGATAAAGCAAGTTAAGCTTATATATAAAAACATAAATAGTAATTTGGTTTTTTGTTTGATAACTACTTGTAATCTCAGTAAATTCTCGGACTTCTTATCATATACATAGAATAGCCCTTTTCTTTTCAATTTTCAACCTGATTGATTCTCAGCAATTATAATCGTTCTTCAGCAAAGTAGCAAAATAGTAATGCAGCATGTAAAAGGGACAATCTCCGCTATGCCCAGCCTGGAATGTCCCACGCCATTGCTGGTGGCCACGTGCCAAGATGTATACCCATTATAATTTGGTGAAATCACATCAAGTGTTTTGGTATCAATCAATTCACATTATCACCTGTAATATTATTATCAGCCCTTCAGAGGAATGTTGATACTCCACAGTATCACAAATTGGACCTCTCATGTGTAATAACACTATATTTTTATATTAATATCATGATTTTATATGTTTTAATCTATTGCACAGTAACTATAGCTCATTAGTTTACAGATATAGGAAAGTGACGCAATTGTGATGTACAGCATGTGGATGTCCCAAAACCCCAACCATTGAAAACAAACTGACACAGTGATAACGGTATAACAAAGCTTTATTTCATACACACAGCACACTGTACAAGACTGTGAATTAATATCATGGGTGCGGTGTTGGCAAATCCCTGAAGGGCAAGAGGCTTTTTTTGAAAAAGGGGATACCTAAAGGGGGTAAAGTCATAGTCTAGAATAATCATGATACTATCAGAAATCACTCTATTTAATTGAAGTAACCAGTAATGTGCATAGCACTTACTTCTGGTCATCATCTGCTCTATTGAACAGATGCATAAACATCTGGACTATCTCATCCAAACCAGTTTCGACCATACAGTGTGTTCCTAAAACAAAAATCTGAAAAAAGGTGGTCAAAATAACAAAAAAGAAGAGGAGGATAAAAACAAACAACAAAAAACTTGCATGGACAGTGCAGTGCTAAATACTGTAACTTTAACCATATACCAACTCACCTGATTTCCATCTGTAAGCATTACTAACCATTAGTCAGTTTTTAGAATATCTCACTGGTCATGCCCATTAATAATGATGTGTCATCTCACAAAAAAAAATGCTAAGCTGTGACCAGTGGTCACCTTCTCCATATGATATTGTTCATCAACATCGATATCACAGCCATCTGCTATACATCTGTTAGCACATGTTAAAGGATAACCATGATATCGGCAATAGGGGAAAATACCCTTTAATACAGAGAGGACACAAAGGTCAGATTCACTGTTACTTTCATCAGACTGATATTGAGGAGAGGATCACATGCTTCACTATTGGATGTATTAATGCTGGCATTCATTAACGTGCAATTATGAGACTTTGCAAGTCCACCGCCATAGTGGTATTAGTCTACATTTAAACAACAGTCATGTCTTAGATATCTGGATATATGATAGCTTTAATATTGTGGGAGCTACATATTAAGGGGGGTGCTGTCATTGAAGGAAAATGTCTACATGAGAGACACTGGGAATATCTTACAATTACTTAATTTCCTTGACAATACTTGCAGATGCAGAAGATGCCTTCATGGGCCTGAATTATGCCTAAAACAAGACCTTATAAAGATAGGGACTGCAGCATCTCATCTCAACAGCATTCCTCATTGACCATTAATTGGTGAAATGTTAAACAGAACCCTATGTGTCCACAGAGAAGAGGATCATGGACCATGTGATGGGAGGTAGCCATCTGTGTACAAAATATCAGCATCACATAGGCCACGATCCTATACTCTGTAGCCAGGCTAGATTATGTTAACATTTGCACCAACAGATTGTCACTGAGGACTGCTTTTGAGAAGGCACAAAAATAAGTGCAGCCCCTCTACCCTCCTCCACCTTGCTTCAGGGTCCCAATTCCCCATGGGTGGCTGCCGTCTCACTGGTGGTGGGAGAAAGGGGGCAGGGAGAGGCATCACCCCAGGAGGCAGCGGGGCTGGTCGCGGTGATTGTGGCGGAGGCATGGGGGAGGAGTAGAGCGGTAAGGCTGCGGGTGCATGGGGGAGGCCTCCGAGGTCAAGGAGGCGGGTATGGGGACCAGAGCGCGGCGTGGCATCTGTGGTTACCTGCTGCATTGTGCTCTGGTTCGCAACTATGAGTTGCCATCATTTGCTAGATGTTATCTTTTCTTTGGTTATTGATCTTGATTGATCTTTTCTTGGCTCCTAATGCTATCTTGATTCCAACTGTGGTCTGTAACTGCATATGTTGCAGTGGGCACACCCATACATGGACTCTCTATTGGTTGATTACTCATGTTGTGCCCATGAATGACAGTGATTTGGCAGCTTCATGGATTTAATGAGGCATGACTGATCCATCTATCCCTGGTTAATTCCATAGAGCTGACATGTCAGTGTGCTTCTTGGTCATTATGTACATGTGTAGTGTGTGTGATATACATGTGGTGGCATTTTGGTGTATGTGATATTCACCTGACATGGAGGCTGGATCCTGCTGGTCCACCAGCCCTGATGCTCCAAGGGTGGGCACCTGTCTCAGTAAGTCCTTGAGCTCCCTCACTGATTCATTGTATCTCACAATCACTTGGGGGGCACTACTTGGTACTGCGGCTTCACTGGCCTTTTCGGCCATCATCCTCCTCACCTTGGCCCTGATGTCATCAAAACTGTGCTTGACGGACCTCACATCCCTTTTCGTTGTGCCCAATGCTGTGAGTCCTCTACCTCCTTCTATGCCTGGGAACTAACTTCCCTCCACCCTGCAAGATTAGCAGGGCGCCCACGGATGGCACAGAAGAGGACCACAGTCTCCTTTTGTTTGTAGTTCAGAGCTCTGCATGTGCCTTTAGCCACTTGCCCTCAAGCCCCTCCCCCTCTGTCCCTGAACTCGATGTGCCTATCACTATGGGCACCTGGCCCCTTCCACCTCCTCTCCTCCACTCCCCACCTCCTCTACATCACTCCCCGCCTCCTCTCCTCCACTACCTGCCTCCTCTCTTCCACTCCCCAGAGCCACCTCTCTCTCCACCTCACCTCTCCTCTTCTCCTCCTCCCCACCTCTCCAGTCTATTACCCTCCTCTCTCCATAATAATCCCAAAAATAAAATAAATTATCACATATATAGTTGTGAGCAATACGAGATTATCATATTTACTGATTTACTAATATTGCATTAGTTCTGGAATGCAGGTCCGATCGAAACTCGTAATTGAAGCCCGTAAGACTTTGAAATCTAACCTCCATTTTCAAGTGACATAATGATGATGATCTAATTTGCCATTGGCTCCATCTAAACCCGTAACTCCGGTTTGACTAATTGATCATGTTCATGGCCGCACATCCAATGTGCGCAAGAATGGTTTACGGGCTTGCATCTCTGGCCCGTAACTCGCAGCATGGTTGAATTTAATAGCTCTGTAACTCGAATTTCAAGCCTGCAGCCTTTGCGGGTGTGCCAATGCCACTACAGGGTTCAAATTTAATAGGGCTGTTGGTTCCCTACTCTCCTATCTATTTTCTTTGATTAGCAAGTTTATCCCAGATGAATGTATTAAGAGTTCACTTAGCATAATTTGGAGATCAGTTAAATTTCAACTAGGAGAAAAGTGCTATATACATTATTATTACATTTGTAAGCATTTACCTTTATTTAACATATATGCGAAACAGATAAAGTCTCGGTTTACAGTATTGTAGTGCCTAGTGATTGCATGCTGTCTAGTATGTTTTTTGCTGGTACCAAGTTATGAGATAGTAGTTTTACATTCCAAAAATAACAGCTTCAAGCTTTATACAGTTTAATCAGTGGAATATAAACTATAAACTACTGGGAACTCAATAAAATATATGCTTTCCCATAACCCTTTCAAACTTAGCTTGTATTTCCAATAATTACAAATCCAAAGCATCTGTCACATATAACTATCAAGCATACTAAAATATGTAATATAAGATTAATCATTGGAAAACTTTAGGTATCAGACATATTTTACCCTTAATTAAGAAACCCTAATTTATTACATTTATGGATTTGGAAGATAAATCGCAAATGGAAAACCAATATATTTTAATATATACAGTAGACTCTCAGTTAACCGGCACCCATGGGGATTTGTACATGCCAGATGAATGTAGTTTCTAGCTGCTTGAGAATTTCTATTAAAAAAGGCCTATATTAGCTGCACATTGGATGATTTGCTAAGATTTTTTGTCAGTGAGGCCTGTTCTAGCAGCAGCAGCTTTGACTCCTCACCTACACACAGGTACGTTTGGCTGGAGTGTGCAGTGCTGAACCCGGGAAATGTAACACCAACACTGCCCTGTCTCAGTCACTCATGCCTGTCTGCTTCCAGGTAAAATTTAATTGCAAAGACGTACAATGGATGAAATTCAGGCTCCTGTAAGCATTTTGTGGCATGACAACTAGATCCTGACATTTGTTGAGCCCTGTAAATTTTATTTTGTATGCAAAATGCAGTATTTAATTATTTTTCTGACTGCTTTAGAGTTCAGGTTGCTTTAGTTTTGGTTAACTGGAAGTCTACTGTAACTAAATTCATAGTTACTTATCCTTTAAAATACTGAATAACTGTACACAAAATGTAACATATTTTGAACAACTTTATATAAAGGGCCAATTGGTCCAGGTATTCCATCTTATATTCCCAGACAAATCTATAAGTTTAGAAAGATTTCTGTTTAACTGAAATCGAGTTTTGACCTCTCAGAATTTTCATGATATAAAAAGTAGTTTTTTGTGGTTTTGAGGCATCACAGATCAATTAAGCTTGGATGTTTATTGATCATCTTCAATGTTGAGTTTTATTTGTATTTGCACTGAAATGAGCCGCAGTCTGATTTAAGTGCAACATTACATCCTATACAATTCAATCAATCCATTGATACATTGGAATAGATCTATAGCAGCTCAGCCCAACAACACCTGCAGAATCCAAAGGTGACCTGGAAAAGAAACGCTGAAAAAAACAGTCACTTATTTTACCCATCAAACTGCATTTTAAATATAGCACCACCATTTACAAGCCTATGACACTCCAGATACTGACTCTGAATCCCATCCTAGCTGCATTAATATAATATTATTGAACTCCCATTCCACTATTTTCTTTCACAGCACTCTTGACTATCTCCACATACTCCATATACAACTTTCTAAAAAATGGGAGTCCTAGTACAATAAATAACCTCTGTGTACCTTATATATTCAAAATAATGCCCACTGCTATGGGTTTTTTGCTTTTATTGTTGTCCACATGTGAATATTTGTTACAATGTGTGTGTACTTATGTGTTACAAAATGTGATTGCCTGTCGGAGACATATGCAGCTTTATTAAATTGCAATTCAGCAAATTTAAAAGGGCTCTATTTAAGTTTTTAGTTAGTGAAGACCTTGCTTTGGATTGAAGTTCACTAACTAAAAACTTCTGTAAAAAAATATGCTGTGTGCTTAAATAGAGCTCTTTTAAATTTGCTGAATCACAATTTAATAAGGCTGATGATGTTTAGTGGGGCTATGGAGAAATATATAGCAGGGGCAGGAACAATATGGCAGAAGGGGACAGGGGAGATAAATAATAGTGTTCTATTTCCCTTTCTCTCATTTCTTTTTTTTCCTTCTGTCTGCCATTCCAACTGCTTCTCTCTTTTTATAAATATTTTCAAAAAAAATTATCTTCCTTTCAATCTTTCTTTTTCTCCTCTCACTTTGTTCCCTCATTTTACACTTCATTCAACTCATTTTCTCAAACCTCATTTCAATTCTTTTCATCATTTCCTCTCTTCTATCACCTTTTGCTGCCCCCATTATCCTTCTGTTCTCCTATCCTTCCTTACTTCCTCTTATTTTTATACCTCACTCTTCTTTCATCTCCCCATCACTGCCCTCTTTTTTCATTACTTGTACTTTCCTTTTCTACTCAATTCTTCCTTTATTCTTCAACTCTCTTTCCATCAAGCTTAACTTTTTACTCTAACCTCTCTAATCCCTCTTGTTTATTATGCCACCCCCATCTCCACCTCCTTTTTTCTTGCAGTTATGCAACTCCCTATCTACCTACCTTATTCCTGACTTCTTTACCACTCAGTTATATCCCCCTTTATTCCCCTGTCATTCCTCACTCCTCTTTCATTTTTCTTTCTTTCTTCCTCTTTCCTCTCGCTTTCATTGCCCTCTTCTCTCATTTCTATTCCTCTCATTAGTCTCTATCAACTTTAACCTAATCCTTCTCTCCTTCCTCCTCATCCCATGCTTCTCCTTCACTAATTGACTCTCATGTATTTTCCTCCCTCATATATTTTCCTTTTCCAATACAGAATCACATCACTCCCCTCGTACCTTTCCTTCTCATCTATGTTGCTCTCTCCTCTTTTCCTCCTTATTTCTTTACCTCACCTCTGCAACAGTGAAGACATGAGAGAGGAAGAATAAAGCCTGTAAAAGAAAGAAAGAGACAAAGGGTTACGAAGAATACTGTGCAATATACTGTAAAGTTAGAGGTTATATATCCTAACCACTAGACTTTGAAATGGCTGCCGACCCCTGAGTGTATATATATAAACAGATAAGATAAAGATAAAAATCTTATTTTTTTGAACCACAAAAAGGAAGCCTTTTGTCTACTAATTTATAGAGAAAAAACAATGTGTATATATGTATGCAGCTTTATGTGAAACAATAGTATCTCTTTGAATGAATATGTCTATTGAAATATAATTAAATTGCCTATGCTCTATGTATATAGTTTATTACTAATATTTAACACTTGCATGGGTTTTGAAGCTTTATACCGTTGTAATATTTGTTTGACACCCTCAATCTATTTAACATTCAGTGGTTATTACTTCAAAAGCCCCAAGGCCTCCATTGTATCAACAGTCTTACATTAAACATCTACTCAAGTTCTAAAATAGACTTAACATATACCTGTTCCTCACACAACTTATTTTTATTTGTATATAAGTCATATCTGTATTATTAAAAATTCGCAAGAATACTTACCTACAACACCTCTATTTGTAAGGGAATATAACTGTTGGCAAGCACCAACAGATTTAATAGATAGAGTAAAACTGTTGGGGATGTTCATTCAGGAATGGTAATGCCAGATAGAGCTGTTCCCTCTAACAGCCGGGAGAACAGTTCTACTGAAGGAGAGGGAGAGGGCAGATTAGGCAGAGCAACAGACAGGTTTTGATGGTAGGGGACTCTTGTGACGAACCAGGGGTAGGGGGGTTTACTGCCCAGGGCCACCTTCAATAGACTACAGGTTAACTACCCACAAGAACCGTTGGGTCCTTTAAAATCTCAGCACCAGCACCCTGATATCCCGCTTCTGTATGAGTCAGTGTCTCTCCATCAGGAATCAGCATGTCCAGGAGTCTCAGTAACCTTCCTGTGGTAGTGTCCTGTACAAGATACCTACAGTGTGCAGATAGGATCAATATCGCAGCCACCAGGGGCAAATAAGAGAACATACCATTTCTATATACCTCAGCAATGAACTGTTTTATTTTTGGAGAGTCAAACAATATTTATAGGGGATAGATACAGAGGGGGTGTATACAACACAAAAATGACACAGGAGATTGACTACACACTAATATTAGGTCTAATAGTCTGGCTTACCTGGCAAACAATGGGACAAAACAGATTACAATGCATTCATTGGTTCCTGTCTGTCTACAATGTCTCATTGTAAACCTATTTTGTTTAACTGTTTTATGACCATTTGTTTACAGTTTAAACATAACACAGAACACAGTAATATAATATGGGGAATTACATATAGAATAAGGTAGAGACATATGCCATTAGACCATATGGAGCATGGTGGTACACTATGGCCCTATGTTTTGGTGCCATTCACCCCATCACCCACCTATCCACATTTCACATGTGGCAATATTATTCCCCTACCCATTTTCCAATGGGGCAGTATGTCCTCTATGGTGACTCAATGCACCAGGATCCAGGCCCTGGCCTGTGCTTAGGTTCGGCATGTTGTGTATCGGGTAGATAAATTATTGGGAGGGGCAGTCTTAATATATATTGGTACCAATGACAAAGTAAGTGGAAGATGTATCGTCCTAAAGAATGATTTTATAAAACTAGGAAATAAGCTTAAATCAAGCACCTATAATGTAGTATTTTCCAAGATACTACCAGTGCCACATGCTAGGCCAGGGAGACAGAAAAAGCTTAGGGAGATTAATTAAAGGCTAAAAAAATAGTGCACTAAGGGTTTTTTAGCACACTGGGCTGACGTCTTACTTGGGTACAATCTCTATAGCAGGGATAGACCCTAATGAAGTTGGAGCGTGTGTGCTTTGTTGCAGTGTCCCAACCACTGGTACATTCCTTGTGTCCTTTTTTGAATCAGTTCTCCAAATCAGTGCAGTGTTTTCTGTCCTGTTGCAGTAATCAGTGTACAGGTGAGAGTGGGTGTGGCTTGGTCTGTGTAAGTTATATCTGTGTGCATTTGTGTGAGGTTCTGTTTGAATCAGCTGTGTAAATCAATGCAGTGTTTTCTGTCCTGTTCTCTAATCAGGGTCCAGGTGAGAGTGGGTGTGGTTTGGCCTGTGTAAGTTATATCTTTGTGCATTTGTGTGAGGTTCTGTTTGAATCAGTTCTCCAAATCAGTGAAGTGTTTTCTGTCCTGTTGCAGTAATCAGTGTACAGGTGAGAGTGGGTGTGGCTTGATTTGTGTAAGTTATATCTGTGTGCATTTGTGTGAGGTTCTGTTTGAATCAGTTCTCCAAATCAGTGAAGTGTTTTCTGTCCTGTTGCAGTAATCAGTGTACAGGTGAGAGTGGGTGTGGCTTGATCTGTGTAAGTTATATCTGTGTGCATTTGTGTGAGGTTCTGTTTGAATCAGTTCTGTAAATCAGTGCAGTGTTTTCTGTACTGTTGCAGTAATCAGTGTACAGGTGAGAGTGGATGTGGCTTGGTCTGTGTAAGTTATATCTGTGTGCATTTGTGTGAGGTTCTGTTTGAATCAGTTCTGTAAATCAGTGCAGTGTTTTCTTCCTGTGGGCTGTAATTCGGGTCCAGGTGAGAGTGGGTGCGGCTTGGCCTGTGTAAAGGTATATCTGTGTGCATTTTGTCGTGTTCTGTTGAATCAGTTCTGTGAGGCAGGGCAGTGTTTTCTGTCGTGTGCCCATTTATCATTGTACAGGTGAGTAGGTGGGGCCTATTTTAGCAAGGGAAGAGCGAGCTTGGGACTTGAATTCATTTCAAGTGTAAGTGTAGTTAGTGTGTAGGAGATTGAATAAAAGGAGGAAATCCAAAGGAAAGGGGTATTATAAGAAAAAAACGAAAACAAACGTATATATTTTATTCTGTTTTGTTTGGGTTAAGGTGTAGAAAAGCAATCTTTTTCCAAATACATTGATTTGTTTTCTCACTGTATTTTTGTAACTGATAATCAGTCCAGTGGCAACCTCACTCAGTGTACATCCTGCCAAATGTATGCACTACTGGAACAGATGATCCAGGGTCCATACCTCTGTGACAGGTGTGAGCATGTTGCCTCTCTGAATGCTTAAATTGAAGATCTGGAGAGCAGCATTGCAGCACTTAGTTATACTGCTCCACTGCAAAGGGAGGTGGTGCTCATGGAGCACAGTTTAGCTGGGCCTAGTATGGAGGGAGGAGCTGGGGCTAGTGAAGATGGGCAGGGAGGTAGCTGGGTTACAGTTAGACGGGGAAGTAGGAGGAACAGGAGGAGGCAGGCCAGTTCTGAGTTGGCAAACACCAACAGATTTGCCAGATTGAGTGAAACTGTTGGGGATGTCCAATAAGGAATGGCAATGCCAGATAGAGCTGTTCCCTCTAACAGCCGGGAGAACAGTTCTACTGGAGGAGAGGGAGGGCCGAATAGGCAGAGCAACAGGCAGAGCAACAGACATGTATTGGTGGTAGTGGACTCTATTATTAGGAAGGTAGACAGGGTAATTTGTCACCCAGATCCCAGCAATCGAACAGTTTGCTGTCTCACTGGTGTTCGGGTTCTGCATGTTGTGGATCAATTGGATCAATTATTGGGAGGAGCACTAGGGAATAAGCTTAAAGCAAGGACATCCAAGGTAGTATTCTCTGAGATACTACCAGTGCCACGTGCTAGCCAAGGGAGGCAGAAGGAGCTTAGGGAGGTTAATACGTGGCTAAAAAAGTGGTGCAGTGCAGAGGGTTTTGGGTTTTTAGAGCACTGGGCTGGCTTCTCACTTAATGATGAGGGAGAACGGCTGGGGGAGTTTTTAAACTTGTAGGAGGGGGTGGACTATATAGAAGTATTGGGGTAAATAGGGTAGAGAGGGAAAGGGATGAATTAGTTACCTATGGGGGACGAGAAGGGGGGAGGATTACAATAGACAGTAAGGAGGTATTAATAGGGGCCTCAAATTCACAACAGCAGAGCCATAGCAACATAAAGTGCATGCTTGCTAATGCAAGAAGTTTGCCTGGGAAAATGGACGAGCTAGAATTATTAGCAGTACAAGAAAAATGGGGCTTAATAGGCATTACTGAAACATGGTTGGATGAATCTCATGACTGGACTGTTAATCTGGATGGTTATAAACTATTTAGGAAAGATAGAGGAAATGGTAAAAGAGAAGGAGGGATCTGTCTGTATGTTAAGCCTGAATTTAAGCCTATAGTCAGAGAAGATATTTATTCTGGAACTAACGGCATCATTTAATCTTTGTGGGTTGAGCTAAATAGTGGAGGAGCTAATTCTAAACGCATATTGGTGGGAGTATGCTATAAACCCCCAAATATAGCTGAAAGTGAGGAAATACAATTATTGTTACAGATTGGAAATGCAGCTAAGCACGGGCAAGTTCTAATAATGGGAGACTTTAATTACCCTGAAATAAACTGGATAACTGAGACCAGAAGCTCAGCTAAGGGAAGCAGGTTCTTGAGTACACTCGGGGATCATTTTCTGGCCCAGGTAATACAAGAACCTACTAGAAATGGGGCCATCCCAGATTTAGTCATCACAAGTAACATTGATATAATATCAAATGTTAAAATAGGGGAACCCTTGGGGAACAGTGATCACAAAACAGTATCATTTGAGATTGAATACAAAAAACATAGTTTTAAGGGGCCAACAAAAACTCTAATTTTTAAGATGGCTAACTTTAATGGGCTAAGGGCAGCAATACTACATATAGACTGGGACAAAGAATTTACAGGGAAAAATACTTAAAATAATTGGACAACATTCAAATCCTTACTAAATAAACATACTCATCGGCATGTGGAAATAAAATGAATAGGAGTAAATCATATTACATGTGGCTTAACAATGACTTAAAGATCATGATGAGGAAAAGAAACATGCATTTAAATTATACAAGAAGGAGGGAACAGAGGCAGCTTTATGTGACTATAAGGAAATCAACAAGGCTTGGAAAAGGGCTATTAGACTGGCTAAAATAGAAAATGAGAAGTCAGTTGCAAAGGAAAGTAAGACTAACCCTAAAATATTTTTTAAATATATTAATGGGAAGAAGGTGAGGAAGGAAGCTAAAGGAACATTACAATGTGACACAGGCCATCTGATAATTAGTGAACAGAAAAAGGCAGATGAGCTAAATAGGTTCTTTTTGTCGGTATACACAAGGGAGGTACAAGTGGTTGGGACACCGCAACATAATGGGGCTACACTACCATCACTAAATAATTGGTTAACGCAGGAAGAAATCCAAAAGTGATTGGAGAAAATAAATGTTAATAAAGCCCCAGGTCCTGATGGAATACATCCAAGGGTATTGAGGGAGCTGGGTTCTGTAATAACCAAACCATTATATCTAATCTTTCAAGACTCATTCACTACAAGGTCTCTACCGGATGACTGGAGAAAAGCAGAGGTAATACCTATATTTAAGAAGGGATCAAGAGCAAATCCGGGGGAATTATAGACCAGTGAGCCTCACATCGGTAGTTGGGAAGCTTTTAGAAGGGTTAATAAGGGACAGAATACAAGAATAAGTCTATTTGAACAAGATCATAGGTAGCAGTCAACACGGATTTATGAAGGTTGTGTCAGACCAATCTAATTAGTTTTTATGAGGAGGTTAGTAGGAATTTGGATCAGGGCAACTCAGTGGATGTAGTCTTTTTGGATTTTTCAAAGGCATTTGATACAGTGCCACATGAAACCCTAGTGAGCAAACTAAGGGATACAGGAATTGCAGTAAATATCTGCTCATGGATCGAGAGCTGGCTAAGAGACAGGAAGCAAAGGGTTGTTGTAAATGGAACATACTCCGATTGGACTAATGTGATAAGTGGGGTTCCTCAAGGTTCAGTATTAGGTCCTCTTCTTTTTAACATATTTATTAATGACGTAGAAGTAGGACTCGAAAGTAGTCTTAATGGAGCAAATCTAGGGGTATCAGATATTGAAAGGGGTTTGGGAGTACTAGTGGACAACCACCTAGGTAGCAGTGCTCAATGCCAAGCAGCAGCTGCAAAGGCAAGTAAAATATTGGCATGTATTAAGAAGGGTATAGAAGCAAGGGAAGCAAATATAATTCTACCACTATACAAATCCCTAGTATGCCCTGATTTGGAATATGGAGTACAATTTTGGGCACCACTTCATAAAAAGGACATTTTGGAGCTGGAAAAAGTACAGAGAAAGGCTATAAAACTAATAAGGGGAATGGAGGGCTAAGTTATGAAGAAAGACTAACCAAATTAAACTTATTTTCGCTATAAAAAAGGTATCTACGAGGGGATATGATTACCTTATTTAAATACATCCAGGGTCAATATAAGGCTTTGTCAAGTCAACTTTTTGTAGCAATAGATTTTCAACTGACAAGAGGACATCCTTTGAGGTTGGAGGAAAAAATGTTTCACCTTAAACAAAGAAAAGAGTTCTTCACAGTTAGGGTGGTTAAACTGTGGAATTCTCTACCAAAGGAGGTGGTAACAGCGAATTCGATAGACAACTTCCAAAAGGGGTTAGATATATTTTTGAATAAAGAGGGCATTCAAGGCTATCCTAGATAACTAGTGAAGGAATATTGATCCAGGGAGAAATTTCTGGGGTCAGGAAGGAATTTTGCTTTTGTTCCCCTTATGAGACAATTGGCAAAGTTTCAATGTTTTTTTTTCTGTTTGCCTTCCTCTGGATCAATTAACAATTTATAATAAATAGTCCACATATTAAAAAGATCAATAGAGATCTTAACAGGTTGAACTTGATGGACTGAAAGTCTTTTTTCAACCTTAACTACTATGTAACTATGTATACATAAGAAAATAATTTATTTAGCTCATCTGCATTTTCCTGGACACTATTTATCAGTTGGGATGTTTCAGATTGTATTGTTACTATGTTTCCCTCTTGGCTTTCTTCCCATTAACATTTTTTTTTATTGGGGTTAGTCCCACTCTTGTTTGCAGCTAACTTTTTATATTCTATTTTATCCAGTCTAATAACTCTTTTGCAAGCCTTGTTGATTTCCTTGTACTCCAGTAAAGCAGTCTCTGTCCCTTTTTTTGTATAATTTAAATGCCTGTTTTTATCTTGATCTTTAAATCATTGTTAATCCACATTGGATGTGATTTACACCTTTTGCTTTGATTTCAACATGGAATATGTTGATAAGTATGTATATTTAGTAAGGATTTGAACATTTATCCATTTATGTTCAGTATTTTTACCTGCTGTTGTGATCACTGTTTCCCAAAGGTCCCTCTATTTCTACATTTGATACTATATCAATATTATTTGTGATGAATAAATTCAAGATAGTCCTATTTCTAGTAAGTTCTATAACCTGGGCTAGATAATGATCTCTGAGTGTTCTCAAGAACCTGTTCCCCTTAGCTCAAGGGTGTCCAAACTCAGTCCTGGAGGGCCACACACATGACTGGATTTGATGATAACCCTGCTGTGCACAGGTGAGTCAATCACTTCTTCAGTCATCCTGATTAACTCCCCTGTGCACAGAAAGGATATATTCAAATCCAGACCTGGGTGCGGTCCTCCAGGACCGAGTTTGGCACCCCTGCCTTACCTGAACTGCTAATCTCATACATCCACTTTATTACACAGTAGTTAAAATCTCCCATCATTAGTACTTGCCCATACTCCTACTAATATTATTTTAGAATGTTTCCTCTACTATTTAACTCAACCCACAAGCATTCAACATTACCACTAGTTCCACCATAAATATCTTCTCTGACTATAGGCTTAAATTCAAGCCTAAAATACAGACAAATATTTCCTCCTCTTTTACCATTGTCCCTATCTTTCCTAAATAGGTTATAACCATCCAAAATAACCATCCAGTCATGAGATTGATCCCACTGTGTTTCAGTAATGCCTATTTCTAATTTACTGCAAATAATTTTAACCCATATTTCCTGGCAAGCTTTTGGCACTTCCAAGCATACACCTTATGTTGTTATGATTCTGTAGTTTTTAAGTACCTGCCACTGTATTTGAGCTACTCAGCAATACCTCATCTATTGACTATACTATCCCTCCCCCTTCTCCTCCCCAATGGATAGTTAATTAATTCCTTACACCTTCTACATTGTCTACCTTATTATTTCTATCTAGTCTGTCTCCCCCACCTACTAGTTTAATATTTGTTGTTACTTTTTACTGTCAGTTTTCCCTTAAGCAGAGCTGCTTACTGTATCAACTCCTGTCAGGGGGGACTGGACAAAAAAAAAGTTTGTTCATTCTGCTCTGGTCCAGACTGATCATGTTCAGATAAAGGAAGTATGTCTATAATGGTTCATGCACTGTCACTAGGAGGGGCCTATAGAGCAGCTGCATGCAGGTTACAATTCAGCTGATTAAGATTATAAATTGCATGGCGGCCAAGCTAATTATGCAGGCCATGGCGACAAATCAAATTATGTCATGAGACAGGTTCAGTAACAACATAGCCCAGAGAAAGAAAGCGCTGCTTGAGGTAAAAACAGACATTTTAAAAAAGAAGAAAAAATATTAACTTTTATTAATTTTAAACTGAAAAACAATTTAAATAGTCTCGGCCCACACAACAAACATATGAACTTTACTTATAAATGCATTACAGTGGTCCTTGAAACTATTAAATTATAACACATGCAGTGAATTTATCATAAGGCAGAAATACTGTAAGTTTTAAAAACATTATAATGGAATTCATGTGAGATGTGCAGTAGTTGGTCATAAGTGCTGGGGACGGTGCAGTGTCCCATGAGCACATACCTAAAAATGGGTCTTCTAAACATTTTTTGAAAATAAGTGCAATGAAGGCCTTTATTTTTGCATATAATTAGTTTACAGAATTGGAGGTTGAGTCAGCAGTAATGACATGCAACATTACTTCACCTAATGACACACTAATGCCCTTGACAGATGAAAAGAGTATTTTCTGTTGTTTATTAAGCAGATATAGATTTCCATAAAGATCGGCTTTTTAGCTGTAACAAATATCAAGCTGCAAGCGCATTTGTCCATCTGAGATCTTTCTGCTTGTAGTCATATAAAAAGACTTCTTATGATCCAAAAGAATGCAGATTGAGGCCAAGCTATTTATCACAACTAAAAAGGAACTCTAAATGCCTGCTGTAAGCAGCTTAAATACTCTAATCTACATAATATTTAACAAACAGTACTGAGTGAAAAGTCATTTTATTTACAGAGAAATGTGTATCAGGGATGAAAACAATATTGCTGTGCAGCAAATAATTTCTACAGTTTGTATTGCAATTACTCATTTCTAAAGATATAACATAACTATTTTTCAGTCTTATATCTATATATATATATATATATATATATATATATATATATACATATATATATATATATATATATATATATATATATATATATAAATGTGTGTGTGTAATTAGATATAATAACTGTAAAATGCAGTATAAAGCATTTTACAACTAATGAAAGGATATGACAAATATAAGGTTGCACAAGCAGGTTGCCATTGGTAAAATGTATTTTGTAACCATTCCAACCAATTAAAGTGACATAAAACATAATATCAAATTGTCTGCTGATATATTATCAATGCTTAGCTTCACTGTTTATCTAACCTGTCAATACACCTTCTATTCAATCTGTATATTTTATTTATTTTATACTTAATTAGTACAAAAATCATCAAGATATACCATTAAAATATACTATTGCAATGTAAGTTAAAATGCAAATAAATATATATTAACATATATATTAAGTAATCTTTAAAAAAAAGGGCAATGCTATCTTTCATGCTTTATTACATATAAATATCCTTTTCTCTATATTCCCTGTTACTTGTTTTCTGAAATAAAAATGCCATGTTCTATGAAAAATTGATCCCTAGAAAGTGAAAACTTGCTATATTATATTGAATGGCCCTACAATAAAAACAGAAAAAAAAACACTATAGCTTTCAAAACAGAAACAGCTGCCCCATTACATCTTGATAAAATAGTATTGTATTGTTATTTACACGTGGAGCAATGCTCCTAAAAGCCATTGTTTCTGCACTTTAAAAATATTGGATGGGGTTTTGAATAGGACTTGTGTCCTTTCTTTTCATTTTTAAGCAGGTTTACAAATTTGAAGATGAATCTGGAATGAATAAACACACTTTCAGTAGTGTAATCCCTTTATGGTTATCCTTGATTGACAATTTATTCATGAGGTAACAGTCATTTGAAGACTTTAAAGGTTTGTTGTATATGATGATACCTCTGTGATTTGCTTGAGTTAGCATTGACTTCATTAACTGCAAATTTGGATTACTCTGGCATGGCACATAAAAGCATTAGGGATGCGTTAATCAAGACAGTACTATTTATCTGCTCCAAAAGCAAGGAAAGTAGATTATACTATAGCGACATTCTGCAGGTAGAGATTGGCTGTGGCTAAGTACAGTATCTGTTATAACTGATTTGCAAAATACAGTTAATTCCCTGGAAATATACTAGTAATGAAAAAAATAATAATAATCCAACATCTCAGGCATCTGTGTCAACTGAACATATTGTTTAAAATAAGGAAAATCATGACAGACTTCACATCTCATTTTTTATATTATATATTGCCAGCACAGTAGTTTTACTTAATATGTATAATAGACATCAGTGTGCAATGGTTCAAATGTTCCATTTCAGTGATAAGTATAGTATCAATGTCACCTTATGATTTTTTAAGAGGATTTTAATTAAACTTAGCTTAATGTATAAAATATCTTTCTAGTAATTTTACAGAGGTTTGGTGAAGGTGCCTGTAGTGATTTAATTCTCATTTGGAGAGAACTGCATAGGAAACAGTAAATCACATCAGGCAGATGCACATCCTTATCTCTGAGGACAGCAATAGATAATGCATACAGTTCTTAATGTATAGTTTACGTTGAAACATATATATGTATATATATATATATATATATATATATATATATATATATATATACAGTATGTGTGTATATATGTATATATATATATATATATATATATATATATATATATATATATATATATATATATATAGTAAATAAATAGTACATTTGTGTTCACATTTGAACATCTAAAACAAGTTAAAAATCTTGTTCCGTGCCCAGAATTCTGAGAAATACAGTTGTTACACTGCACCTGGGTAGGGACATGCAAATGTGACCAGAAAGGCTTCGCTCTTGTAATCCATAACTATTTCAAACATGACTTCCATTAAGCATATGCCTGCTGTATTACACAGCTTTTGGCAAAGCTAAGGATGGATTATACACAATGTTCTGCAAGTCTAGAAAATCCTGTGCTCTTGTCTGTATCTTGGCATTCTGTGGCAGAAAAAAATGTGAAATTGATGATGTGATTTGGTACCAGCATACTCAAAAAACTTGACTTGAAAAATGCAGCCTTTAACAATTGAACACCATTTTACTTTCATAACAGCAGATATTTGAATTTGTTCCTAATACTATAAGCAGTTTTGGGCACTGATTATGCTTCTAATAAATTCAATTGAAAGAGTGCAAGTCCCAGTAGGGTAACCCTCCCATCTGTCTACAAACAAACTAGCAGTCCATATTGGAAGCACCAAATAACATGCTGGGCCTGCTATATTTAAGAATGTCTCTAAAAATGCTTTAATGCTCATGGCTTATGTAGTTACTAATGTTGTTAGTGCGCACTTCATATCTGCATTTTTTTTCATAATCTACACTGATCCTTTACTTTTCAAATATAGAACATTTTTTTGTTAAAAGCATACAACATGAATACTTATTTTGAGCACAACATATAATAGAAGGAAACAAGCTGGACTGGAACAAAGACATAATTTTGCTTTCCTTAGAAATATGCTCATGTGTATGTGCCTTAACATATGCTCATGTGTATGCGCCTTAACATTCATACATTTTGTAAATTCCATGACTTCCTGAAATGAAGACATGTCTCAAAATCTTTGCACTCTTATAGTTCTGGCAATAGTACCAAATTAGAGCAACATCTATATTTTTCATATGGCTATGTAATGCCTGTGTAGTATCCATATCAAGACATTGTCAGAGGTTAGAATAATTGGACATGGAACATGCCTTTTTCTTGTTTTTTTTTTCATGCATTTAAACAATCATATTTAAATATTACAAAAGTTATTATTTACTTATTACAAAAGTTGAGAAACTATTCTTTGGTCTGTAGGTCTCATTGGCTGACAGAGGACAAGCCCCAAGAGCAGTTAAACTTCTGAATATGTTTTAGTGCCCTAATGCCATTATTTAAAAAAGGAAACACACTGCGGTACCTTATTATATACCAGCTTAAATATTAAATACCAATTGTCTGTTTGGATACATATTCATCATCACTTTCTGATACAAAAAAGGAACTAAATATTTGTAATGTTTCAGTCTCTGTCTATTCCGGAATGAGCTCTCAAATATACAAGTAATTTACTGTGGAGAAGTATGTCTCTTGCAGGATCGTTTTGACCCAGAAAAGCTTTTGACTCCCCCGCCTTTTCAACAAAAATTTGGGGAAGATGCAATGGGCAGTCGGCACTCAGAAGGCTACCTGACCAGAAGCAGCACAAAGAATATTTGCAGAAGAGTACTCACAACATTGGCTTTTATACTTTTTCAGACATGTTTTTGCACCACAATACCTAACTTTTATTTTTACTCTTGCATTATTTTCAGTTGATTCACATCTTTCCAACTCACTTTTACTCTATTTTCGTTATTCTGTTTTACAAGCTCTCACTTTCTCCCTTCTCACTTTCTACCTTGCCTCTCAGCCTTCTGCTTTGTGTTCGTCCTTAAATGTTCTTCCCGTCCACTTCTTCTCCTTCATTACCTATATCTCACCTAACGTTACACTCACTATTCCCCTGGGAAATTATCAGGGAGTGATTAAAATTGGAGGGAGGAAATCTGTGTCATGCAGTGATATGATAATGAGGTGGGAGGAAGCCTGTGTTATACAGTGATATGATAGTAAGGAGGTAGGAAGTCTGTTTGCACATCCTGCTTTTTGTGGCCAGGATGTGACTCACCTGACCCTTATAACCAATGGTCCTTCAGGGCCTGTCACAAACTCCAGCACACTTGGACTTTGTGCATGGCCACTGGACCCTGATGGACATTAGCCATCTAACCAATTGACTCAAAGAGGTCATGAGGACTTTGTGAAATACTTTACCATGTTTTTATTTGTTATATTGTGTGAATGTATTCCCTGATCCCTCAGGTCCATTCCCACCAGGCCATTTAAGCTTAGAGTGCTTTGGGTCCATTTTCTATTTTTAAGACCATTATTTTGTGTATGGTGTGTGTTTTAGGGAGCAATTATTAAATTAATCTAATAAAAATATCCCCCTTTTCAGGTTGGACCCCAACCCTCCATCCATACATTCTGGCTCAAGGGCTCACATCTTCTTATTAAGCCCTTCTGTGCATAGATCCTGACCAGAGGTGGTTGATAGCTGGGGTAGTAGACTCCTTGGTACCTAGCTGGGGAAATAGACAGACTGGCACTGGGTCCTTTGAGCCAGCCCTAGCCCATGTGGGCGTAATTCAAAGGTGTGAAACATGTGTTTGTCTATGGGAGTGGCCCACTGTTGACTGGGACAAAATCTGAATAAAATTATTTACTGGAAAAAATAAAGTTTATGCTCTCTCTGGGAAACATAGTGTTTCTTTGAGGCAATGGGCTATACTCACTTAGCATCCTGAACTGATGCTGCTATCCTAGAAGATAGAAGAACTGGTTGGGATTGGTCCCCTTGGTCTTTTCCTAAGGGATAATTCCTGTCACTGAAGGCAGGAGTTTTTGAGGGTAAAGCAGACCCTTTCCCATGGGGTTTGACACCCATGTTATACATTGATAGGGAGGTGAAGGAAACCTGTATTATACAGTGATATGGAACTATTCATTGGCAAAACATGGACAGTATATTTCAAGGCATGCATGAAAACAGCATAAATGTATGTGATTCCTCTGAATCTGCCTCTGAGTCTCCTCCCTACTGTCTCTACATTCTTCCTTTTTTATTTTCTCTTGCTCTCTCATGTTTTCTTATTCTCTCTCTTTTCTCTCCCTTTCACTCCTTCCCTAATCCCTTTTATCTCTCTTCTTTGTCTCATGCTGTTTTTTTCAGTATTGTTCACTCTATCCCTCGTCTGTCATTTTCTTTCTCCTTTGTCTTGACCCTTCCTTAACAACTTTTTCTTTCTGCTTTATCATGCTCCCTCCCTTAAACTTAACCAAAAATACATTTGATGACAGATAATAACCAAAAAAGGCCCAGTTAGCTTGCCCATTCTATCAACCTAGCTATCAAAACTAGCTTATTAAACCTTAAGGTGGCCTTATCCTTATCCCAGGCATAATTCTCTTCCTTAATTGACTCTCTTCCTTAATTGACCACTTCTACAGGAAGACTTTTTCAGTTATTTATTATTCTTTCTGTACAATACTACTTTATTTTCTTTTTCCCTCGCAGTTTATACCTTTTTCTCTCTACTCTCCATTTCTCTCTCGATTTTCCTTATGTTAGTTCTGCTCTCTGCAGATTCTCAACACATTATCTTTGCCTTTCTGTTATACAAGTTTGTTGAAAAAGAATTTGGAGAAGGGCTCACAAAAAGTTTGGGTTATTTTAAACCACAAATGAAAGCTTTCTCTTACAAAACAAAAACTGCAGAAACACCCCCCGCAATCTCTGACAGTACACACAGAAGTCCTGATAAGATAAAAAAAAATCTTATAGCCACAGGGTTTGAGATAAATCAAAGTTTATCTACTTAATACTGAAAAAGTAAATTATCTGACATAATATATATGTAGAACCTATTTTTTTAAATTAAAGCTCACAAAGTGTAAAGAATCTGCTAAAATAAATACAATAAAAAAGATGTTCTTATTTTATGCTAAATAATTGACTTTTTATGTACAGTGGTACCTTGGTTCCCGTCTGCTTCGGATGGCGTCTTTTTTATAACTTGCTCAGAACTAGATGCGTCAGACTAATCAATTTGCTCCCTACAAGAGCACAAGTTCAGTATGTGCAAGAGCCCAAGTGTAGCCTGATCCTTTAAGAACCAAAGTGCAGCCCATGCCTGTAAGAGCCCAAGTGCAGCCTGTGTCTGTTAGAACCAAAGTTCACCCCTGTGCAAGAGCCCAAGTGCATCCTGTGCCTGTAAGAACCAAAGTGCAGCTTGTGCCTGTAAGATCCCAAG
Source organism: Discoglossus pictus (assembly GCA_027410445.1). NCBI lineage: Eukaryota > Metazoa > Chordata > Amphibia > Anura > Alytidae > Discoglossus > Discoglossus pictus. The sequence continues at coordinate 201,545,566 of CM050166.1, forward strand.
TGCGGCCTTTCTCCTCCTCATCTACATTACCACCATCAAGTCCTCTCAGTACAGGTAAAGTGAAGTTACATTCTTTATTATTTGATATACAGTTGTGCTCAAAACCCTGGCAGAAATTGTGAAATTTGGGTATTTATTTTGAAAATATGACTGATCATGGAAAAAATTATATTTTATTTAAGGATAGTAATCATATGAAGCCATTTATTATCACATAGTTGTTTGGCTCCTTTTTACATCATAGTGATAACAGAAATCACCAAATGGCCCTGATCAAACGTTTACATACCCTTAGTTCTTAATACTGTGTTTTGCCCCCTTTAGCATCAATGACAGCGTGCAGTCTTTTGTAATAGTTGTCTATGAGGCCCCCTAATTCTTGCAGGCGGTGTAGCTGCGCAGTCTTGGAAAAATGCCGGCAGGTCCTGCACAGTCTTTGGTCGCCTTGCATGAACTGTACATTTGATATCTCTGCAGAGTGGCTCGATGATATTAAGGTCAGGAGACTGTGATGGCCAGTTAACAACCTTCACCTTCTTCTGCTGTAACCACTGGAGGGTCAAGTTGGCCTTGTGCTTAGGGTTATGGTCATGCTGGAAAGTCCAAAAGTGTCCTATGCGCAGCCTTCGTGCAGAAGAATGCAAGTTGCCTGCCATTATTTTCTGATAACATGCTGCATTTATCTTGCCATCAATTTTCACAAGGTTCACAGTGTCTTTAGAGCTCCCCCCTCCCCAAACATCAGTGAGCCACCACCATGCTTCATAGTGGGGATGGTATTCTTTTCACTATATGCCTTATTGGCCCCTCTCCAAACATAGCACTTATGGTTGTGACCATAAAGCTCTATTTTGGTCTTGTCACTCTAAATTACAAAGTGCCAGAAGCTGTGAGGCGTGTCATGGTGTCGTCGGGCATGTTGGAACCAGGCTTTTTTTGTGACATTGGTGCAGTAGAGGCTTCTTTCTGGCATCTCAACCATGCAGCTAATTTTCGTTGTATCGTCGTATTGTGCTCTTTGAAACAACCACACCGTCTTTTTCCAGAGCAGCCTGTATTTCTCCTGAGGTTACCTGTGGGTTTTCTTTTGTATTCTGCAAAATTCTTCTGGCAGTTGTGACTGAAATCTTTCTTGGTCTACCAGACCTTGGCTTGGTATGAAGAGATCCCACATCTTAATAAGTAATTGAACAGTACTGACTGGCATTTTCAAGGCTTTGGATATCCTTTTATATTTTTTTCCATCATTATTAAGTTCCTTTACCTTGATACTCAGTCTTTTGATGTCTCAACATGGCTCAGTATCTAGCCTGTTCAGTGCATCCACGTGAGAGCTAACAAACTCATTGTCTATTTATACACAGGCACTTATTGCAATTTAAAAAGCCAAAGGTTTGGGAAATTAACATTTAATTACCATTTTAACCTGTGTGTGTCACCTTGTGTGTCTGTAACAAGATTATTTAAATTTACATTGATTCCTAATGGAAATGCTAGTTTTGAACTCAGTTTGGAACTCATGCTGCCATCCGGAATGGATTAAGGACAAGAACCAAAGTACCACTTTTTCTCTCTCCTTTGTCTTGCCCTGTCCCTTAAACCTAACAAAAACAAATTTGATGACAGAGAATAACTAAAAAAGTTCCAGTAGATAACCAGATTTTTGTTTGTAAGTAGAATATTTATGGATGCATTACATATATTTTTTTCTGTTTTTTCTTTTTTGTTCTTTCCCCCAAATTATTTTTCATCCAGCTGATATAATTTACAGGGAGGTCTCTTAAATGTTTTCAGGATAGCAGCTCATCATTGAGGAAGAACCTGTATTGCCTCAGCTCACTGCTTCCATTGGTGGTGGATTAGTACCATTTCTTTGAAATTCTAACATATTTTGTTTGTATTGTGTAGTGTGCCACAATTGTATGTTCTCTTTATACTTTTTTGTTGGCCCACCCTCTATTCCCTAGGAGGCTGTCTGTCCTGAAAGTCAAGTTTAATTATACCTCTAAGGGCCACATTTTTGTTGTTTCTTTAAACTACTCCCCCAAGATTTTTATGGGCTCCTATGCACATGGAAACTGGTAAAACCAACTGTAATTCGAACGATTAAAGACAATCATTTTTTTTCATAAATCTAGGATTGGTGACTAATCAAATTGTCATGAGTCACAAAGCATATCATCATTAGTCAGGTTTTGCATAGTTGAAGATAGGGTGACAGAGCTAGTGAATGAAGGACTCAGATCCAAAAATAATTGGAGCCCCCTCTCAGCATGCAAGGAGAAAGGGGAGATAGAGGCAGAGAAGACAGGTAGAGAGAGAAAAGGGATGGAAATAAAGAGAGAGTATAGGGAGAGGAGGGAGAAGAGAGAAGGAAGAAGAGAGAAATTGAAGGGGGAGTAAAAAAGTGAAGGTAGAGCGAGAAAGTAAAGAGAGAGAAGAGGGGAGGAAATAATAAGGAGGGGAAGACAAGAGAGGAAAGAGAAGAGGGGAAAAAAGAGGAGACAGAAAAGGGGGAGAGAGAAGTGAGAAATGAAAGCGATAGTATGGAAAAAGTGGAAGGGCAAGAGAAGGGGGTGTGGAGAGGTAGAGGCAGGTACAGTGATGGGGTAAAATGAGGAAAGAGAGATGAGAGTGGGATGGGGTGGAAAGAGAGAAGGGTGGGAACAAAATGGGGCTGAGACAAGAGGGAAAAGGGAGAATGCAAGTAGAGTCAAGAAAGAGGGGGAGATAAGTGAAAAGGGTCAAGAAAAAGGGAAGGTAAAAAATAAGAAAGAAGAAGGGAAGACAAAGTGGTGAGCGAGAGATGATAGAGAGAGAGAGAGAATGATGTAAGGGGATGGAGAGAGATGTGGAAATAAGATAGTGTGAGAAAATGGGCTTGATAGGAATTGAGAAGTGGAGAGAGAAGAGAGAAAAGGGGAGGGGAAGGAGGAGGGAGAAGTGAAAAGAAGATTGTGTGAGAAAACGGGCTTGATAGGAATAGAGAAGTGGAGAGAGTAGAGAGAAAATGGGAGGGGATTGAGGAGGGAGAGAATGGGGGAGGGGAGAAAGTTGGAGAGAAATAAAGACAAAAGGAAAAGACTGAATGGAGAAACAGAGAAAAGAGGGTAGAGAGATAATGAAGGACAGAGAGGAGGGTAGAGAGAGATGGATGAAAGATAGATAATGAAGAGAGAAAGGATAGGAACAATTTAGGGAAAATAGAGGAGGGGAAGAGAAGAGAAATGGGAGAGATTAGTTTGGAAAAAGGAGAGCAGGAGACATGAGAGAGAGAAATTAGATGAGTAAGGGAATTGATAATAGAAGAGAAAAAAGACGGGAGAATAATTTAGGAAATAAAGAAAAAAAAAGGGCTAGAGAAAAGAATGGGAAAAAGGCAGCAAGAGGGAGAGGTGGAGAATTAGAGATGGGGAGAGCAGGGGAGAGTAAAGGGAAGAGAATAAAGGGGGAAGAAAAAGAGAAAGGGGAAAGGGAAGAAGAAAGCAAAAATAGGGAGAGAAGAAGAGAGGTAAAAACAGAAGAGAAAGGGGAGGTATGGAGAAGAAGAGATAGATGAGTGAAGAGGGGAGGTGGAGAGAGAAAATGAAGGGGAAGACAGGAAAGGAGAGGAGAAAAAAAGTTAGAAAAGGGGGAATTGACGTTGTAAGGGAAAATAGTGGCAGGGGCTTGAATGGCCAAGGAGAGCCACCGAAAGACCTAGAGGGTTGTGGGAGTGCTGATAGGGCCAGTCAGGGTTCAGCAATAGAAACCGAGTCAGAGAGGGCCTCTGAGTTCATGAGAGGCCTGCAAGAGAACCATCTGGGGGACAGAGAGAGTTGCAGGGTGTCAAAGAGGGCCAGGAGCAAGAAGGGTAAAAGTGAGTACCAGCAGGGGTTGCAAGAGGCCCCTGTTGGTGAGGGTCCTGGTGCAGTTTCCCTTGCATAGACTGAATGATCGTACGCTGAATACTCTCATTATCACATATATAGTTGTGAGCATACGAGCTGTTGCGACGGACGCACTTCCCCCAAATGCGGATCCTCGCAAAGCGAGGGGCCGCATTTGCGGTGGTGGAGCATCCCACGTCGGCTGTGTTTGTCCGCAAATGCAGACCCTCGCAAAGTGAGGGCACGCATTTGCGGTGGTGGAGCATCCCACGTTGGCTGTGTTTGTCCGCAAATGCAGACCCTCGCGAAGCGAGGGGCTGCATTTGCGGTGGTGGAAGATCCAACGTCGGCTAATACACACACACACACTCGCACGACTTACAAAAAAACTCAAAGGCGCTTTACACGCGGTTAACACACACGCACGACTTTGAAAAAAATCAACTGCGTCGTACACGTACAACAACTGCGTCCCTCGCAAAAAAATATGGCAGCATCGCAAAAAAATACGTCTGCGAAACGACCCATTCCCAACACGCAAAACCGGACGAAAACGGCGCTCATGAAAACATCAGAAACACAATAAATAAACACAACGAACACATAAAAAGCTTACTTACAGCAAGGGGGGGGCATCCGGCACCTCGAAAAGTTAATTTACACGTCTATTTAAGTCCCAAAAAATGAGTTTAAACTGCCGGAAATCACCTAAGCGAGAGAAAAAATGGCAGCCGAACAAAACGAAAACGAGGCTACAGACGTACCTATACTACAGTGACTCGCAAAACTGAAACAAATACTATGCAGCACGTACCACACTGATATTAACCACCATTTTGAAAACTACTTCGCATAAAATGGAGGATGGAACGCAAATTGTAAGCTGGAACGCAAATAGCGCATGAAAGTTTATAAATACTGCCTACTTTCCAGAAACTTCTACATTTCTACTCAGGTGATGAATGGAGTGACTGGATAGTTAACTGCTGCTGTTACTTGAGAAGAGAATTGTTTCCTAATTTCCTACTTTACATTGTGCAAATTACAACTGAGAGGTAAGCTATAATATATTACATTTTATTATCAAGACAGGACAAAAAAAAAACAACTTTAACTATGAAAATGTGATTCATGTATAGTGACATGTGACACGCACATTTATGTGTATAGCCCCTACAACAAACTAATCTTAACCCAAACTAATTGAACAAGTATATTTAAATGACATAAAAAAACAACAACTTTTAAATGTGATTCATGTATAGTGTGATTCATGTATAGTGATATGTGACACGCACATATATGTGTATCATGTATAGTGACATGTGACACACACATTTATGTGTGTAGGCCCAAAAACAAACTAATGTTAATTGAAACTAATTAAACAAGTATATTTAAATGACATTAATTTACTGCAACTCATAGCAAAAAAATAATATGACACTAATACACATGGAACCTAAAGCTGAATCTTTCCCGTTTTCTTACTATTCAAACAGACTCTGCATTAACAGCGTCACTAAAGAATTTGCACCGTGCACTGTGAACCAGAATCCATTTTAAAGAACACCAAGAAAGAAGAAGAGGTAAGATAGAAAAATACATTACATGCTGAAAAAGATCATGCTTTGCTAAATAAAAAAGAAGAAATATACAATTAACCATTTCACTTTCTTTTTAAAACAGACACTACAAGAAGACTGGCGGATTAAGATTGGCAGGAGGGGACCCTCCGTCATTCGGACACTTCAATCAAGGTAAAGTATAACAAGTAGAAAAAATAAAGCAACTATATATGTTTAATGGCAGCCAATATAACAAATGCAGCAACCAAAAAGTGATAAACACAAAATAGGATAATGCTAAAAACATTGCCAGTATATCAAACATAGTAAAAACATTCATTTTCACTGTAGAAAAACATTTAACCTTCATAAAAATGACTAATTAAGCAAATAAAGTATGCAACATATGGTAGACACAAAACAGGATTGTACCAAAAATCACACAAACACATAGCAAAGTAAATTAATATTCTTCTTTAATGATTAAGAACCTATAAGCCTTACAAAGAAGCCTAAATTAGCATACCAAAAGTGGTGGACAAAAAACAGGATAATGCTAAAAACATTGCCATAATATCCAAAATAGAAAAAACATTCTTTTTCACTGTAGAAAAACATTTAACCTTCATAAAAAAGATTAATTAAGCAAATAAAGTATGCAACATATGGTAGACACAAATAGGATTGTACCAAAAATCCATTTATGATCTACCTCTTATTTGTATTTTATGGACAATAATGTTTAACAGTAAATCCAAACTTTAAAGTAGCCAGAAAAAAAAAATAGCATAGTCCACAAAAGTCTCAAAACACAGACTTAATATACTTTGTCATTCTAAATTACCAGTCCTAATGTACAATATTAAGTAGAAGACCTAACCACACAAATAAAATACAATAGTACTACAAATAGTACTAACAACCAAAAAAAAAACAATAGAAACATTTTCAGAGCCACAACATATAAGCCTTTAAATAAAATATAAAAATACTATTATAACAATACCATGTACAATAAATTACAAAGACTAATTTCTGCCCTCTACTATCCCTATTAGCCAAAAAAAACCAGCATAGTCCAGAAAAGTCTCAAAACAGACTCAATGAAATTCGTCATTCTAAATTGCCAGTCCTAATGTACAATGTTAAGCATAAAACGTAACCATAGACATAAAATAGAATAGTACTACAAATAGTACTAACACAAAAAATGGAAACATTTTCATATCCCCAACATATAAGCCTTTAAAGAAAATATAAAAATACTATTAGAACAATCGCTGTACGATAAATTACAAAGACTAAATTCTTCCCTCTACTATCCCTATAAGCCAAAAGTACAACAACAACAAAAATTGACAAACCAAAAAAATACACCTAATATATCTACAAGAAACTATATTGTAATTACCTTGAGTGTGCTATGCATGTAAGTCAAAAATTACAACCTAAGACAGAAAGTAAAAGCAAAAAAATAAAAAACACTTATTTAACAATACGAAGAAAGTACAGCTACAATCAACTAGAATCAAATAGAAGCAAACTGTTGATAAGAACATTTTTTACAAACAAACTTAACATCTCAAAATAAACTAATGATAAATTATTATTTTTTTACAGATTAACATGGCTGATAACGAGAGTAAACAAGAAAAGATAAGACGGCAAGCTAGAGAACGACGACAGAGAGCAGACAGCCAGCAGACACCGGAGCAGAAGGAAATTCGACGAGAAAAAGAACACAAAAGAATTGCAACCAAAAGACTATCACCTTCTAAAATTAAAGATACACCAAAAAAAGCTACTAACCAAACAAAAGCATTTAGAACCTGTTCCTCAAACATCAGATGACATTTTACCTGAAAAAAATTAAAAGAGATTTTTTAAAAAGATACCAAAAAAAGCCACCAAAAAAACAAAGCATTTAGAACCTGTTCCGGAAACATTACATGACATTTCCCCTGATGAATTTGAAAGTCAAACTGATATATGCTTTGCAAATTGTCCTTTACTCAAGTCTTTAGCAGTCGAGGTTCATAGTTGTGGCGACATGAATACTCAATGTCAGTTTTGGGAGGCTTATTATTTTAAACAGGAGAGACCCAGAAATGGCCAATTTATTAGTTGTTGTCCAAAAGGCAAGTTCAAACTTCCAGAAAGAAAAGAATTTCCAATCTATTTACAAAACATTATGAATGAACCTACTTTTCCAAATTACAAAAATTTTAAGACAAACATAAGAACCTACAATAGTGCCATATCCTTTGCATCTATGGGGGCAACATTAGCTGCTAATGTACCAGGACATGGTCCTTACTGTTTTAAAGTCCAAGGCCAAATTTATCATCGTACTTCCCATTTACATCCAGAGGAAGGAGAGCAAAGAAAATTTGCTCAACTATATGTCCTAGATACAATAGAAGCTATTGAACAACGTATGCAGCTGGAAGAAAATAAAAAATGCTTACCCAGTGTTTTTATAGAGCTAAATAACATTATGGACAATAACCCCTACACTAAAGCTTATAAAAAATTGGCAGAAGTAGAAAATGATAACAACTTCATGCACAAAGACATCAATTACCAATGCCATAGGTCAATATTGTGCTTAAAAGAGACAGACATACTGATAAACGTCGTTATAACTTGCCAACATCAAATGAGGTTGCAATGGTGTTTCAAGATGATGAAGGAGAACCACCATTTCAAAGAGACATTAGAATATATCCCAGAAATGAGGAGGAACCATTCATTAATATGAGTATCTTAAGTGCAAATTTAGATCCAATGACATATCCCATTTTTTTCCCACACGGAGAGGCAGGTTGGCAACCAAAATTAACACTTCCCAGTTACCCAAATGCTAAAGCCAGAATCCGAAATAATTTTTCTATGCTTGAATTTAAAGTAGCTCAAATTGCCATTCGAAATACATTTAATCCAATTTTATGTTGTGGAAAACAAACACAACAATGGATTATTGATTCTTATTTGCAAGTTAAGGCCAATAATTTAAACTTTATAAAATATCAACAAGATAAACTATGTGTAGAACAATATTCTGGACTAATGGACTATGTTGCTGAGGTGGCTACAAGCAGAGACATGAGAGCTGGCAAAGCCATAATTTTACCATCTTCCTTTCAAGGATCTCCTCCAAATATGCGAGAAAGATACAATGATGTTATGGCTATTGTCACCAAATTTGGCAAACCCAATTTATTTCTTACATTTACATGTAATCCCCAATGGCCAGAATTACACAAAATGTACTTCTTTCCCAAAGTGCTTCTGATAGACCAGAATTAGTAGCCAGAGTTTTTAAGATTAAATTAAATGAATTAATACGTGACATCACTATAAGTCACTTATTTGGCAAATGTCTTGCTTGTATATACCATTGAATTTCAAAAAAGAGGCCTTCCACATGCACATCTTCTTATAATACTTCAAGAAAAAGATAAATTAGATACTTCGGACAAAGTGGATGCAGTCATTGTTGCTGAACTACCAGATCCAGAACTATATGGTAGACTATATGAGATTGTTACTCATCGCATGATTCATGGACCCTGTGGTGAGCTTAATCCACAATCACCATGTATGGAAAATAATAAATGTTCCAAAGATTTTCCAAAAGATTATAGAGACAAAACCTATGCCAATTGTGATGGCTATCCACTTTATAAAAGAAGAGAAGGAGATAGTGACATTATTTGTGGCAAAAAAGTTGACAATAGATATGTAGTACCCTACAATCCACATTTACTCATGAAGTATAACGCCCACATTAATGTAGAAGCCTGCACTTCCATCAAATCCATTAAATATGTCTACAAATATATTTACAAAGGCTATGATGCAGCTACTGTAGTCGTCAAAAGTGCAGACAACCCTGAAAGTAGTGAGTTAGTACATGATGAAATTGCATCTCATGTAGATGCTCGCTATGTCAGTGCGCTAGAAGCTATGTGGCGGCTATTAAAATTTGAAATGCATGATAGATCACATGCAGTATATAGATTAGCAGTACATTTGCCACAAAGACATTTAGAGTATTTCCATGCTGGAAATGAAAGTAATTCATTGGCCCAAAGTGAACTTCGTCACACTACACTAACTGCATGGTTTGAATTACATTCCAGAGATTCAGAAGCAACAGAATTCTTATATTTTGAAATTCCATATCACTATGTTTTTGTGAATGGATTATGGAGACCTAGAAAAAGCAAAGGCAATAAAATAATCCCAAGAATTTACACAGTCAGTCCAAGAGATGTTGAAAGTTTCTGCTTACAGATATTACTTTTAAATGTTCCTGGAGCACAAAGTTTTGAACACTTAAGAACTGTTAATGACATAGTATATGAATCCTTCCATTTAGCTACAAGACATTACTAGCTGATGATACAGAGTGGGAAAGATGTATAGAAGAAGCAGCACAATGTCAAATGCCACGGCAGATGAGAAAACAATTTGCATTTATTTGTATCTTCTCAAATGCTCCAAATGCATTAGCTTTGTGGGAGACATTTTAAAGTAATATGGCTGAAGACTTTATGCGACGATACAATTAACCCATTGCACACTTAAAAGCATTAATGGAAATCCAAGAAGTATTTTTAACTCATGGATTAAGTTGTGCAAGTTTTAATTTGCCTGATCCAGGTCTTATAGATGACAAAAACTTTGAAGACTATGACATTCAATTACAAGTAGAAAGAACAGAAGAAAGACTTGCAACTTTAAATACCTTACAATTGCAAGCATTTAATGCCATTAAAAATGCAATAGATGATGACATGGTGACAGAGCGTTATTTCTATCTTGATGGACCTGGCGGATCAGGAAAAACGTATCTATATAATTTATTAATGAGTTCTGTACGAGCACAAGGTCAAATAGCACTGCCATTTGCAACTACTGGAATTGCTGCACTTTTGTTAGAAGGTCGAAGAACTGTACAAAGTGGCTTTAAACTGTCAGTGCCTATTTTAGAAACTTCTGTGTCAGATATTCGCATGACATCATTACAAGCAAAGAAATTGAAAAAAAGTATATTAATTAAAATAGATGAGGCCACAATGATGTCATGCTATGCCCTCCAATGTATTGACCGTTTGCTTCGTGAAGTCATGGATAATACTTTTCCATTTGGTGGAAAAGTAATGTTGTTAGGTGGCGATTTTAGACAAACATTACCTGTCGTTGTACATGGAAATCGAACTGACATTATCGAAACCTGTATAAAGTCAAGCACACTATGGAAACATTTTACCCATCTTCAACTGCAACAAAACATGAGATCAGAAGGCCAAACTGATTTCAATGATTGGCTTATTAAAATTGGAGAAGGCAAAACAGAAAAAATAACACATTTACCTGAGGACACTGTGGAGATCCCACCTCACATGATTTTTCACCAAGATATTATATCGGTTATATTTGAAGGTAGCATAAATAACCAGGAATATTCAGAGCTTGCCAACCAAGTCACACTAACGTGCAAAAATAAGGATGCATTAAGCCTCAATAATGAAATCTTTAAAAAAATTAATGAACCACAAAGAAATGATCACAGTGCTGATTCTGTACTTGCTCATGACAATGAAAGTCAGGCTAACTTTTCCACTGAATTCATAAACTCACTAACTCCTTCTGGAATGCCACCACATATTTTGCAGCTAAAGAAAGGTGCAATTGTCATGTTACTGCGAAATATGAACCCCAAAAAAGGCCTATGCAATGGGACAAGATTAAGTGTTCAACAATTAAAGGACCATTTTATAGATGCTGAAATTTTAACTGGTACCCATAAAGGAGAGAGAGTTTTCATACCAAGAATAGATTTAGCACCAAATGAAAGTAGTCTCCCTTTTATACTTCAAAGAAGACAATTTCCTATCATTATGGCATTTGCCATGACCAATAATAAATCACAAGGACAAACGTTCAAATCTGTGGGTATTTTCTTGGAAGAACCAGTATTTGCACATGGTCAATTGTACGTTGCATTATCACGGTGCAAAAATCCACAGGCTATTAAAGTTTACATTGAAAAGAATGAAAGTCAAGGTGATTTATTAGAAGATGGACGTATTTTTAAAAACATTGTCTACTATGAAGTACTATAACTTTTCATTAAAGAAATAAAACCCATGCAAAACAAATTTAAAAGCATTGAAAAATACAAAACAATAAACAATTCAGTCATAATTAATGGAAGTACTGTTTATGGATGATTAGCCTCACAAAACACTTGCCTTGCATTATTTTTTACAAATTATGTTAAAATGTTAATTTACTATGTTACTGTTTCTAATGTTACAAGTTTAAAAACAATATTTTCAAGTTCATTACTTAGACTGATAAGAAAGTTCAAGTTTCAAAAAATATACTTTCAAGTTCTTGCTCAACCACGTTTTAAGTCACAATGTAAATATTGTCTGTTATGTTAAACATTAATACAGAGAGTAATCTTATCGCCAGTTCATGGGATCAGGAAGGAATTAATTTAATCGGGTACGTTTCAAGGAGGATTTTTACTGTTTGCCTTCCTCTGGATTCAATGTATATTTAAGTTAACAATTCTTCAGTTAAAAAACCATTACCTCAAGTTTACAATTATCATTAATTTAAAGTTCAACTGTTTTTACATTAAAATTATAATACTTTTAATACAAAATTATGTTAAAATCTTAATTCACTATGTTACTGTTTATAATGTTCCAAGTTGGAAACATTTTTTCAAGTTCCTTAGTTACACAGATAAGAAAGTTTAAGTTTGAAAAAATATACTTTCAAGTTTTTATTTAGATATATTACAAAGTTCATGTTAAGAGGTCAACCACGTTTTAAGTCACAGCAATAAAGAATGGTCAACCATTGAAAAATACAAAAAAATAAACAATTCAGTCATAATTAATGGAAGTACTGTTTATGGATGATTAACCTCAGAAAACACTTGCCTTGCATTATTTTTACAAATTATGTTAAAATCTTAATTAACTATGTTACTGTTTATGATGTTCAAAGTTGGAAAAATGTTTTTTTCAAGTTCCTTAGTTACACAGATAAGAAAGTTCAAGTTTAAAAAAATATACTTTCAAGTTTCTTACTTACATATATTACAAAGTTCATGTTAAAATTGGGTATGTTTCAAGGAGGGTTTTTACTGTTTGCCTTCCTCTGGATTCAATGTATATTTAAGTTAACAATTCTTCACTTAAAAAACCATTACCTCAAGTTTACAATACTGATTAATTTAAAGTTCAACTGTTTTTACATTCAAATGTTAATACTTTTAATACAAAATTATGTTAAAATCTTAATTCACTATGTTACTGTTTATAATGTTCCAAGTTGGAAAAAAATGTTTTCAAGTTCCTTAGTTACACAGATAAGAAAGTTCAAGTTTCAAAAAATATGCTTTCAAGTTTCATACTTAGATATATTACAAAGTTCATGTTAAAATTGGGTACATTTCAAGGAGGGTTTTTACTGTTTGCCTTCCTCTGGATTCAATGTATATTTAACTAAACAATTATTCAGTTAAAAATCCATTACCTCAACTTTACAATGCTGATTAATTTAAACTTCAACTGTTTTTACATTCAAATATTAATACTTTTAATACAACATTATGTTAAAATCTTAATTAACTATGTTACTGTTTATAATGTTCAAAGTTGGAAAAAAAAAATTTCAAGTTCCTTAGTTACACAGATAAGAAAGTTCAAGTTTCAAAAAATATACTTTTAAGTTTCTGACTTAGATATATTACAAAGTTAATGTTAAAATTGGGTACGTTTCAAGGAGGGTTTTTACTGTTTGCCTTCCTCTGGATTCAATGTATATTTAACTTAACAATTCTTAGTTAAAAAAACATTACCTCAACTTTACAATACTGATTAATTTAAAGTTTAACTATTTTTACATTCATTTAATACAAAATGGTTTAACAGTTACTGTTCACCAAGAGAACATTTTACAAAAATAAATATGTTTAATATCACAATACTACTTATTTCATCATAACTAAAATCTTACAAGTGTCAAATACATATATTAATTACTAAACAACTTTCCAAACATACACATCTCATTGCCGCCATTTTTTGACGGGCAAGTCGCTAGTGATAAATAAAAGAGACCTATTACATTGTGCTAATATGTACTTATGAGCTAAATTCGCAAAGGATTGAGCTTTCTTATTACTGATTTAGCACTCATTAACTTGTCCATTATTTTATTTCTGTCAGAGTTTTATAATGCAGCCTTCTCTCTAATATGTAAAAAGTGACTCAGTATAATTACAAAGTGTGACAATTTACCAGTCTCCTTTGGGTCTGTGTTTCAGGCATTTTGATGGAGGAACATATATTTTTACAAGCTTTACTAAAATTTAGCCGGTGATACAAAAATAACAAACCCGTACATATCAAAGAAAACTACTGTCCTAGCATCCACTGAAGCTCTACTTAACTAGTAAACAGTTTCCTTACTAATCAGCTTTCTTCTAGTTACATCTGGGTGGAGTAAAACAAACAGTTCAATAGTGTTTTTTTTTTGTTTTGTTTTTTTTAATCACTGGCCTCCACTCTGCTCCAAACGGTACTGAGCTACAGATGCTCTAGCTTTCATGAGATCTATCAGTGGGGTGGCTCTTGGGGAAAAATTGGGATTGAAATACCCCACAATGCCCAGAGAGGCTCTTGCTTGTGTTTTTCTCAGAAGTTGTGGCCAGATTGACTCCACTTTGTTAAGTTGTGGTTTGACTAAACCTCTTTCTATAATTTAGCCAGATATTTAGCTTCACTCAGTCCCATTGCACATTTCAAAAAGTTTACAGTAAGCCCTGCCTGTCTCAGGGTTCTAAATACTGCTTCCACTTTTGAAAGATGTGTCGCCAAATCAGTAGTGTTGATGACTATATAATCTAAGTAAGCTTCTGTATACTCACAAGGAGAACAACATTGTTTATCCATTAGTCTCTGGAAAGTTGCTGGACACCCATGTAGTCCAACTGACAGAACTTTGTATTGAAACAGACCATCTGGAGTGAAAAATTCATTTTTTTCATTTGCTGATTTCATTTTCTGTCTTTTGGAACCATCACAATAGGACTGCACTACTTATTCTGGGATTCTTCAATGATCCTCAGCTCCAGTTTTTGTTTTAACTTCCACCTTTATCTCTGCTCCTTATCCTCAGGTATGTCATAGGGCTTAATTCTTGCCCTTACTCCTGGCTTAGAGGTAATGTCATGGTAAATGGAAGTAGTATGACGTGGCTGTGTAGAGAAAACATCCTTAGATATCTTCCTTTATTTCAGTGGTCGATTCCTGAGATACATGCACTTTTACTTGTGCTGATTCCAAGGATACTACACAGCAAACTGTTTCACTCATATCTTCTGACCATTCAGCCAAACATCTACCACCTGCTCTTTCCAGGGTTTTAGCAGGTTTATGTGGTAGAACTGCTCTGGTTTCTGCCACTCAAAAGTTAATAATCCACTTCTTCTACAGCCTTAATAATCTTGTAGAAGTTTGTTTTCTGCTGTAGGTATTAGCACTAGCACTGCACTTGCTAATGCTTTTAGGCTTTCTCCATATGGTCTTGTACCAGAGGGGCAACTTAGCAATTATTTCCCTCATATTTTTCACATACTGCCCAATATTTTCACCTGCCACTGCTTGCTTTCCGAATACTTCTTGCAGTATGTCTAGAATCCCTCTTGGATGATGGCCATGGAGAAATCCAGAAGAGGCTTCCCTGATGGAAGAAAGTTAATCAGGTAAAGGTAGGTCACAGTTTTTTCTGTCTTCTGTTGCAATATTTCGAAACACGCCCTTTAAGGTCCTATTAAATAATTTCACCAAGGCCTTCATCTTTGGTTGGTAGACAGATGTTCTCAAAGATTTAATTAAATAATTATGATACAAAAGGGTGTTTCTTGGTATATCGGGATTTCCTTTGGTATTTCCACCCTTGAAAAACAGTTATTTAGCCACATTCTTTGAAGTTTCTATCCGCAGTGGTGTAGCTACTGGATATCTTTTCCAGTAATACTAGTATAAACTGGTATCCTTTGGCTGATTTTTCTAGAGGTCTTAAAGATCCATAGCTATCCTCTCAAAGGGACCCTCAGTTATTAGTAAAGGTATCAAACAGGGACCAGCAGTTTAAGTCAAAGTGTGGTCATCTGACTTTCAGGACTGGATGCACAATACTGAGCCAGTTCTGCATATAAAGTGCCTTGCAAAAGTATTCACCCCCCTTGGCATTTTTTGTGTTTTGTTGCCTCGCAACCTGGAATTAACATGGATTGTTTGAGGATTTGCATCATTTAATTTACAGAACATGCCCACAACTTTGAAGATGTTTTTATATATTTATATATATATATATATATATATATTGTGAAGCAAATAACAAATAGGACAAAATAACAGAAAAAGTCAATATGCATAACTACTCACCCCCCTAAAATCAATACTTTGTAGAGCCACCTTTTGCAGCAATCACAGCTCCAAATCACTTTGGATAAGTCTCTTAGCACTGGGATTTTGGCCCATTCCTCCTTGCAAAACTGCTCCAGCTCCTTCAAGTTGGATGGTTTGCGCTTGTGAACAGCAATCTTTAAGTCTGACCACAGATTTTCTATTGGATTGAGGTCTGGGTTTTGACTAGGCCATTCCAACACATTTACTTGTTTCCCCTTAAACCACTCAAGTGTTGCTTTAGCAGTGTGTTTGGGGTCATTGTCCTGCTGGAAGGTGAACCTCCATCCTAGCCTCAAATCACGCACAGAGTGGTACAGGTTTTGCTTAAGAAAATCCCTGTATTTAGCACCATTCATATTTCCTTCAACTCTGACCAGTTTCCCAGTTCCGGCTGCTGGTGTTCTTTGGGTGATGTGATGCGTTGGGTTTGCGCCAGACATAGCATTTTCTTTGATGGCCAAAAAGTTCAATTTTAGTCTCATTAGGCCAGAGCACCTTCCTCCATACATTTGGGAAGCCTCCCACATGCCTTTTCGCAAACTCAAAACGTGCCATTTTGTTTTTTGCTGAACGTAATGGCTTTCTTCTGGCCACTCTGCCATAAAGCCCAACTCTATGGAGTGTACAGCTTATTGTTGTCCTATGTACAGATACTCCAGTCTCTGCTGTTGAACTCTGCAGCTCCTCCAGGGTTACCTTATGTCTCTGTGCTGCCTCTCTGATTAATGCCCCCCTTGCCCAGTCTGTGAGTTTTGGTGGGCGGCCATCTCTTGGCAGGTTTGCTGTTGTGCCATGTTCTTTCCGTTTGGTTATGATAGATTTGGATATTTTTTTATAACCTAACCCTGACTTGTACTTCTCAACAACATTGTCCCTTACTTGTGATGGCAGTGTTTGGTTAGTGGTGCCTCTTGCGTAGGTGTTGCAGCCTCTGGGTCCTTTCAAAAAAGGAGTGCATATGTAATGACAGATCATGTGATACTTAGATTGCACACAGGTGGACATCATTTCACTAATGATGTGACTTCTGAAGGTAATTGGTTGCACCGGAGCTTTTTATGGGTTTCATAACAAAGGGGGTGAATACATACGTACATTCTAATTTTCTGTTTTCTATTTCTAAAAAGTAGACTATTGTGTTCTGATCCATCACATAAAATTCAGATTAACAAAACATTGAACTTATGGCTGTAAAGTATCAAAATGGGTAAAAAGTTAAGGGGATGAATACTTTTGCAAGGCACTGTATGCCTGGCCAAAAAAAAATGCTTCTAAATATATGCCAGTGTTTTGGAACCTCCTAGATGTCCTCCAAGCAAGTTTCATTGAGACAGGCCTAGGACTTTCCTTCTCTGTGTTTTAGAGATCAGAAGTTGCTCCAAAGCCTCACCAGAAGGGACCATTCTTAAGTATGGTTATTGGTACTTTCATAACTAGATGGATAGCAGGACATGGTGCACATAAAGTACGTCACGATTCTGGGTTAACATGTATGTGTTGTTATAAATGTATTGTAAGAAACCATTGTGTCTAGCTGGGGCCATGTTGACTGGTTCTTGACCCAAAATTACTAACACTCCTGTCTCTTCCCCCTCCATGACCTGAGCAGAGCAGGTCACATAGTATAAACACAGGATCTTGCAACAGATCAAAGCATAATAAATTTCCAGACCCCCCTATCTGGTCTAAGCTGGTCACATAGTATAAACACAGGATCTTGCAATAGATCAAAGCCCTCTATCTGGTCTAAGAGGGGTCGTAAAAGTGAAGCAGCCCCTAACAATTACGCCCTCCCCTTCCAAGCCTGAGACAGCTGGTGTGAGTAAAGACGGGAAAACCAGAGAAAAACATGGGTCTATGAAAGGAGGGATGGGTCTGAGAGGAGTTAGCTGGTGGGTGGGGAAAGTTGTTAAAAGGTTCTGGATCTGAAATAATAAACGGAGTCTGCTGGAACTACACAAGGGTATGGATGTTCTTTTTGTCCTAAACCAAGGGATGTAAGAGGGACAGATTAAACATACATCAGCATTGTGTATGATTTAATCTGCAAAGATAACATAACTATGGCATTGGATCCTATCTGATACTTTGCTCCTACACACTGGGAGAACACTGCTGACTTGGATTCCTGACAGTCCTGTGTTTAATTCATTGCTGCTTAAAGGGATTGGCAAAAGAACCCTTGGTCCTACAGTGGTAGAGTAGGATCATAACAGGTACCCCAATTAGTTAATTCTGAGTAGTGGGTCAGACGTTTGATCACATGCCAAATTATTGTTTTCAGAGGAAAACTGCTATAAGGTAAAATCTTTGTCTTTTGGTTGCCCTGGACTGACTTTTTCTTCATCATTTTGAGACATGGTGCTTCTATGTGAGCTTCTCTTCTTTCTTCAGCCTGACTGGTATCTAAAGCCTCATCAAAATCTTTTTTTTTATTTCTGTACCTTTGTGACTTTTCTTCTTTCCCATTTGTTTTACAGGCCTTTGCTCGGGCCAGCCACTGTCAAATCATCCTTTAACCAGATAGATACCTGAGCAGTCTGGGTTTTCTCTTTTAGGCTTTTCTGCTGTTTCCCATTTGTTAATTTGCAGAATGTCTTCAAAATTTGGAAAATCTCTACCTAGCATGAAGGGATAAGGCAGGATGGTTACCACTGGTGAAGTGTTTGTCCTCTTCTTCCCCCCATACCACCAGTATTACTGTACTTGTAGGGCGGAGATTCACTGCACACATTTATGCCTTTTTTATTAGATATTTGTATCTCTCTAGGCTTTATTATTGTGGCGGAAAAGAAAGTGACTACATTTCCTGAATCAATTATTGCTGTAATTTCTTTACCATTTACCTTAACAGTTTTGATAAATTGGTGAAACTTTGCTGACACACCCAGAAGTTGATCAGGTATGAGTGAAATGGTGCCTTTCCATGTTACATTTTACTAGTTTTGACAATGGGCCAATTTATGTCCCAGGTTTTTACAATAGAAACCCTTGAAATTGCTTACTGGATTCTGTTTGTGCTTTTGATTTTCAAGAACCAGTTTTTCTGTGGTATTTTCTAGAGGATACCTTCCAGGTTCTGGATTCACATTTTCTTGTCTGAAACCAGATTTTCTAACACAACTTTTGGATTAAGCCTTCTTTAAACCTTCTTTGCGTGCTGCATGACCTTGATCAAAGTGAGAGTTTATTAATAGCCAGGTATCTTTCTCTTAGTGTAACAAACTCATCTTGGGTCATTGGTTCATTTTGTCCCACCAATTCTCACAGGCCTGAAGGAAGACTTCTTAAATAGTGATCTATCACCAGCAGTTCTATAATTCTCACTGGTCCATTATTTTCAGGTAGCATCTATTTTATTTACTAGATGCAATAGATTAAACATGTGTGAGTAAGGGGTCTTACTGTCCAAAAATATTCATGAGTGGAATCTCTGTGCTGTAGCACCTCTGGTAACTCCAATTCTGTCTTTGTTGTTTAGGCCTGTTGTGCTTGTGTCATATGGGCTCTGTCTTCTGGTGCATGTCAGAGAAACTGTTGAGAAGTATCTTGCTGACATGCAGTGGCTTGCCCCAACAATTTCACAACTTCATCCATTTTAAAACCTTTTCTAACACCATAAGTTACTAGTATCCACTGGGTTTGTGCCTCTGTTTCAGGCACTTTGATGGAGGAACAAAATACTTTTTACATTTTTACTAATATTGAGGCCAGTGATACAAAAATAACAAAACAAAACAAATCAAAAGAAAATAATTTGCCTGGCTTCCACTGAAGCACTACCTTAACTAATAAAAAGTCTTCTTATAAACCAGATTTCATTGTGGGTTGAGTAAAAAAAAAGTCCAATAGTTTGATAAAAAAAAATTGCTGACTTGTGTATTCAGATTTCCAGGCCTTAATCCTGCTAGAAGTGGGAATAAGAGGCTATCTCATTGTGTGTGTCTCTCTCTGGGTCAGAAAAAATGCAAGCAAACAGTCCATAGGCGGCGCCTTACATAATACAGGAGCAGTCAAAAATCAGGTTTTCCCAGCTACAGTAAATTAACCGAGCAGGAAAGATTTCACTTCCCTAGTGACAACACTCTTAATAGAGTTAGTATAACTCCATAAAGCAAGCATCTGAGAATTTGTTTAATTATATTGCATCTCATGTTTCATTATCATGCTAATGCAAATATTGTACGAATGATGTGTTTTCTTTCATGTTTGCACATTTACTCAAATTGCATCAAATGTCTTAATCAATGATTACATTATAAAATAGTTTTTCTTAATGGATTCAATTAATTTGATGGTGAAGCATAACAAATTGGTAGTAATGTCTGTATTTTTATGTAAAATAGATCTAGGTTGTCACTAAACTATATTCTTCACTAGCGAATTGCCCGTCAAAAAATGACGGCAATGAAATGGTAAGGTAGCTAAATTAGTAAATGAATATAGTGTACCTATTTTGAAGCATTGTGATGAAGAGCTGGCAATCTGTGTTGATGTTGCTGCAGCATTAGTGGTGTGGAGCTGCTGTATAAGCATGCTGAATGTGTGCAGTGTAACACTGTGCGTGCGCGAGACAAAACCGTTAGCGTAGTCGTGTACTTCCGCATTGGTGTAAAATGGGGAGTAATGTGTGGTATAGGTCTGTATCGGAATATCCGTAGGTGTTTAGTGGTGTTTTGCGAGTTTCTTGTGGTGTTTTTCGAGTTTACAGTGCTGTAGCCTCGTTTTCGTTTTGTTCGGCGGCCATTTTTTCTCTCGCTTCGTTTTTTTTTTAGTCTCTAAACTGTTTTATTTCGAGTAAAATCGAGGTGTAAGTTGCATTTTTGAGGTCCTGGGTGCTCCCTCTTGGTGTAGGTAAGTTTTTTATGTATGTGCTGTGTGTATGTATTGTGTTTTAAATGTTTGTATGTCGGCGTGTTGCGTCCGATGTTTGCGAGGTCGTAATGTGTGGTAACGTGTTTCGTACGTTGTTTGCGTGCCTCGTAAAATTTAGCGAGTGTCGTAATTTGTGTGTTGTGTTTTTTGAGTAGCGACGTGAATTTTGCGAGGGTTTGAGGCCCTTGCCCAGTGACCTCGCCAGCAACTGAGTCCCTCGCTTCGCGAGGGGCCTCAGTTGCTGGCATGGAGCGCCTTCGGCGCTCCATGCCAGCAACTGAGGCCCTTGCCCAGTGACCTCGCCAGCAACTAAGGCCCTCGCTTCGCGAGGGGCCTCAGTTGCTGACATGGAGCGCCTTCGGCGCTCCATGCCAGCAACTGAGACCCGTGCCCAGTGACCTCGCCAGCAACTGAGGCCCTCGCTTCGCGAGGGGCCTCAGTTGCTGGCATGGAGCGCCTTCGGCGCTCCATGCCAGCAACTGAGGCCCTTGCCCAGTGACCTCGCTACGCGAGGGCCGCGGCTCGCTGCGCGAGGGCCGCGGGCTCGCTACGCAAGCCCGCAAGCGTGAGCAACGACTCGTACGCTCACAACTATATATGTGATTACCACACTGACCCCATTGCTCTTCATATTAAGGGTGTGATGAAGGCATGTTTGCATGTAAAACCATACCATTGATCTCCTTCATTTATCCATTTTAACATAAGTGACAGGAAATATCTTATCCCCTAGAAATTAGTATATAAGCATTGTATTACTGTGAAAAATACTTATTTAATATGTTTATACACCAGTGACGAGCAACCTATATAATTTGAAGGCCCTCATATGCAGCCAATAAATGGTCCCCACAGTGCTTTGATATTTTTTATGTTTACCAAAGCATAATGGTAAAATTGCATAGGAAAGGAATGTATTGGTAATAGAGGTATAGATAATGAACAGAAAATGTTTTGGAGTACATTTTGGTATTATTGGCTAGTTTTAGGTAGATACAGTATAATGGTCTGTGCATTGTTAAAGAGAGGCAAGCTCTTCCATTCTAGAGAACAGGCTGGGGATGGTGTAAAAGGTTTTTTAAGGGCCGCATGTGGCCCACCACTGTTATAAACTTTCAATAAATTAAGCTGTATCAATAAATACAGCCTTATTAAATTGCAATTCGGCAAATCTAAAGGGCTGTATATAAGCACATAGCATATTTTTTTGAAGAAGTTTTTAGTTAGTGAACTTCTATGCAAAAGCAAGGTCTTCTCTAACTAAAAACTTCTGTAAAAAAGAAATGTTATGTGCTTATATAGAGCCCTTTAGATTTGCCGAATCGCAATATAATAAGGCTGATAATGTTTTAACTTGTTCTAAGTTAACACTTTACCTTCCTATGAAACTTGCATGCAGATCAAGGAACTAAAAATAAATATTAGTAAAGCAGAGAAAGGCAACAAGGCTCATTATGCTTTGTAAATGTAGGCCATTCATGCATCCTGCTGCCTTCATATTAGAAAAAAAGATTACATTTTTTTCTTATATTTTTATGCACATTATTTTTAAAACATTAAGGGACTTGCAAACATTCTTTTTGATTACAAACAGATTATAAGCTTAAATTAGAGCTAAAATGGCTTCATGCAATCTTTGGTATCCAATAGTGTGTGATTAAATTTGCAATGCAAACGTACAACGTGTTAAGAACTTGTTATAAAAAAGCACCTGTGTTACTTTAGTGTTTATGTGTAAATGTGATATTTAATTATACAATCTAAGGTATTTTGAATGATTATTTAAATCATTTGAAATCGCAATCTTACTTTGGTATAAAGGCTTTATTTTATTTCTAGGATTTGGATAAGAAGAAGAATTAATTAATATAAAAACCCAAACTCATAGACTAAACCTTTAGCCCAGAGTTTTCCAACTGGTTGTGGACAATATAAAGTGATAAGGTAAGAAAGGCAACTAATTCCATGTTTGCTTTTGAAACATCTTTCTAATTGATCCTACCGTTTCCCATTTACCCATACTACAAGCCATCTTAAATATTTATACCATAATCATGAAACTTGTGGATCATACTATGTTCCTTTGTGCAAATCCTTATAATCCTCTATGATTAAGTTCAAAATCCTAAGCATTATCTAAACTATGTCTTTCAAAATGCCCATAATGACACCTCAAGTCTATCACAATCATTTCTTAACATGTTTGCCTACAGGACTCCCTCTCTGATCTGGTTGACTCAATCTCAAGTTTCCAAAGCATCAATTGTTCTCTGAAATATCACCTATTTAGAAAACAATACCACTTGTGCCTCAATAACCAGTGCACTCAATCCTATCTTATGACTCTTCTATATGCAGACTCATCTTATTCACCAATAGATCCCGATGACAAATTAGACATACAACAATAAATCTACCCCTTAATGTTATCATTGTTATCCCCAAACAACTCTTAGATTGTAAGCTCTGACAAAAGCGGCGCCCTCAACAACTTCTGTATCCGTATGTATATTTATGTATATAGATTGACCATGCAGATGACAATTCACTTATCTAGATTATGCATGAAGGCCTATGCAGTATGCTTTCTTTTGAAGATGATATAGAAATAGCATTTTACATTCTCTGGCAATAAAAATGCTCAATTAAAATAAATGCCATGTTTTAGAAAAATATACAATGATGCAGATACATTAAACAATCAAGTAACTCTGAAAGCACCTTTGAATCAGCATAGCCAGTTTTCAAATAGTAATATATCTTCAACAAAGGGAAATAAATTAAATACCTGGAGAAACATGAACAGTGTCAGGTTTAAACACAAAAATAAATAATGTTACATATTGCTACTACATATACAAAGCAGGTGGCTGCTAAAGGGCCACTGAAGTCATTCAAATTGCTCATCAGATACAGGAAGAGCAGGGAAAATAAAGTAAAAATGCACTTAAGATTTTTTTTATTTATGTCTTTTTAACCCATATGTATTTGTATTTCTATGGGCTTCTGATGTTAATTAAATAAATCCTCCAGTGTCTTGCATTGGTAATGAGCAGGGGTGTGTAATAACTGTTCCCAATAGGTTGTGTAGTGAGTGGTACATTCGAGTCTGTGGAGCTGGCTATGATTAACAGCTCTGTTAGTTAGGCCCTACCAGCATGTTCAAAACAGTGGTGAGGTCACTGCTGAAGATTGTCATAGCCTCTCATTCTGCAGAGGCAGATTGGAGGAGGCAGAAGGCTTCAATTGCTGTCCCTTGCAGGATGTTGTGTTCTGCTTAGAGCCCCACAGACACATCTTGATGTATATTTCCCTTCTTGCATCCTACACAGAAACGTTTGCTTCAGATAATATTGAAAAATGCATTACATTTACGGAACAGAATAAAAAGCTTGTATGCATGTTTATGCAACACTATGTATTTTATTATTATTATTATTATTATTATTATTATTATTATTATTATTAACCTTTATTTGTAACAAGTACAAGTCAAAACAATTTGAACACAATGCAGAAGAATGGAGGGTCCTGTTATTGAGTTTAAAATCAAACATACACAGTGCATTCCCCAAAGCACATAGCAGGATTAAAAGCTCACAAATTTACAGTCTAAAGGGTATAGTTGAGGTACAGGAAGTGACAAATGCATTGTGAATATTAAGGCTGGAGGAGAAAAGCTTTTTTAAACAGATGCATTTTTAGTGAGGTTTTGAAAGATTTGAGGCAAGAGGATAGTCTAGTGGAGCTAGTGAAGGAGTCCCAAAGAATAGGGGCAGCACATGAAAATCCTGAAGATGGGAGGGAGGGAGAGGAGGTGATAAGAGAGGAGGAAAGAAGAAGGCCATTTGCAGAGCGAAGAAGGAAGGTGATAGAGTATTTTGAGACAAGAGCAGATATGGGGGGGGGATCTTTGAGTACTTTAAATGTTAGGGTGATAATTTTAAATGGTATTCTGGAGGCTATGGAAAGCCAGTGGAGTGACTGACAGAGAGGTGCTGCAGACACTGAGCGTTGAATATGGTATATGAGTCTAGCGGATGTGTTCAATATGGATTACAGTAGAAGCAAAATGGTGATGGGGAGGCAAGCAAGTAGAGAGTTACAGTAGTCAAGGCGAGATATGAGGAGAGAGTGAATAAGAATTTTAGTTGTGTCTTGTGTAAGGAAGTAACATAATTTGGAGATATTTTTTAGGTTAAAATGAAAAGATCTTATGATTGACTGAATGTGAGGAATAAAAGAGAGGAAACTAGTAAAACACAAGGACAGCAGACCTGGGAGGTGGGAGTGATAATGGTATTGTTAACAGTGTGAGATATGTGAGGAGTTAAAGCTGAGGAAGAGGATGGCAAGACATGTCTTTGACATGCTGAGTTTATGGAGAGGCAGTTGGCAGCTTGAGCTAGAAGAGAGGGGAATAGTTCAGGTGCTGAGAGGTAGATTTGAGTGTTATATACATATAGTGAATACTGAAATCCAAAAGATTTTATTAAGGTGCCATGGAGAATGTATATGTGAAGCAAAGGAGGGGGCCTAGGACTGAGCCTTGGGACACTCCAACAGTGAGAGGGTCAGGCGGAGAAGAGGAGCCAGAGGAGACACTAAATGTTCAATTTTCTAGATAAGATGTGAACCAAGAGAGGGCAGTGTCATGGATGCCAAGATAGCAGAAAGTTTGAATAAGAAGTGTTCAACTGTGTCAAAGGCAGCAGAGAGATCTGGGAGAATTAGAACAGAGAAATGACCCTTTGACTTGGCGATGAGCAAGTCATTAGTGACTTCAGTGTGAGCTGTGCCTATGGAGTGGTGGGTTCAGATGCCAGATAGGAAGGGGTCATGGAGGGAGTTGGGGAAATAAACTGGGCAAGGAGATTGTAGACGACACACTCAAGCAGTTTAGAAACTAGGGGAAGTAGAGAGATAGGGCAGTTGTTAGACACAAAAGCTGAATCAGATAAGGATTTCTTAAGAATGGGTGTGATTATGGAGTGTTTTAAAGGTGATGGAAACTTGCCAGTGTTTAGGGAAAGGTTGAATAGATATGTGAGAGCTTGGATAAGTGTAATAGAAAGGGGAGGGATAAGGTGTGATGGAATATGAATAGGATGGAACATGGACAAGTTGTTAGATGAGAGTTTGATAAAAGACTAGAGACTTCATCCTCAGTTACAGGGCAAAGGAGTTCATAATGGATATAGCGAAGGCTGAAGGCAGGGCGCTATTGGTTTGTCGAAGGAAAGAGGAGCCACGTTGAGAGGAGAGTTAATTATGGATATTTTCAATTTGATTTTTAAAGTGGCTAACAAAGTCTTCAGCTGTGAGGAGCAACAGGAAGGGACAGAGGGTAGTGTTTAGAGCCTTCACAAGTCAAGAATGTGATATTCTACTCAGAGATTTAGATAAAGTTGTGTAGGGCACAATCAACAGATCTCAAAAAACAAGATGGGATAATTGAGAGATATGCTATGGGCAGGGGGACATTATCCATGCCAGAAAGTCTAGTGAGGATTATGTATTTGGTTTCTGATAAGGCAGGGAATATATACATACATATACATTAATCTCATTCACAGAATAGAAATGTGTTTAAATCAGCAGAAAAGGCAACTATGTGTCCACAAACACTGATGCCTTTAGTAACTATGGTAATCCACCTTAATTGAACAGAAAAGACAAGCAAAAAGACATCTGTGTTCTGATTAACTAAAGAGACATGCCCATAACATTAGCAGTGACAAAGCAAGAGGGGTGACTGGAAGCAATGTGAAAATGAAATTGTCAAAAAAATAACTCTGTTAAAACAGTTTTAATTTAAAAAATGCAAGAGCTATTTCCACATATTTTAATGAAATCTAAATGATGCTGAAGGACAATTTCCACCAAATTTGTATGCCCTTAAGAATTTTCCCCTCTATGTATATACATAATTTCAATTCTATAAAAAGGAAACAAAATTTGATTAGGCCAGTTTATCAACTGTTCACCAGATTTTATGTTGAACACGTTATTAAGTCCTAGCACACATTTCTGTGTACTAGATATTTATAAGATCTCTCAGCATAAATCAGACATGAGAAAAATATCAGTGTCAAAGACATATCTAAAGATAACACAAAAGGAGAAATGGAATGTCTCATGAATATATTTAAGACCAAGATCATGTCATACTGTAAAAAATTTCATGATACTATACTGACTTTTCCTGCATATTTTCCCCATATTGAACAAACATTACATCATATTCTTAGTGGCTGCAATTATACAATGGCACATATTAGTGAACTAAAACCAGAAAACGGTCCCATATTGCAAAATATAGGAGAAAATATGTGATTATACATTACTAATAGTGATTATTTTCTTACTGATAAATTTATGTTCAAAATATCTATCTTTTAAAGCCGTTTTAATGAGTAAGATTAATTTGGTTAAGAAATACATTTAACAGAATTGCAATGAAAAAAAGGAGTATTAACTGTACCAGAAAATACATTTCACATTATCCCTACCTATTTATTTTTTCTAGTTTTCTATCATATCTTCCTCCTGTTTCTCAGGCTCTGTTTTTTTTTTCACCTTGGCTCCTTATTCATTAAGTAATGTTTGAAGTGATAAGATGGCTTTGAGCACTTCACCATTATAACAGCAAAGTATTTACTCATTCTTTGACTTTTTGTTTAAACTGCTTTTAAATTATTTATCTTTCTTTACAGTCAGAATATTCTGTCCTCCAGCTCAAAAACATCCCTTCAAAACATTCAATTTATTTCTCTGTCCTTCTTCGCCCCCTTTCGCTACCATCTTTTTAGCACAGGATACCAGTGATCGTTTTAACTGCAAAAATGGAACAACCAAACAAAACTTCCTTCATCACAAGACAAATGTTCCTCTGGTAAGATTTGAGTCTGATATACTCTTTCAGCTTCTATTCTACATGACAAGATGGACTCACTCCTGCTATTCTCTCATATTGCAACATGTCCACTTGGCCCTATGTCTTTAGAAAATGTTTCTCCATTTCTCCCTTTCTACTACTTCAGAAATATCAATCATTTTCTTCAATATCTCCTTTAAGTTTGGCACATATATCTATCCCTTAAAACAAGCACTCATTGCATTTATAGTAAGGAAGCTCTTTCTTGATCCAGCTACACTCTCAATAATGTCCTCTCTCCACTTCCAAACTATAACTAGATAGATAGATAGATAGATAGATAGATAGATAGATAGATAGATAGATAGATAGAAAAACAGGAGGTAGCATATGAACACTTACAGGCATAGGACAGCACAAACCTAAATACACCAGTTTCTTAATTTAGATTATATTACTGTAAGCGTTTGTGTATATATACTTGGTAAACGAATAGATGTTTTCTTTTTCGTTACACGTATTGTTCTTGTACAGATTTTGTTTTCTGTATTTGGAATACAATGCTAGTTAGTAATATTATACAATATATTTCTTACAGCTCTAGTCCTGCCAAGGAATGTTAAACTAATTATAAAGGTAATGAACCCCCTGAGTGCACTGATACTAAATACACATAGTTTATAACCAGTACAAACACCAACTTGGCTTCAATGGGTTTTCTAGTTTTTCTGAATTAAACACAAACATTATTTCCATGAAACCTATATTATCAAACCTACTTTTTAATGTTAAATTTATATATATATATATATATATATATATATATATATATATATATATACACTGTATAGTGGAGGACCTGGGAATAAAGGAATGTCAGAGATGTTTCCTGTCTATGGCAAGCCAGAATCTGTACTTAACGTAGTAACCACAGTGGAGTTTACTGAAGTTATTTTTTCCCATACTTGGGGCCCTATTAACTTTGTCGATTTTGAGTTCCCATAGCCTGTAAAGTAGCCTGCAAAAGATACAGCTATTATATTGGCCTCTTTTAGCTACCCACAAACGATCTGCAGGTTACAGGCGGAAAAACCCTATGGGTCATCAAAATTTGAACTCCGACCCAGCTATGCCTTTGATCTGTCAAACATGTAAATGTTACTATTGCAAGTCGCTATTAAATTGCAATGTTTCCCAAAAGATGTACTGGCGTTCAAACCCGTAAACGGCAAATGGAGCCAGAAATATTACGAGTACTAGAGAGGACCCGCAAGGGAGTTAAAGTCCTGTCCGTAGCATTGTAAAAGCAAATATAAACACACTACTATATTTTAAACGAAAGGCAAATTGATATAAGGTATTAATATTAATAGCACAATATTCTCAAGCCCACAAATGGGCAATTTTTTTTTAATGATTTTATGTTTAATTTCCATGTTATATTGTTCCCAGCAATGAATGTATTAATACATATAATAGAACTCGCATTGACTAGAATATCATCTTTATTGATTATTTCATATTGCATTATTTCTGGAATACTGGTGAAATCTAACCTTCATTTGTTCAGTGACGTAATGATGAAGATCTCTTTTACTATTGGCTCTGTTTAAACCTGTAACCACAGGTTTGACTAATTGATCATGTTCACAGCCGCAAATAGAACGTGCAGAAGAATGGTTTACGGATTTGGATGTCGGCCACGTATGTTGCCGGCTTCTCTAACTTAATTGCTCTGTAATTCCGCCAAATTTTAAGAATTAAATAGGGCCCTAAGTCTTTGCATAACATTTTACATAATTTTCAGTTCAGTTTTGATGCTTAACATTTTTTTCTAAATTTGAAAATAACTATTTAATGGCAAGAAAAAATGAATACATTGCAAACTTGAATTGAATTTTTGGATATAGAGATATTGCATTTAATGAGGAATGTAAGTAATTTTAACTTCCAGACGGAAGTTCTGGTTTTAAACAATGTTAAGTAATCATTTGTGAATTAGAATATGAAAATACTGGGTTATTTGACCTGGAAAGATTGCAATCTAAATTTACTATTAAAATGTATATTTTCTTCTTCAGGTATTTTCTGTTGTTCCATGGATAACAAGATTTACCTGTTTAAGTTTGCTTTGGCAAAAAAGAAAACATTTAACTTTGGTTAAAAAAATGCTAGCCAATGCAAACGTTTAAAAATGGCATTTATTATTATTTGCTTTCAGCCTATGGTCTATGATGTATGCACTCTCTTCTGTAACTGTGTCATATGGCAGCTTTGACCACCAGAACAGCTACAGACTTCCAACACAGTAAACTGAGCAAAAGCTGTTATTATGCCAGTATTTACAGTATGTTACAGGAAATTGAGGAACACTAAAAAGTAATGTTAGCTATTATGGACTGAACCCATTATTGAGCACACAACTGTAAACAACAAATTTCAAAGATTTAAAATGACTTTTAGGGGAATTTAAATAACATCAAGAAATACAAAATAATAAAATATAGAAAACAAAGTTATAAAATCAAAATAATATAATGAGGTGGCATAAATACATTAAACAAAGATATCTGAAAACATATTAAAAAGGGAAAAATAACAGTTTATGTGTGTTTCTATATACTACATTGTTAACAGAACCATGGACAGCTACTAGCACATAAGACATATCTGCCAGCTGTCCCCTTTTGCCCAGGAACATCACAATTTTTACAACCTTAATAGTCGTTCTTCACACACCCTACTGTTAACAGGGATAACTAGGTTAGACAGATTGCATTCAATCATATAAGACATTTCTGCCAAATGCCCCTTTTTTCCAGGACTATACCATTTGTATTTATTTTCTTCAAATTAATTATATGTGTTGGGTAATATCTGTCCCATTTAAAAAAAAGTCGATCTATGCATTGCTTACTTCCCATAGTAGTGTCCTGCCTGCTCTACGAACCTTTTATTCAGTGGAACTGCTTCTACTTGCAACATAACACTGGATATTGGAGTTAATATGAGTGGGTGGCTTTAATAGGGGGTAACTGCAGGAGAAACAAATAGGCAGGGTAGAGAATGTGAGCTGAGAGACAGAAAACTTAGAGGTACCAAAAAAAGGACAGAAGTGGAAATATGGTCAGGCGAAAAATATATAGGGAAGCGTGGGTGTCATGACTCACTTTTGGGACTAGAGAAACTCCCCTAAATCCCCAAAAAACTCTGCTATTTAGGACTCCAACACATTAGGTTACTAACATCAAAGGCTATTAAAATAGACCTGAAACTTGTTTAAGTACTATGACATGTTGTTTTTATGTGTAATGTAAAGTGAGCCACCGTAATTGATGTAAGAGGTACTATATGACGTTATAAGTACTTGAATAATATGAATTTACTGGTAACTAACAGAGATACACTTTCTGTCATTTTGTTAGTGTGACAAAAACTCACCCAAAAGTTTCTGCAAGAATTTAAATGTATATATGGCCGCCAGATAAAACAAAAAAAATGCCAACAGGACAAAGTGTAATACCCCCTTGAATGTTTGTTCTGTCAGAGATTGCTGATAAGGGAATTGAAGTTAGTTGAGGTCGTAAACCAGATCAGATCCCGAAACAGTTGGGGAAATCAAACAAGCCTGTCTTGCTGAAGAGGGTAGGCTACAACTGCAAGATGGTTTATCTCTGGGATTGTTAAATAGCTCTGTGAGAGGACTTAAGAGTCTGTCTTTACACTAATTGAATGGTGTTGCTCATCTGATTCTACTGCTTCTCCATGAATGATGTTCTGATCTGAATTGCTGTGTGGTGAGGTGAATATAAAGTCACAACATGAAGATTGCCCCTTGTCTTTGGGTAGTCATTGTAGGGAGATCGAAAGATAACAAAACATAGTGATATGAATGACTGGCATAGAAAGTAGTATTTATTACAGAGAGAGAAAGTCATTGGAAGTAGTCTGTTCTTTTTAGAGCACAATTTGAAATACCAGGTTAAAACAATTCCTGACTTATACACAGAGTATCATGAAGCACAATCTGAATCTTGTATCCTGATCAGAACTTTCCATTTTGGATATTACATGCATTTATCTACAAAACAAAACAATATTATTTCAAAATACAAATTTGAATTTGAACCTAGGACTATGTTTTACAAATCTCCAACATCACTAAAACTAAAATTATGATTACCATGATTTTCAGAGTATCAATGAATATTGGATAAGCACAACGTGTTCCCATGCAGCCAATATCTTGGATGCCTGTGGTTAATGGGATTTAGCATAGAGATTGACTGGCACAAGTATGTATTTGTGGCTGAGTTTATTATCAAAATGTTGTGGTGTCTAATAAGATTAAGACACTTTGTTCCTTCCTCAAAAGCCACAGCCATGTGCCCATATGCCAATACATTATACATAGTAATAACATAAAGGGAAAATCATTAAAACATTGTCAAATGTTCACACTAACGCTTGGAAGCCCATCACTGGAAGCAGAGATTGGATTGATGTTCCTCAGAGAATGGAACCACATGGTGGCTATACTGGGACCCAGTCCTCTAGTTCCACAGGTATTTGACCTTAGGCTGTCTTCATAGTGGGCCGGGATCCAAGTGAATTATGGCACATGTTTGCACCTTATACCTGTTTTAGCACTTTATCTGAAACACAAAAAAAAATTCACTTGTTCAAGTGAAAGTATCTTGCTTTTGGTAATCTTTGTGAATTCATGTTGATTGTTCCTTATTCCTATAAACAGTGTTGGTCATAGGCGGGTTAGCATCCTTTGTGTTTTATTACTCTTTTATGTTAACATGTTGTCACATGATTGTATTTAGTTTAGTGGTGTGTGGTGTCAACTCTTTGATGGATGTGAAACATGGTTTGTTTATATTGCTTTTGCAATGCTGTGCACACAAGTAATAACTGCAATAACTGTAATAGTGTAATAACTCAGTAATAATATATATATATATATATATATATATATATATATATATATATATATATATACAGTACCTCACAAAAGTGAGTACACCCGTCATGACACTCTGCTACAATGTGAAGTAGTAAGTGCACAGCCTGTATAACAGTGTAAATTTGCTGTCCCCTCAAAATAACTCAACACACAGCCATTAATGTCAAAACCATTGGTAACAAAAATCACGGAGCTGGTGGATGTTAGATACCTTGCACTCCCCCACCTTCCATTTGAGGATGCCCCACAGATGCTCAATATGGTTTGGGTCTGGTGACGTGCTTGGCCAGTCCATCCCCTTTACCTTCAGCTTCTTTAGCAAGGTCGTCTTGGAGGTGTGTTTAGGGTTGTTATCTTGTTGGACTACTGCCCTGCGGCCCAGTCTACGAAGTGAGGGGATCATGCTCTGCTTCAGTATGTCACAGTACATGTTGGCATTCATGGTTCCCTCAATGAACTGTAGCTTCCCAGTGCCGGCAGCACTCGTTAGTATGAGTTAAAACTCCTGCAAATCTCTGCTAAAGTTAGCATACAATTGATAATTTGATTTGGCCAATCACAGGCAGATAATACATGTGATGGCAGTTTGTGTAGCAAGGAATCATGGGATGTGTAGTCTTCAGCATAAGTCAGGAGGAGTCCAGACATTGGTCTGTAAATCGCTCCAATTTTGCTGTTGTTGACTTAAAGGAGAGTAAAGGCTTAAAATCCATACCCAAATGCAGTGTTTCTATTGGGAGGTTCACTGTTCCTATGTAAGCAGCTCTGGGGGTGTGGAAAATAGACATAGAGCCTAATGTTGACAAGGGGCATTGCATTAATGTGTTTTAACATTAATGAAGACCAGCAACATCACAAGGAGTCTGTTAGGAGGCAGAATGGGCCCTAGGAAACTAACCTCCAACAACGGGAATCTTGGGTACACCTAACCTGTTAAGTCCCATGTTATTGCTGTTGTGCATGCAGTCAATATATATACATAGTAAATATGTTAAATCAAATCTAGTGTTATTGTATTATTTAATTATTAAAATGTCATGTGATGTCTTTAAATCCCCTTGACTGGAATGGTGATCCAGAAAAGTGTTATAATGATATAGTAGAGTTACCTCCATAAATAAGTATTACCAATGTTCACACATAATATAGAAATATGTGATAATAATGTATAAAATATTGCTTGAACACACTTGAGGCATATTTATTCAGGCAACATCTGCAAAGCCACAGCTGTGTCAATGTTATGGCCTGTACTGTTAATATAACTGAGAGTAAAAAAAGCTAAATATTTTATCATGTCACACTTAATGCAGAATTCAGGTGTTATGTGCACCAATATGTGACTTGATGTTTAATTATGATAATATTAACATCATATTTAACACAGCAGTTGTAAACATTTGGCCATAACAACATACATTACTAATTAACATAACATTATTGACATGGAAACACAACATTACAGTAATCAAATGCATGAAGACATAGAGGTGTCCAGACAAATATTACCATCAACTGAATCGTCATCATGCTTGCAAGCCTCGCATAGCGAGGCAAGCCGCGGTGAGCTGTTGAAGCACATAAGTCTTCCGAGCTTGGAGCACTTAGGCGATGAGCGCCGAAGGTGCTCATCGGCTTGTGACTCCGGCGCTGCAAGGCTCGCAGTTGAGGCATTGAAACTCGGAGCACTTAGGCGATGAGCGCTGATGGCACTAATCTCCTGTGAGCCTCGCAAGGCGAGCAGTTGAGACATTGAAACACGCAGGACTTAGGCAGAAATGAGAGCCGATATTGAGGCATTTAAAAACGCAGGACTTAGCCTCCAAGCAGTTAGGAAACGCAGGATCGCATTAGGCTGCAAGCAGTTGAGGATCCCTCGATTTAGAAAAAACGCATTAAGAGGCCGGAAAAATACAAAGTTAACGGCCGAACCACGCACATCAAAAAACACAAAAATAAATAAATACAAAAATAATAAAATACAAAAAAAAAACACACACAGCACGGGGGGGACAGCCAGGAAGTCTGGGAGTGAGGTTGCATGCAAATTTAAGCTGAATTTGCGACCCAAGTGATGAGCGGGATGAGGCTCGCAATGAGCGCCACAGGTCCTCAGAGTAGAAAAAGCTTTAGATTGTGTGGCAAACAGCATTGCCATGGCTTCAAATTTGATTGCCCCATCATTTTTGACTGGCAAGTCGCTAGTTCATATACAGTATAAATATGATTATGCTGTTATCCATATATTTTTGAACTCTTCATTCATACAATTCATACATATCGACTATATGTACCGGATAAGCATATTGAAATATGATATGGTTGCTCATATCAGATCATTAACTAAATGTAATGTATGTTAATGTCACTAATCACTATGAATACATGGACACATATATTAGGGTATAATGAGAATATCATTTCTAAATAGCACAGTCTTAACTGTAGCAGACAGTGCATTCATATCATTGGTGTGGTGCAAGTGATGCCCAGGAGGACAAGAGGCTTTTTAAAGATAATATTGTATGATTATAATAATTCATAGCATTTACTAGAGTCATATGTGGTCATTACACCACAGTAACAATAATTAAGGACCTCTGTGAAGATGGAAATACCAAAATATCTGAATTCGAAATGATCTCATCCAGGTTTTCACCAATATATGATAACAGAATATCACCAACTTGTAGCACATCACCTTAATGGAAAGTTAGATGATTTTGAAAAATTTCATATATGAATCAATCTAAGCTTAACAGGTTTGAGTGAGACTACTACAGAGATCAGGATCCATCAATTACGCCTGCTGGAAGTTTAGATTGTCTCCTAGCTTGGCATGGCAGAATCCAACAAGGAGCAATAAACATGGGCAAGATTCCCTTTCTTCCATTGAAATTCCTCCTCAGATCACATCATTGTCCTCCTGGAATATGGGTTCAGGTTCAATACCTACTGGGACAAGTGTACCACACAGGAAGAGCCAAAACCAGGCAATAGCATATGTTTTTAATATTATGTGTTGTGTGGTGATGAGTAAAATTAAAGGTTTACCCTTGGTTCACAAAAATATTTTTGAAACCTTGATCAAATGAAATTTGCAAGTCAGAAATTATTACTCAGTGCCAATTGAAAAACATCCCAAAACTTTGCTCAAAGCTAAGAACAATGTAGGCTCATATAGCCTATGACATTCTTAATACTGACTTCACATGGCTCCCTACATCCATGTCTGCCCATAGGATTACAAACAAACAAAAAAAAAACACAGTATGCTCCAGCCGGTTCATTTGGGACAGTGGGGTAAAAAAAACATACTTCAATTGTTTTATAATAGTCATTTACTGTTGTTGCATATACAATTATTAACTGCCTCTTTCTCTGTTTTTAAGTTTTTGAGGAATATTCCTGCAGTCACACCTTCAGTCTTACTATGTATTACAAGATATTCCAAATAGCTAGGGGATAACATTACAATATAGTGAAGTTTGATAAAAAAGAATAAGTACTAGACCACTGTATCCACTGTCACTCTTGAAGAGTTCCAGGACATTATTCCATTATATGTATTCCATTATATGATATATATTTTTATGTGAAAAATATAATGCAGTTTGTGTTACTGTTTTGTGCTTTGGGCATATAGGTAGATACACACACATCATTTCCAATATACCTACACAACAAAGTAAAATAGGATTTTCTGATAAGGCTTATTCTCTTTTACACAACTATTTAGAATATGTTCCATTACACAAGTAGATTATTCAATGTCAGTACAATATGCCTTTCCAGCTAAAGCAATATAATGAATTATGATATGTCATGGAGTATCAGAGAAATTAATATATTGTGTTAAACCACCACACTTATTTGAAAATGACTTTGTTCACTGGGAAGGATTTGTTTATTTAAATGGAAATGTAGCAAACCTTAACAGTACCAAACCTTGTGCAAAAATAGATATCTGTACAGCTTCTAAATCGCAGCTAAACCGACTAGATTTTGACAAATATATAAACTAGAAATATGAGCAGATACCTTTGGCTCTCATCACCTAAGTGCTCTCAGTTAACGGCTTGCGTCGCTACGCAAGGCTCGATGCGATGTGCGCCTTTGGCGCTCATCGCTAAGTCGTACACGCCACAGAAAGCGTGACGACGTCTCGTAGTTCGACAATTATAATATGTGATATACTAACAAACTAGAAAACATATTAAATCACCAGCATGCTTACAGATCATAAGTGACTTATATATGAATGTTTATTCAGGATATATTCAGGTAATCTGATATAATGATATGAAGAATGTCAATTAAATGTAACCCGCTGATTTTTATTTGAAAGCACCACTGTATACGAAGAAAGACTGCACATGTTTTTGAAGTAATTAACAAACTAGCAGCATTAGTTACATTAGCAACTGCAGAAAAAAATATATCAGACAAAATCTGAGTATCCTTTATGTATAGAGTATTTCATATTATCTTCCTTCAACACTTCCTAATACCTGAAAGCATTATGATTATCTATATGTACCAGTGAAGGGAGAGATGGGGGTGGGGGTAGAAGGAGAGGGACATATAAATGTAAGTGATAGTCTATGGAAATGAAAATGCTACCCTAAAATGCAAACCTTCACCAAAGTATAACACCAAGGTCAAGCACAGGCATAAAAATAACTTTTTTAATTAAAAAAATAATTGATTTCCCCTGCCTGAATTACTTCTTAGACTCAACTTTGTGTACAATGCCCGGGCAATGTATAGAATAATGACAACAAGGTTTTTGAATTATTAGTCCACTTTTTGGAAACACATTCGTTCAATGCATGATTTTAACATGTCATATAACTTTTAATGAATAAAACAGTTAACATAAACCAATATTCTTGGTCTGTGTTTTAGTTACGAAAACAACTCAATAGATATAAGGCGCACCGACAGATGGGGCCTTAAGCTATGAGAGGCACGCCCGAGGAGCTGGGGGTGCCGAGTGCCCGCGCCGGACATAGTGATGGCCCCGAGCTTGACTTATAGGCGTCGAGTTATAGCACATTGGAGGTTGATTATATTCTTTGCCTTTACTTAAATCCAATGTTAATTTGATAATGACAAAATATTCTTAATTGGATTCATACTGTTTTCAGTATAATGTAGGTTCTGGCCAAATTTTTAGACCATAATGTAAAAAATGTTTTCCCTAATTCACAGTCTAGCCAATTTCATCTTGTGCTCATGGCACCTGCTACTAGAAAATATTTTGGGAGTTCTTGAATCAACTCTGTAATATAAAAAACAACGCATTCAACACATTTCCCTGGTCATGAACATTACATCCCGGGTTTCAACTTATTGCCTGTATACACATTTGATAATGACAAAATATAATATAAAACATTATACACATTGCCGGGGCATTGTACAGAATTATCAAGTTAAAAGAATAAAATATTATACACATTGACGGGTATTCTACACAATGCCCGGATTCAACACATTGCCCATAACATATACATTTTTTGTCGTTGTACAGTTAGTTTTCATAAAGTTAGGATGATTCTCACTGAAGATAAAGTAATATGGCAGGTTTTTGTAGGGTACATCCCTATAATCCCTTCCTTATATAACAATAATCACTAAAAATGCACTAGTATCTCCAGCCATTAGTCTATGACTATAAACATAAAATATGGTGGTCTCAAAAATATTTTTATATAGACCATTCTTGGGAATATTTCCAAAGGGTGCCTTTTCAGACTTCATAAATCTAAAATCAGCATCTATTTTTTGACCTTGGCAACTAAATATTCTAGACTTGTAGAGGTATATCAAACAAGCAACAAAGTGGAAATAAGAGGGGATAAGCAGATGTAAGCACTTCCCATGATTGCTATGCAAGCTAGGGACACGTTGTATCTATATTTCAATTAATAATAGTATATTTTTAAATAATCCTTATAGAAAAGATAGGTTATTGAGATTGCATTTCACTGTTTTATCTCCACTTTTAGCCACTCTTGATAAGTATAGTTGTTTCATCAGCCATCTTAGCAATATTCAAGAAAACTGATACAGTATTATAGTCATTTACACAGTTTTTATTTTAGGAAAACATATTTTTTAAGTTTGCAATTTAAAATGAAGGGTTTGTGAAAATTTCTGAAGAAAAAACAATAGTGCACACACTTATTCTTCATTAAAATGCCTCAAATTCATACATTGTTAATATGTATTCACTAATTATTGCATGCTAACCTAATTGAGGTAACACATTTGGTATGACTGTTTATGAAACTGGGATAAGTTACAGTCAGATAGATAATGTAATTTAAATAAAATCCTCAATTGGAGGTAAATTATATTTCCGCTAATAATTAAACTTTTTTAATTTTTTTATAAAAGTTTACTCTCAAGGGAAACAAAGGTGAAGTGGTATGTGAATATATCCTCATGAACACGTAATGTATAATACATATAACACTCTTATCTCACTTGAAAGGTTGGATGCACGTTATTTCCAAAGCAAGAGCAAATTTGACCCCTCAACACATAATACCATACTTAATACTTGCAAAGGCAGCAACAATCTTACAAGGAAAGGTCAATGGCTACCAATTACATATAACCTACATTTAGAAGAAAGGGTTCCTGTATCAATAAATACAGAGTCAGAATCAATATTGAATAGTGATTGCATCAAAGGTTGATCACTAAGAGAAAAGTTTTGTTCTGCACATCATATTATGACCATTTTCTATTGTTTAATTAAACTCAGAAGTCCATAATCTCTAAACCTTCAAGGCTTATGGCTTGACAAATCCATACAGATTGTGACATATTATTTACAACATATTATATTAGCTAGAAACCTACCAGATTATACAAAAATGTTGCTGCAACTTGATAATAGTATTGATAATGTCCCTTCCACATTATGCTAATCACCATAAATGTATCATATTATAACATTGTTGTTCCTCTGAAGCTTGTGATCGATACCACCAGGCATCTACTGATCAATATTTCTCATTATGGAACACCTATTGAGTTTTTAAATTTACTAATTAGGGTTTTCTTAGAACATATCAATTATCTTTGATAGTCACATTTCTTTATCTATTATTCAGGTTTTGGGGAGGGACTTTGAGCAATATTTTTTTTAATTTTTTAAAAGCTACAGAGAACACATTATTTTTAATATCTTCATCAGATTTTTATATAAAAATATTAAATAGATGAGCTCCTGTTAATATAGAAAGATTCAGAGCAAGAAGATTTAGAATGACTAACCTTTGCAATATCATGGTGTAATGGAAGGAGGTCAGTCAGAAATATAACATTTTGCTTTTCATAGAGTTTCATCATTGGTTTAAGTTTCTTAATTAAAAAAATAATAATACAAAATATATAGATCATTAAAATGTGTCAGTGCTTAATAAGGAAATATATTCTTTGAAGTAAGTCCAGACATTTTTAAAAACAAGCATCTTTTGTGCTGACTGATATCAGTCCAATTTTACATATGTGAATGGCCTAACCAGTGGCAAGACTAGTAGGAAGACTATAAACAGTACCTGTGTGGTTGCTTTTTAATGTCTGTTTTCAACAAGACTTGCTTGAAAAAAATGTTGATAATCCATAGATGGTGTATTCCTAAACCATATTTTTATTATTTGATGGCAGCAGCAGATATAAATACACTGGATTGCTATGCTAGGCACTTTGATAAATTACTAATCATTACTACATCACCCACTTTTGGATTGCTAATTTGACATGGTGAAGGGGGTTATGTACCTCAGTGAAGATATATGGTGTTTCATATAGGGTCATACAAGATGGACAGATCATAGCAGAAAGGGCAGAAAAACTGCAGTCTACTGGAGAATGGACTGGCAACTCACTCCAGTATCTTTGCCAAGAAAACTGTATGAGTAAACAGAACCAGAGGTATAATGATACTGCAATGGAAGATCAGACTCTAAGATTAGATGATGCAGACCATATTACTGGGGAAGTAGCAGGTGAGCATCAGCACCAGATCTAATAAAGTGATTAGACCAAAGTCGAAAGGACACCCAGCTGCGGATGTGTCTCGAGGGGAAAGGAAAGTCTGATGCTGCAAAGAACAATTCAGCATAGGAACCTGTAATGTTAGAACTATGAACATGAGATGACAAAATTAAACATAGATATCCTAGGAATTAGTGAACTCAAATGGACTTGAATGAGATATT
Source organism: Discoglossus pictus (assembly GCA_027410445.1). Taxonomy (NCBI): domain Eukaryota; kingdom Metazoa; phylum Chordata; class Amphibia; order Anura; family Alytidae; genus Discoglossus; species Discoglossus pictus. The sequence goes on from CM050166.1 coordinate 201,586,475, forward strand.
TCAATCAGACAACCACCACATTTTCTGCTGTGGTCATGAAACCTGCAGAAGCAATGGAGTAGCCCTCATAACCAATAAAAGGGTGGCAAAAGCAGTGCTCAATTACAACCCAATAAATGACAGAAGTATTTAATTTCAAACTCAAGACAAGACATTTAACATCACAGTGATCCAAGTCTATACTCCAACCACTGATGCTGGAGATGCTGAAGTTGTCCAATTACTGGATATGAGTATATTAAACACTTCCTAGGTATAACACCAAAAAAAAGATGTTACTCTAATCATAGAAGATTGCAATGCTAAATTAGGAAACCAAAAGGTACCTGGAATAATGGGCAAGTTTGGCCTTGGAGTACAAAATGAAGCAGATCAAATATTAGTAAAATTCTGCCAAGATAATTATCTGGTTATATTAAACACACTCTAGCCTCAGAGATGACTCTACACATAGACATCAAAGATGACTATATACTTTTTAACCAAAGATGGGGTGGCTCTATATAGTCAGCAAAAACAAGACCTGGAGCTGACTGTGGCTCAGATTATAAATTCAGTATTAAGCTTAGGAAAAGAGGAAAATTATATATTTTCAAGGGACTAGAAATGGTAGATAGAATACCTGCAGAACTTTGGACAGTAGTTTGTGATATTGACCGGAAACAAAGAATATACCAAAAGAAAGAAAAATAAGAAGACAAGAAGGCTGTATCATGAGGCTTTGAAACTGTGCCAGGACAAAAGAAAAGTGAAAGCTAGTGGAAACAGAATTATTTTTGTCCAGATCATAGGTTCCCAAAGTGGGCAGTACCACCCACTAGTGGGCGCTGAAGCAAGGAGTTCCAGATAGTGGGGGCAGCACGAGAAAAGTCTTGAAGGCGGGAGTGAGAGGAGGTGATAAGAGAGGAGGAAAGAAGAAGGTCATTAGCAGAATGAAGGAGGAGGTTGGGAGAGTATTTTGAAACAAGAGCAGAGATGTAAGGGGGAGCACTGTTGTTGAGGGCTTTATATGTTTGGGGCGGGATTTTAAATTTGATTATGCAGGCTATGGGAAGCCAGTGGAGTGATTGACAGAGAGGAGCTGCAGACACTGAGCGTTTAGTGTTGAAGAAGAGTCTAGCAGAGGCGTTCATTATGAATTGGAGGGGAGACAGATTAGAGATGGGGAGGCCAACAAGGAGTGAATTACAGTAGTTGAGTCGAGATATGATGAGAGAGTGTATTAAAATTTTAGCTGTGTCTTCTGTAAGATAGTGACACATTTTGGAGATGTTTTTTTAGGTGAAACTGACAACATTTTGTTATTGATAGTATGGAATAAAAGAGAGGGAAGGGTCCAGTAGAACCCCAAGACAATGAGCCTGAGAGGTGGGAGTGATGTTGACATTATTAACAGTGAGAGATATTTGAGGAGTGAAAGCTGTTGTAGAGGGTGGAAAGATACGGAGTTCAGTCTTAGACAAGTTGAGTTTCAGTTGACGGACAGACATCCAGGAGGATATGCAAGAGAGGCAGTTGGCAACTTGAGCTAAAAGAGGGGAGGATAGATCTGGTGCAGAAAGGTAGATTTGAGTGTCATCTGCATAGAGATGATACTGAAATCCAAAGGATTTTATTAGGGTACCAAGGGAGGATGTGTAGAAGGAGAAGAGTAGGGGGGCTAGGACTGACCCTTTGGGGTATGCCAACAAACAGAGGGAGAAGTGAAGAAGAGGTGACAGAGAAGGAGACACTAAATGTACAATCTTTTAGATAGGATGGTAACCATGAGAGAGTGGTGTCCTGGATGCCAAAAGAGCAGAGAGTTTGGATTAGAAGAGGTTGATTAACTATATCGAAGGCAGAAGAGAGATCCAGGAGAATTAGAATAAAGAAGTGACCCTTTGAATTGGCTGTTAGCACGTCATAGGTGACTTTTTTGAGGGCTGTTGGAAGCAGTCAAGAAGGGAATTTGTGGAAATAAATTGAGTGATGCGATTATAGACAAGCCGCTCAAGCAGTTTTGAAGCCAAGGGAAGTAAAGCGATAGGGTGATAGTTGGAGGCAGAAGCTGGGTCAGATGAGGGATTCTTAGGAATGAATGTAATTATGGCGTGTTTTAAAGAGGATGGAAACTTGCCAGTGTTTAGGGAGAGATGGAATAGATGTGTGAGAGCTGGGATAAGTGTGATAGAGAGGGGAGGGGTTAGCTGTGATGTAATAGGATCATGTGGACAAGTTGTAAGGTGAGAGATGTATAGTAAAGTAGTTACTTCATCCCCGTTACAGGGTCAAAAGAGTCCATAGTGAAGGAGGCATTTGGGAAGGGGAAGGGCTGGGCTGGGAGTCGGTATTGAAAAGTCGGAGAAAGAGGCATTAGATTATAATGAAGAAGAAGGTGTGAGAAAACATTGTGATAGTGAGTAAGCAAAAAGCAATAGAATAAGTAAAAGAAAATAAATAAACTTGCCTTAATTTTTCGTGTCAAAGGTGATATACAATTACCATTCAATCCTGTTCAATTCCTATATAATTCTATTTGCTACACTTTAGAATATGCATTTAGTAGATGTGAACTTTTGCAATAGATTTTATATCTTGCAAATGCTTTCCCTTGCAAATGCTTGCCGAGCTATACTCCAGATTTCTAGGGCCTGGTAAGTCAGCTGTGGGACGTTAGGCCTAATTTGCTATTCACAGACTGACCAATTGACTAGATAGGAGTCTGTTCCTTATCAGGAAAAAAAATATGCTCAATGCACTTAATTGCTGCAAGTGTAAGGTAGTAAATTATATGTACATCAAACAGAATGTGTAAGGAGTATCGACTGAGCAGATATTCAGACAATAAACAGCATACCATGAGATGATATCAGAGGCAGAGTAAGGGTATGTATCAGGTACAATTCAGAGGAGATATTCAGATGATAACATCATACCATGAGATGATATTAGAGGCAGAGAAAGAGTATGTATCAGGTACAATTGAGAGGAGATATTCAGATGATATTAGCATACCATGAGATTATGTTAGAGGCAGAGTAAGAGTATGTATCAGGTACAATTGAGAGGAGTTATTCAGATGATAACAGTATACCATGAGATGATATTAGATGCAGAGTAAGAGAATGTATCAGATACAATTGAGAGGAGGTATTCAGATGATAACATCATACCATGAGATGATATTAGAGGTATGTCAATAGCATGTGGTGAAAGACACCCCTAGATACACAATACATAACTCTTTTAGCTCCTGTCGTGGGTTTTGAGGGTAAAAAGAATACCACATCCATCAATTATTAACACGATATGGTTGTCTCTGGGTGCTACCACTACATACACAAACACTTATAGTATGCCTTTTTAACAAGTGAGGGGTTAAATCATTTTTAAGATTAGCATACAATGGGGCCTAGTCTAACCAAAAAGGACTTGGCAGACAATATGGGATAGAAGGTCACACATATTAATAATAATCCAGTTTATTTATGTTGTACCAGAGAGCTCTCAAGCAGGTAGAAACATATATACACAACATATTTATCAATACATTCTAATTTATACACATACATGCAAACAGGGAGTAACTACTTGTGATTGGTGGAAACCAACCTTGTGATGATGAGGAAGAATGTTTTTATCAAATAGAGCAAAATAAGGTGCAGGTTTTTTGTCTCTTGCTGTCTTTTGGTCTCTTTCTGGTCTTTTCCTGTTTTTTCCTGGAGTCTTTTCTTCGGTACTATTTTCTGGCTGGTCTTTTCTGGCTTATCTGACAGTCCTGTTTTGGGAGCATACCTGACTGTCATCCTTGGGCATTATTATCATAAACCTATGTCTCCTTCATATCTTCCCTAAGATATATTACTACTGTATATCTGTCTATCAAAATTCTATTCTGTCTCCACAACTCTTCCTAACAAACCAATAACACAAAAAGGGATTACTTCAGACTACCTTGAGAAGGGATCCTGAAAATGAGATAAGTGTTATCCTGAACCTTAACTTTCTAATTTTGTTAAATTTAGCCCAATATACCCCAATCCTTCTGTTACCCTTTTGGGATTGGTAACATAACCAAGACTCATTAGCACCTGCATTCTGGACTGTAAATGTTAAATAATATATTTCAATCAGTACCCATATTCCATAAAACAGACAGATCGACTTCATTCAATAATGTAACCATTTTACTCTGTTACAAAACCAATTATTAAAAACATCTATACAGCAAACCATACTTAGCAATACTCAACACATATACAGCCTTATTAAATTGCGATTCAGCAAATTTAAAAGGGCTCTATTTAAGCACATAGCATATTTTTTTTACAAAAGTTTTTAGTTAGTGAAGATTTTGCTTTTGGATAGAAGTTCACTAACTAAAAACTTCTGTAAAAAAATATGCTATGTGCTTAAATAGAGCCCTTTTAAAATTACCAAATCGCTATTTAATAAGGCTGATAGTCTTGTATCACACAATCAACAAAACAGTCTTACAACATTATTGATTGAATTGAGCAATTTGCCAAAGGCTCTCATTGCAAGGCTCGCAGGGGTCCATGCTTTTGTTCAAATAATGACCTTTCACTCAGTGGTGCGTACACCGCTGATGCACAAACATGGTGTTGGGGGTGCACATGCACGGCACCACGGGCGTGCGTGCACGTTGCATCAGGGGTCGTGCATGTTGCATCGGAGTTTGAGCGCCATGCGCACCTGGAGCAGAAGTGAGAGGGAGAAAGGAGTCACAGCAGAGGGAAGCAGAAAGGAGACACGGAGAGGGGGGAGAGAAAGGAGACACATGGGAGGGAGTGGGGGAGAAAGGAGACACAGGGGAGAGGGGGGAAAGAGACACAGAGGAGGGAGGTGGGGGAAGGAGACACAGGGGAGGGAGAGGGGGAGAAGGAGACACAGGGAGGGAGAGGAGGGGAATAAGACACAGGGGAGGGAGAGGGGGGAAGAGACACAAAGGAGGGAGAGGGGGTAAAGAGACACAGAAGGAAGAGGGGGGGAGGAGACACAGGGGAGGGGGAGGGGGGAAGGAAATACAGGGAAGGTGGAAGGAGACACAAGGAAGGAAGATGGGGGAAGGAGAGGGGGGGAAAAGACACAGGGGAGGAAGAGGGGGTGGAAGAGACATAGGAATTAGAGGGCTGGAAGATACACAGGGATGGGGGGGAAGACATAGGGAGGGGGAAAGGAGACACAAGGGAGGGAGATGGCAGGAAGGAGAGACAGGGGAGGGGAGATGGGTGAAGGAGACACAGGGGAGAGAGATGGGGGAAGGAGACACAGGGAAGGGGGAAAGGAGACACAGGGGAGGAAGATGGAGGAAGGAGACACAGGGGAGGGGGAAGGATACACAGGGGTGGGAGATGGGGAAGGAGACACAGGGGAGGGAGAAGGGAAGGGAGAGGGGGTAAAGAGACACGGGGAGGAAGAGGTGGTGGAAGAGACACAAGGGAGGGAGAGGACTGGAAGATACACAGGGGAGGGAGAGGGGGAATGAGTGGGGGGAGACACAGGGGGAGGGGGAAGAGGCATAGGGAGGGGGGAAGGAGACACAGGGGAAGAAGATGGAGGAAGGAGACACAGGGGAGGGGGAAGGATACACAGGGGTGGGAGATGGGGAAGGAAACACAGAGGAGGGAGAAGGGGAGGGAGACGGGGTAAAGAGACACAGGGGAGGAAGAGGTGGTGGAAGAGACACAAGGGAGGGAGAGGGCTGGAAGATACACAGGGGAGGGAGAGGGGGGAATGAGTGGGGGGAGACACAGGAATAGGGGTTGGAATAGATACAGGGGAGGGAGAGGGCTGGAAAAGACAAAGGGAAGGGAGATGGAGGAGAGACACTGGAAGGAGGGGGAAGAGACACAGGGGTGGCTTTAGGCTAGCAATGAGCACCAAAGGCGCTCATTGTGAGGCCCGCCATGAGAACCCATGAGTGACAAAGTTACGGACTTGCGCATGTGCCAAAGGCGCTCATTGCGAGGCCTGCAAGTGAGAGGAGAGCCTCGCAATGTGTGGCAAACAGCATTGCCAGGCTTAAAATTTTATTGACGTCATTTTTTATGGGCAAGTATCTAGTAGTCTATATAGTGTCTATATCTTTCTTTGGTATGTCTGTACATGGATATTATTTTTGGAGGCTGTCTTCCATGATTTTAAATGTACCACTTGGGTTGATGAAATCAATTAGTCTATACTGTTCATTGTGGGGAGGGACATTTGAAGTAGGTAATAGATTTAATGATAACCTATTGCTAGCAAAGGAATACTTATTTTTGTTACAAAGAGTTGTAACATTGAAGCTGCAAACTTTTTGGTCAATTGGTTTGAGAGCAATAATGCATTTTCATGTGTTTTGCCTAACACCTTTATTTCTGTAAAAAAAAGACCAAGAGCCTTATTATTTTTTTGAGCCACATGTCATATATGTTAATAAAGTGGAATAGTAATATTTATAGATGTCAGTGAACCCTACATCTCCTTTAAGGAAGCATTCTTATTCCTATGACTTTTATTATTACAAATAAAGTAAAAAAAGCCTCTATCAGTATAGTCGCCGAGAAGCAACTAAAAAAATATAGAAGTTTTGGTAACATACTCATATTTAGCAAAAAGTTTGAGCCAAGATTAGATAAATGTAGCTTATTTAATTTAACTAGCAATATCTTGCAGTCTCATGCGGGTCCATTATATATACCCCCAAAAATTAAACTTAAGCTCCATATGAAATCAAAATTGTCTAGTATGATCTTAATATTGTGTTTTGTCTATTTGATACCTTGTAATGGGATGAATTATGATGTAGTAAACTGTGAATTCTAGAGTATTGCTTTACTTTTTACCATTGTTTCTACTAATATAAAATGTACAGGTGACAAGCAGCATTCCTGTTTCATTCCAATGAAAATGTAAATGTTGCTATAGTCTCAATTTATAATCTTAATGAAGCAAATCTAATGTATCAGAGATAGAAAGGGATTTGGGAGTACTTGTGTACAACCACCTAGGTAACAGTGCTCAATGACAAGCAGCATCTGCAAAGGCAAGTAAAATATTAGCAAGTATTGAGTAGGGTATAGAAGCAAGGGAAGCACATTTGCCACTATACAAATCCCTAGTATGCCCTCATATGGAATATAAAGTACAATTTTGGGCACCACTTCATAAAAATGACATTTTAGAGCTAGAAAAAGAACAGAGAAGGGCTAAAAAGCTAATATGAGGAATGGAAGGGCTAAGTTGTGAAGAAAGATTAACTAAATTACTCTTACTTTCTCTAGAAAAAAAATGTTTAAGAGGGGATATGATTACCTTATATAAATATATCCCGGGTCAATACAAGGATTTGTCAAGTGAACTTTTGGTGCCAATAGGTTTTCAACTGATAAGAAGACATTTCCTGACCTTAAAAGGAAAAAGATTCGACCTTAAAGAAAGAAAATGGTTCTTCACAGTAAGGGTGGCTAAACTCTGTAATTCTCCACCAAATTATCTTTGAATACAAAGAGAATTCATGGTTATCCTGGAAAACTAGAGAAATAGTACTGATCCATGAAGGAATCTGATTGACAGTATCTGGGGTCAGAATAATTTTTTTTTCCCTTTCGTGACAATTAGCAATGTTTCAATGTGTTATTTTTTTAATTTGTCTGGATCATTTAAGAATTAGCAAATTATAAAGATCAGAGGAAATGCGAAAACATTACTGTTTAAGTATGTAACTATGTAACCATCCCTCATGAATCACAAAAGAAACAAGAGATATTGTTGCTTTATAGATCCATCTGAACCATTAACAAATATTAGAATTCTTGTGTTTCATGCTTATCATCCTGCATATACTATGGCACAAAGCTTCATGTTTCACAAACACAAAAGCCACTTTCAACCATAAAGGATGTATTGTATCATATTGCACTTATTCATTTTAGATATTTCAGAAAAAAAATATGTTTTTTTTTACCATTTTAATTAAATAATTATTTTTTAAGTACGGAAATTTAGATGGTAACAAAATACTACAAAATGTTTTTATACTGATTAAAGAATCAAGGAATCAAGACTAAACCAAAAAATCAACGAAAAAAATAAATTATTAGTAATATGAAATCCAAATATCTGGTATATTGTAATCTTTTACTCATTTATTTATTGAATCTGACAAGCTAACAATGACTACCATGTAACTGACATTTAATGTAAAACAATGTGATTTTTTCTTTGTATGTTTAAACTAATATATGGAGCACAAAGGAAATGTTAGATTCCCTAAGCTATTTAAATTAGGGCATACACATATAACAGGATACTTTACGCTATCACTTACTTTTTCCCTTGACTGTACTCCTTAATCACATAGTTAATGATAACCATTAATCATGGCTGTAGACCAATTTATTGGTGCCAAGGTAATATATTGTTTAGTGTTAATTCTTCATTTTTAGATAATTTTATTCCATTCCTTGAATGGGTTAAATTTAATAAAATACATCTCTATTCACATAACAGTTTTGTAACATAAATGGCCAAATTGTGATCAGAAAACATTTAGATATAAACAATAATTCTGTCCAATAAGAATTAATTATGTGGAGCCACTTACGTCTTTGACTTAGATACTCATTGGAATTTTATAAAAAGCGAAAAATTCCATCTCTTTTAGTACACATTACACAAAGAAAATTAAAATGTAAATTGAGCCTAAGCCCACAAAGCAAGTTTAGTTATTTGTAATGAGTATTAAAACCAGCAATACAATTTACAAACTAAATATGATGAAATAGAAATGCAGCCTTTAATTAACCAGGATATACAATTATACTGTACTCAGGGTGGCTATTACATTATTTGTTAAGTTAATCTTGCCATTTGAGAGGGAACCTTAGATGCAGATAATGGTTTTCTCTCCTTGGTAACAAATCTAGTTAACAGAAAAGAAATCATCACCCTTATATAGAAATATTCACATGTGACTAAACACATAAAAGGCTGATTTAATTTTATAAAAGTATTGTAGGTACTATTAGCTAATTTTCTCCAAAAGAGAATACTTTAAATAAAGGACTTCAGTGCATCCTTTAAAGGGACCAAAATAAGTATAAAAACAGACAGTATTTACAATTTCTTTAAATACAAAGATATTAAAACTTGAAAGTGCTACATTTTCCAGTCTCTTTCACAAGTCTTTGTAGAAGCAGGTGACAGTACTGGATTGTCACTACTTAATCATATTGCAGCTGTAACCTCCTCCATAAAATTATCCTCTATAAGATTATCTCTCTGTACCATTGGTCTCCTCCTACCTGCCGCATTCATCAAGCAGCAAAAAAAATGTACTTCAATCCTAATGTGCTTTTCTAAAAGCAAAACACTACTTCATCGATAAGGAGTAGTGAAATATCCACAAGTCTATGATTTGTGCTATTAATATTAGTGTTTCACAAAGTAGCAGTTAGGCAAGACAGAAATCTTAATTGAAATGAGCTGAAAACATTTTTTTACCACACTTACATTCAAAAGGTGATAGAGCCTCTCATTTCCTGGCCTGAGGGTTATTTTGCCTGATTTGCAGAATAGGAGGTAGTGAATGGAGTGCCAAAAGAATTTGGTAGCAACCTCTCTCTCACCCTCTCTCTCGTGACAAGGTGAGGCAATGAATTTATATGAGCCTGAGATTGAGCAGAGTTGTATGTCTAGAGCAGAAAATGTTAACTGGACTGCAGGTCAATCAATGTTTGCAACTGAAAACAGGCAGGAGAGATTTAAGAGGTCTACAGTGAGAATGATGTTATACTGTTTTTCTTGATTGTGAAACTGGATCTGAGAGACACTACACATCCCGGTCACTGTCTCATTGCACTACACATCCTGGTGACAATCTCTTTGCATGGCACATCCTTCTGACTGTCTCATATCCTTGCACATAATTGGTCCACATACTAAACAGCATTGTAAAACCTCTGGTGTGTTGTATGTATGCTTTTTCGATTAACTATTATTGATAATGAATATGTTTCAGAAATTAAAACAAATTAATTGCCTAATAAATGCAATTTAACTGCAGCAGAAGCTACCATTTTGGTTTGCTTCTACTGGGGCAAGTGATCTTTAATGCAGAGGAATTTCCCTTCTATTACAATGGAAATGCGGTAACACACAAAACCAACATTTTAAACAGGAGTAATGGAAGCCTTACCAGTTTACAAGGATACACATTGCTGAGAAAGCGGCAGACACACACAACCCAGGAAAGGAACAAGAAGACCACAGTAATGAAAATAGCATCTAAAAATTAAATATTTAAATTTATATTGGTGTATTATTTAATATTTTATACTAGCAACTTGCCTGTCAAAAATGACGAGGCAATAACATTTTAAGGCTGGGAATGCTGTTTGCCAAACAATGTGAGTCTCTGACACTCTTAACCTTTTTGTTATCTACAAAGAAGTACAACATTTATAATATATATTTTTTTAACCTTTAACTTGTATTTCACAAACAGGTAAACCATCATTTTTGAACAATATTAACTATTTTAATTCTCATGTATGCAAGAATAATATAACAATGGCTGAAGTTTTGATGAATACATATTGTAAACCATTACATAAAACTTGTAACATGCAACATATTGGAAAAAATGTTGACAATTTTTTTTTTAATGATACTAACATTTATATGTATATAGGTATGCATGAGTAACATAAGAATAGGTCAACTTTCTGAATAAGTATTTGCAACCATTACATAATGCTATGTAACATTCAACTTTTAAATTCAAGTACTGGTAAACCACATAGGTATTGAATCCAGAGGAAGGCAAACAGTAAAAAAAAAACATTGAAACTTAGCCAATTGTATCAAAGAGGGGGAAAAATGAATTCCTTCCTGACCCCATCGGATTACTGCCTGGATCAATACTCTGTATTTAATTCTAGATTTCAATTTATTAAGAAATGTTTATCTTCCTACAAACATAAATCCTTAATTATATACAATGAAACAACTTTGAACACCTTTTTTTAAAAATACAATGTTAGCATCTGAAATAGTACATTAAAATAGTAACATTTAACCTTTAATTGTACGAAAATGTCACCTAATTGTTTTGTGGGGCCAATCATGCAAAAAGGTAACTTCTAACATATTCCAATATGTTAGTTTGTCTTTAATTTTTTTTTGTTGTTCTTGTAGTTCTTGAAAATGGCACATAGAGTTTCCTATGAGAAATTGTGGTCCTCTAAAAAGAGACCGCAAGACATAAAAGTTCGTCCTAGAACTAAAACCACTTGTTCTCTGTGTTTGTTGGGGTATATTTTGTGATTGTTTTCTTTGATATAAGAGAACTGTTCATTTTTTAGTGTTGTTATATATGAAAACATTGCATTTTTTTGTATGTCCAAGTGGTTCCCTTAAAAAGAGCCCAGCAGACTTGTAATTTTGTTTATGGGATATAACAACTGTTTATTGTTATTGTTTTTGTTTTGATCTTTTTTTTGTTATTCTTGTTGTTGGTGAAAATGGCACATAGAGTTTCCTATGTGAAATGTTGGTCCTCTAAAAAGTGACATAAAAGTTCATCCTGGAAGTAAAACCGCTGTTCTCTATGTTTTTTGGACATTTTATAGAGTTTCTTATTAAATAGTGGTCCTCTAAAATAAGTCAGAGTGACATAAAATGTTGTCCTCGAAATGAAACCACTGTTCTCTATGTTTACAGATTCTCATAGTACATAATGTTTTTGCTAAAAATGCGTCCATCCTCCAATAAATCACCTTGACTTGGGTTTTCTTCAATATGAAATTTAATTTCCTCTGGATTGTTGCATCTTGAAAATGCTACATAGAGTTGTCCATGTGCAAACACAGGTTCCTTCAAAAAATACCAACAGACTTAAAAGTTTTTCCTTGGGATTTATTAATGGTCATTGCAAATGCCATGATAATGGGAAATTTGAAGTACAAAAGACAAACCACTCTCACTTGGAGCCAAATCAATTCTTGGTATAAGAACTGGTTTACCTTTATGGGTACCATTCATAATTTCTGCATGTATACAATGATCCTTTAAATCATTCACAATTAATCTGGTCCCATTACAAAGTCCTTTTTAGGGATTCATATTTCTCAGTAGCATGACATTTCCCCCTTTTTTAAGTTGCAAAATATGTGGTGGCATTCCAGAGGGAGTTAAAGAATTAATAAATTCCATAGTAAAGTTAGATTCACTGTCTTTGTCATCAGAAATAACGGAATCTGCACTGTAATAGTTTTTTGGGGGTGGATTGATTAATTTTAAAATGTCGTAATTTAGATTCAAGGCATCTATATTTTTTGATGTCAATATGACTTTGCTTGCAATGTCTGAGTAATCCTCGTTATCTATGGTATTGAGAAAGATTGTCGATATTAGTGATTCTTTGCAAATAATTTCTGATGGAATTTCAACAGTATCATCAGGTATATTAGTTATTGTTTGATGTTTTCCTTTTCCAATCTGAATTAGCCAATCATTGAATTGATTTTAGCCTTCAGAGCTCATATTTATTTCTAATTTAAGGTGTGTAAATATTTTCCACAGTATACTTCTCTTTATACCCATTTTGACAATGTCAGTCCTATGAAATGGCAAATCACTACCCATAACTTCTTTTAATAATCGATCAATACATTGCAGGGCATGGCATGACATTATAATACTCAAAAAAATGATCTTTGTTTATTTTTTAGGCCTAGGTGTTATTACTTAAGTGCGTACCAAAATATTGTCCAGTGGATTCTATTTAGGAATCCTTGAACAACCAACCAAGGTTGTACAGAAACACCTTTTATGCAGCCTTTATTTTAATTATTATTGCCACATACTAATTTAAAAAAATCAATCTTTATTTGTACATTTAAAATGTTGTTAAAAATGCAACGATTAAAAAAATCATGTTAAACCCAAGGTGTTTAATCCTTTGGGTTTTTTGACGTCCAGCAAATTATTAGAGGTTTATTAAAGTTTTATTTTTGTTATTATTATGTTCTTTGCTTTGATCACAGCTTTTTTATTTAATTACTTTATTATGCTCAAGTCAATAAAAGATTTGGTTTTTAAATTCAATTGTATTTGTGTAATTTTGGTTATGTTTCCTTAGTCAAATCCTTATCAGGTACCCTGGATTTTAATTTACATAAGATTACATTATTTACATAGGATTAAGATAAAGTTTTATAATCCTTTTGTCTGTTGTATAGTTTTGTTTATTCATACAGCACTTCCCTGGAGTATATGTTTTAAGTGCCTTTGCATTTCTTTTGTGTTAATCTTTTATCCTATTGATTTATGTTAATTCAGAATTCTATTACTTAAAGTGCATTATAATTCAAGTTGTGTTATTCAAAAATTCTTAGACAATAGACAGAAGCATTAAGGTAATATATAGTTTAAGAAACAGCATAATCAGGAGTGTATACATTTTTAAAAAATAGCACAACATTAGCACTATAAATGAATAAGGTAAAGTAGTGACTGTGATAGACTAACAGTCACGAGGTAAAAGGGTAATATAAGAGGAAATAAGCACTAAATCAAATAGCACAAGCACTTTAAGATAAGAATTTTTGAATAACACAACTTGAATTATAATGCACTTTAAGTAATAGAATTCTGAATTAACATAAATCAATAGGATAAAAGATTAACACAAAAGAAATGCAAAGGCACTTAAAACATATACTCCAGGGAAGTGCTGTATGAATAAACAAAACTATACAACAGACAAAAGGATTATAAAACCTTATCTTAATCTTATGTAAATAATGTAATCTTATGTAAATTAAAATCCAGGGTACCTGATAAGGATTTGATTAAGGAAACATAACCAAAATTACACAAATACAATTGAATTTAAAAACCAAATCTTTTATTGACTTGAGCATAATAAAGTAATTAAATAAAAAAGCTGTGATCAAAGCAAAGAACATAATAATAACAAAAATAAAACTTTAATAAACCTCTAATAATTTGCTGGACGTCAAAAAAACCAAAGGATTAAACACCTTGGGTTTAACATGATTTTTTTAATCGTTGCATTTTTAACAACATTTTAAATGTACAAATAAAGATTGAATTTTTTTAAATTAGTATGTGGCAATAATAATTAAAATAAAGGCTGCATAAAAGGTGTTTCTGTACAACCTTGGTTGGTTGTTCAAGGATTCCTAAATAGAATCCACTGGACAATATTTTGGTACGCATGGCATGACATTATTGTTGCCTCATCTATTATAATTTATTTTACTTATGTGAAATTTTTGGGCTTTTAATGAATTAATTTGAATATCCAACACTAATGTTTCTAGAATGGGAACTGGCATTTTAAATCCACTATGCACAGTTCTACCACCTTCTAACAAAAGTATGGCAATTCCAGTTGTTGCAAATGGCAATGCTATGTGACCCTGTGCTTGAATGCAACTTATCAATAAATTATATAGATCAGTTTTTCCTGATCCACCAGGGCCATCTAGATAGAAAAACGCTCTTTGAGCATGTCATCATCTATTGCATTTGTGATGACATTAAATGCTTCCAATTGTAATGCATTTAAAGTTCCAATTTTTCTTTTGTTTTTTGGTATTCAATCTCAATGTCATACTCTTTAAAGTTAATTTCATCTATAATTCCAGAATCAGGCAGATTAAAAGTTGCACAATTTAATCCATGACAAAAAAAGATTTCCTGAATTTCCATTAATACTTTTAATAGAACAATGGTCTCATTGTAACGTTTCAAGAAGTCTTCGCACATATGTAATTTAAATGTTTCCCACAAAGATAATGCATCAGGTACATTGCAATAGATGCAAATGAAAGCAAATTGTTCTCTCACTTGGCTCTTTGGCATTTCACATAGTGTTGCTTCTTTTAGACATCTCTCCCATTCCGTATCATCTGACAGGAAGTTTTGATGTCTAATTGGAAGGTATCATAAACTATGTCATTGGCTGTGCGTAAATGTTCATAACTTTGTGCACCGGGAACATGTAAAAGAAGTCATCTTTAGCTGAAATGTTCAATGTCTCTTGGACTAATGGTATAAATTTGTGGGATAATGTTATGATTATCTTTTTTTCGTTGTCGCCATTGGCCATTTAAGAATACATAGTGATATGGAATCTCTATGTATAAAAATTGTCTGGCCTCAGTGTCCTGACAATTTAATTGAAACCAAGCAGTAAGTGTTTGTTGCTCTATGTTCACTTTGTGCTAAAGCATTTCTTTTATTCCCTGCACTGAAGCAAACAAATTGAGTTTGTGGCGAATGGACAGCTAAACAATACACTGCATGTGACCGCTCATGCATCTCAAATTTGAGAAGATGCCACATTGCTTCTGGAGCACTTACATAGCGAGCAACTATATAAGATGAAAGTTCATCATGTAAAACTGGATTGTCTTGTTCATTTTGTGCACCTTGCACAACAACAGTTGCTGCATCATATCCTTTGTATATATAT
Source organism: Discoglossus pictus (assembly GCA_027410445.1). Classification (NCBI taxonomy): domain Eukaryota; kingdom Metazoa; phylum Chordata; class Amphibia; order Anura; family Alytidae; genus Discoglossus; species Discoglossus pictus. The sequence goes on from CM050166.1 coordinate 201,601,971, forward strand.
TTATACACATATTTGATGGATTTGATAGAAGTACAAGCTTCCACATTGATGTGTGCATTGTACTTCATCAGCAAATGTGAATTGTATGGAACCACATATCTCTTATAGACCTTTTGACCACGGATAATAGCTGTATGTCCTTCTCTTCTTTTATACAAAGGGTATCCATCACAATAAGCATAAGTCTGCATTTGAAATTGTTTTGGGAACTCTTTTCTGCATTTTTTATTTTCCATACATGGTGAATTTGGATTAATATCGCCACATGGACCATGAATCATTCGATGAGTTACAATCTCATAAAGTTTTGAATGTTTTTCTGGATGTGGCAGTTCAGCAGTAATTACTGAATCCACTCTGTCTGCCGTAATAAATGTATCTTTTTCTTGCAGGATTAAAAATATATGTGCATGTGGCAGGCCTCTGTTTTGAAATTCAATGGTATAAACAAAAGCCACACATTTCCCACGTAAGTGTGCTTTAATTATATCATGAATTAATGAATTTAGTTTTATTTTGAATACTCTAGCCCACAAATCTGGTCGGTCAGAAATATTTTGTCCAAGTTTGACATTTTTTTAATCTCTGGCCATTGTGGATTACATGTGAATGTAATGAATAAATCTGGTTTGCCAAAATTAGTCACAATAGCCATGGAATCATTGTATCTTTCTCGCATATTGCGAGGAGGTCCTTGCAAAGAGGATGGCAAAATCATTGCTCTTCCAGCAGGAATGTCTCTGTTTGCAGCCAATTCAGCGACAAAATCCATCAATCTACAATATTGTTCCACTCAAAGCTTGTTTTGTTGAAATTTTACAAAATGTAGATTATTTGCTTTGACTTAGATAGGAATCAATAATCCATTGTTGTGTGAATTTCCCCCCACATAAAATAGGATTAAAATGATCCTGATTAGCAGTTTGTGCCACTTTATATTCCAGCAAATAAATATTGTTTCTAACACGAACTTTACTATTGGGATAACTTTGCAATTGTAACTTTGGTTGAGATCCTGGCTCACCATTTAGAAAGAAAATGGGATATGTCATTGGATCCAAATTACTACTTAAAAGATTTATGTTTCTAAAAGGTTGCTCTTCATTGCGCCGAGATATTTTAATATCCCGCTCAAATGGTGGTTCACCATCATCATTTTTAAAGACCATGGTAACCTAATTTGCTGTTGGGAAATTATACCATCTTTTATCAGTATCGTGATTTCTTTTGAGAACCATATTTACTCTTGGCATTGGCAATTGATTTATTTATGCATGTGCCTGTTGTTCTTTTTCAACCTCAGCAAATTTTTGGTATGCTTGACTATATGGGTTGTTGGCCATAATGTTATGGAGCAGTTCAAAGACTATGGGTAAGCATTGTTTGTTTTCAAGGAAGCATCATTCGTTGTTCAACAGCTTCCATTGTATCAAGGACATATAACTGCAAATTTCCTTTGCTCTCTTGTTTCTGGGTGTAAATGTGAAGTCCGGTGGTAAATTTGTCCTTGTACTTTAAAACAGTAAGGACCATGTCCTGGGACATTTTCTGCGAATGTTGCACCCATTGAAGCAAATGAAATTACACTATTATAAGACCTAGTGTTTTTTTTTTTATTGGTATAATTTGGAAATTTTGGATCACTCATTATACTTTCTAAATATTCTGGAAATGTGTGTCTTTCTGGAAGTCTTACCTTTCCTTTCTGACAGCAACTAATAAACTCTCCATCAGTTGGTCTTTCCTTCAGAAAAGGATAGGCCCCAAAAAACTGACAACCCACATTCATTAATCCACAATAATGAGTGTCTACTGTTAGTGCTGTAAATAAAGCACCATCGTGAGTTTCCTTAACATAGTTATCACTAAAACTTTCTATATCTACATTAGTGTCATGTGTATGAACATTGGTTTCATGAGTCAATAATGGGTCATTAGGCAATGTTTTACAGGAATTTTTTTGTTTACTTTTTCTTTTCTTTGAAGCTCCAGCACACTCATTTTGTGCTTTCTTAGTCATTTTTCTTTTATTTAGAAGTCTCTGACGGCCTTCTTCTCTTAAGCGTTGTGAAGTTTTAGGGGACTTGCATCTCTCCATCGCTGCTTCCGTTCCCTTGTCATTCTTCTTTTACGTTCATTCTTGTCTTCTGCATTGTCTGCCATTGTAATCTGTAATTGTAAATGCACATATTGTTGTTTTTTTATTGTCCATATTTTTACCTGTCATCAATGTAAAATGTAATGTTTTCATTACATTAATTAATTAATCAATGAATGGGTTATTTTTCATTTGCATACATTAAAAGCTAAAGAGCTAAGCATATATATATATATTTTTTAATAATTTAATGGTAACATTTTGTATTTTTTTATAATGAATTATGAAGTAATTAATAAATGAATATACATTAATGAAATAATATAAAACTGTTATTAATGCAAAACATAAACAGGTAATCATGTTTTCCTAAAGAAGGGCAAACTCAATAAAAAAAATCAATAAATCAAGTTATGAGGTGTAATTGTCATTCATTAAAACAGAAATGGCTAAGTATATATGTATTCCTAATCTTTTTTTATATATATATTTTTTAATTATTGATAAATTAATAAAATAAAATATGTTAATTAATTAATCAATAACTGTATTCAATGCAAAATAAAAAGACTTAATCCTGTTTTCCTAAAGAATGTCATCATTAAATCATATACCTGTCAAGTTGATGTTATAGCAGATCAAATCCTGCAGAGCTCACTCTCTCTCTTCAGGCAGGTGAGGAGATGAGGAATCTGTAAAACAACTTAAAATGCATTTTTAATGTTTTGTTTGAATTAATTCATGAATCATTGAAAGTATCCTGTTTAATTGGCATACATGCAAAACGTAAAGGCCTAATCATCAATATATTCATAAGTAAATGCATTTCAAAATATTAAAAAGTGTCATTATATAATAAACGGATTTAAATATTTAAGTGCTTATAAGGTTCTATCCCTGTTAGGCAATGAGCAGGAACAGAATTATGAAATAATTAATAAATTAATATACATTAATGAAATAATCTAAAACTGTCATGAATTCAAAACATAAACAGCTAATCATGTGTTCCGAAAGGACAAAAACAAAGAGCTACGAGCAAACTATATATTGGCCTGAAAAGGGTTTGTAATGTTTTGATTAAATTAATTAATCAATAAATCAAGTAATGAGGTGAAATTATCATTCATTAAAACATAAATAGCTAAGCATATATGTATTCAAAATGGGTTATTTTTTTTGTTTTGTTTTTTAAATTATTGATTAATTAATAAAATTAAATTTGTTAATTAATTAATCAATAACTGTCATCAATGCAAAATAAAAAGACTTGACCCTGTTTTCCTAAAGAAAGTCATCATTAAATCATATACCTGTCAAGTTTATGTTATAGCAGATCAAATCCTGCAGAGCTCACTCTCTGTCTTCAGGCAGATGAGGAGATGAGGAATCTGTAAAACAACATAAAAAGCATTTGTAATGTTTTGTTTTAATTAATTCATGAATCGTTGAAAGTATCCTGTTTAATTGGCATACATGCAAAACGTAAAGGCCTAATCATCAATATATTCATAAGTAAATGCATTTAAAAATATTAAAGGTGTCATCTAATAAAGTGATTTAAATATTTAAGCGCTTATAACATCCTATCCCTGTTAGGCAATGAGCAGGAACATAGATATATAAGTGCATTAGTAAATGTACCTAATTTTTTGGCAATTAAAAAAAAAATTCTGTATTTATTAATAATTAATAGTTAATCAATGAATGTACATTAATGATCATTACTTCAGATATGTAAATGTAATATTAAATCTATAAATTGTAAAATAGACAATATTTATTTTGTATAATGATTACTAATTAATAATTCATTAATTAATAGACATTAATTAATTAATCAATAATGGTGATCAATGGAAAACAAAAAGCCTTAATCTTCTTCTCCTAAAAAAGAACATCATGAAATGATATACCTGTAAAGGTGATCTTATTGCAGATCAAATGCTGCAAACATCACTCTGTATATTCAGTCAGCTGCACAACTTACAATGATTAAACTGTAAAATGAAGTGAAAAACATTTTTAATGTTTGAATGCAATATTAAATGTAGCAGGTGTCATAATATAATAAACTGATTTCAATATTGAACTGCTTTGGGGATACTATCCCTTTCAGGCAATGAGCAGCAACACAGAAATATAAGTTCACTGAAAAATGTGCCTATTTTTTGGCCAGTTTAAAAAATATATATATCATTACTAATTAATTATTAATTAAGTAATTAATGAACAAAGCATTTTTAATGTTTGAATGCAATTAATTCATTAATCATTAAGAGTATCATGTTTGATTGGCATACATGCAAAACATAAAGGTGTAAGCATGGATATATTCAAAACTAAATGCACTATAAAATATTAAATGTAGCAAGTGTCATAATATAATAAACTGATTTCAATATTTAACTGCTTTGAGGATCCTATCCCTTTCAGGCAATGAGCAGCAACAAAGAAATATAAGTGCACTGTAAAATGTACATATTTTATGAGCCAGTTTAAACATTTTTTTTATTATTACTAATTAATTACTGATTAAGTAATTAATGAACATGAATAATTGAGCAGCACCACAGAAATATAAGGGCGCTGTAAAATGTACGTATTTTTTGAGCCAGTTTAAACATTTTTTTTATGACTACTAATTACTAATTATGTCATTAATGAACATTAATAATTAATTAATCAATTAATAAATATTTTAGAAAGAGTTAATAATTAATATATTCATAAAGTAAAGGCAGTCACAAATATACATTTTTCTTTTCATAATGATTACTAATTACTAATTACTAAAGTAATGTTCATTAAAAATGATTTAATCAATTAATAAATATATTTGAAAGCATTAACCATTAATGTATTCATAAAGTAAAATGTACTTTACTTTGATGATTATGCATATTTTTTTTTAATAATATATATATGTTTTTATTAAGAATTAATTAATCAATAAATTAATATACTTTACCTATTTATAATTAATAGCCAGCAATCAATATCCTGAAGAGCTAACAATCTCTTTGGATTTTCCGGCATCAGAAAATGTCCAGTCAGACTGTCATCACCTGAGGAGAAAGTGTCAGCAATGGGGCAATTGTGCCCTATATATAGGATGCGTGCGTGAGACAGAACCGTTGGTTTAGGCAGGAAAGCCACCATTTCAGAATCATAATGTGTCGATTTGCAAATTAGTGTTGTAAAATGGCGGCGATATTCTATGTGTAACGTGCCTTGTGAGCATTTTCCGTGTTTCCTAACAGTGTATTTTTGTACCTTGTATGTCACTGGCAGTGTTTTGGGTGCTTCAGGGTCGTGAAGCCTCGTTTTCATTTTTTTAGGCCTCCATTTTTTTTCTTGCTTAGGTGATTTTCGAGTGCCGAAACTCAGCCAAATCGACTTAAATTTGCGTTCCACCTTACTCCCAGACGTCCTGGCTGTTCCCCTGTGCTGTGTGTGATGTTTTTGCTGTATTTTTTTTGTGTGTTTTTTTTTTGTTTGTTTTGCACGGTTCAGCCGTTAAGTTTGTATTTTTTGTATCTCGTATTTATTTTTTTCTATGTCCTGCATCTCGTATTTATTTTTTCTAACTCCCGGGTCTCGCAGCTTTTTTTTTTCTAAGTCCCCTGTTGCTTGCAGCCTAAGGCGATCCCGCTTTTTCTAACTATTTGGTGGCTAAGTCCCGCTTCTTCCAATGTGTGATCGGCGCTCTTTTGTGGCTAAGTCCCACGTGTTTCATTGCCTTCACTGCTCGCCTCGAAGGCAATGAGCGCCTTCAGCGCTTATAGCCTTTGTGCTGTCAGCGCTTATCGCCTAAGTCGTACCCACCACGCAAAGCGTGACGACGTCTCATAGTTTGATAACTATTATATGTGATTTTTGTCCAAGATCCCTTTACTTCTTTAAAAGAGCTTATTGTAAAGGAGAACCTACAGTGATTTTTTTGTGCAGTATAAAAAAACTATAAGTAATTCCAGGAATCCTAGACTTGTTGACAACTACCGTACATACTGTCAATTGTATTTGTCTTGTCTATAGGAATTTATTGAAATGAAAAGATATGAAATCTGCAATGCCATATAGTATTATTAATAATATTATATGGTAATTGCTAGAGTATGAAGAAGAATGCCTTCTAGAAATAGGTGAGTTCATGTACTAAAACATTTTAATATTAATAAGTCTTTGCAAAAACAAGATTATATATTAAAGAGTCTAGTGATAGAAATATATCACCTGGACCTGGTTGATTGCAAAGGAAAAGTATTCAAATAATGCAACAGTGCTGAACATATTACCAAAGTGGAGCTATGAAAATGGTTAAATTGAAAAAAACATGTATTACTTATAACCTTAATTTCCACTGAGAGTTATTGGCCATGTTGTCAAAGGTGAAAAATAATAATTAAAAAAGTAATTGGATCTAATTATCAAACATGCTTGTAACTACAAGAAATCCCAAAGTACATTATAATACAGTAACTGGGAAATAATTCATGTTACACGAAGTAGATGTAAAAAAATTGCTTTAGTTGGTAAATGGCAATAATATAATTGTTGGGCCACAATTATTTAATGAGTAAAACGAAACGTACGTCTGGAGTTTGCTGGTTCTCCTGTTCAGGGGACAATTGCCTGGTATTTCGGGGCTGGATAACTCTAGTGAGTGGGACCAGACTGATTTACTACAGGCTATTTCTCCCTGTGAAGGGCACAAGTGAGCTAAAAGAGGTTGCTCTCAGATTGGGTTTTCATGTCCACAGAACTAACCCATTAAGTTTAGTTTGTTCTCTGATTGAGCGCCTCTATTTTGTTTCTTTGTTTATTCAAATGACCCTTAGAGTTTAGTATCCCTAAGGGTGATAGGGGAATCCAGACATGGACCCTTGCTCACTGTGCCTTAGGGTGTTATCAGCTACACCTCACTGAAGAGGCCCAAAGTTGGCCGAAAAGTACACCTGGGGTTTGCTGTTTCTCCTGTTCAGGGTAGAATTGCCTGGTATTTCGGGCTGGACCACTCTAGTGAGTGGGACCAGATTGATATACTACAGGATATTTCTCCCTGTGAAGGGCACAAGTGAGCTTAAAGAGGTTGCTCTCAGAGTGGGTTATCATGTCCACAGAACTAACCTATTATGGTTAGATTGTTCTCTGATTGAGCACCTCTATTTGTTTTTATTTTTTTTATTTTTTAGCTTTGAGTCTGAAACATTAAAAATTAGTACATTTCAAGGCACAGACAATAGGGGTTATGGCACAGCACAACATTTCTGGAGGCTTAGCTTTGTGCAGTGACCCTTGAACTGAATTGTTAACTCCTATCCCAACTTGCAAACAAATCTCTAGCTGTATTAGTATCTGTACAGGCTGATGGCAACAGAAACAGCAATTAAGTAGGAGACGTTTGACCAAATAGGTGGTGAGAATTTGGCTTAATCCACTCTCATCACTGCACTGTTAACCATTCACTGTTGGAATCTTGCAAAGCATAATTAATACCAATATTGGTAATTGGTTAGCATGTAGGCCCTTTAAAATTGTGTAACTAATATTTATGTATGTGTGTGTTTATGTGACCAATTTTAGTTTTTTGGCCATAGATGTGACCAATTTTAGTTTTTTGGCCATAGGTTACAATATATATGTGTACATATGTCCTTGTAATAAGTAGGCAATTTGGTAGGAAAGTAATGGGAATATTTATTTACAAATAAGGATGATACTGTCCCCTTAACGCAGTCTGGATGTCATATATAGGCGTGTTTTTACTTTTTTCACCATGGGAGCATCATCTAGTAAGATCATCAAAGATCTAGGAATTCCCCCATAAATATGTTTTTGAAGTTCCATAAATAAGGTTTATCTCCCTGTTATCCTCCACATTCATATGAAATTTCCTGGAAAACATGTCTTAATACATGAGTGGGCATTAAAATCAAATCAACCTATACCAACATATTGCAGGGTTCACAGATGCTAACGTAATACAGAATTCTAATATCCTAGTAACCAGGAGCAATAAGGGCTTCAGACATGATTGCTAATTGAAGACAGTCCTATAAAGAGTGCTTATCTAAATGAATCATTGTAGAAGTCAATAGAAGTCCTCTTGGGCTGCTTTAAAGGTGATCTGATTTTAAACACCTGGACCCATGATAATGCTATCAAGGAAACAAATATGTATATACCACTGTCTTTATCTGTATAAAGTATAACTACTACCTCATTACTGTACAAGATATTGTTCTAGCTAAACCACAGTTGACAGGATAATTAAATATTTTTTTGTGTAAATATAATGTACAGGCTTATAAAGATCAGAAAAAGTATTTTTAGATCAAGTAATTTTTTTATTACACGACTGGATAGTCAATAAGAATTCACATATTCTTAGTTGTGGATTGTGCGTGCTGTTTTGTGCTGGATGTTTGGAGCTGCTGTTTATTTACTGCAAAAGATTTTCACGATAACAGTTTTATTAAAGGGACATGGAAAGGATGGTTTTCTTTGTTCCATCAGAAAGAGGGTATTTATAATGTACCGCAGTGTGTTTTCTCTTTTCAAATAAAGGTCTCAAAACACAAAAAGATATTCAGAAGTTTAAATGTTCTTTGGGCATTGCCCTCTGTCAGCCAATGAGATTGACAGACTAAAGTATGTTCTCTGCATTTCCTGTAAGTTTAAATAGGTTTTACTTAATATTTTTAATTCTAAAAATAATGTCTAAAACATGCTCAAGCGACCACGCTTGAATTTTTATTGTTCAACTGTCTTTAATAATTTTTCTCAAATTGTGTATCTGAAAATCAAAGCCGACTCTTTGGTCTTGGAGTATGATTCTCTCTTTGGAATGAGAGGTCGTGGGTTGAAATCCCAAACAAGCCAACTAATTTAATACAACAAAAGGCCTTCGTTCAAATGCGATTTGGCTAATTGAATAGGGCTCTATATAAGCACATAGCATATTTTTTTAAAGAAGTTTTTGAGTTAGTGAACATCTATCTAAAAGCAAGGGACCTCATTCAAATGCAATTTGGCCAATTGAACAGGGCTCTATATAAGCACATAGCATAATTTTACTGAAGTTTTTAGTTAGTGAACTTCTATCCAAAAGCAAGGTCTTCACTAACTAAAACCTTCTGTAAAAATATGCTATGTGCTTATATAGAGCCCTATTCAATTGTCAAAATCGCATTTAAATGAGGCCCAAGGTGTTCACTATCTAAAATCTTCTGTAAAAAAAAACATGCTATGTGCTTATATAGAGCCCTATTCAATTGGCAGTTGAATGAGGCCCAAAGTAAACAAAATGATTCTTCACAAGAAGAAAGCTTGCAATGCTTCTATATTCCAATGTCTTGATCATCCTTAAGGGCAGCTAAATAAAGTTTGTGAATAAAATGCTTAATAACCAATTATCCATTAGTTGAATATTTGCATCAGGTATTATTTAGGAGATGCAGTTTTGAAACATATTTTCATGCTTAATCAAAAGTTCAATTGAATTGCATTCCAGTTTAGCCCAAAAAAGACAGACACATATTTTAGTATATTCTCAGCAGAAAATCCAATGAGATAGCAATAAGCAGTATAAAAAGTTGATTATCCAAGAAATTCTAAGTTTCAATTCTTGGCAAAAAATTTACAAAAGAAGAAAAACATTGATTAAAAATTGAAAGTTGAAGAAGACAATTACATTTAATAAATTGAGTGGTTGACTAAGTTTTATGACAGAGTTTATTGATATGTACAAGAAACTTGATTACATTTTTGCCACAAAAATATAGTTTTATCCACAAGAACCAAATGTAAGGGTTGTTCCTTCACTGAGCAAGTGCTATTTTTTCTCTCCTAAGAATCATACTTTGTTGCCACAATGTAAAGTGATTCAACTTGATTAGCATGTTAAGTAAAAAATTGCAGATCCTCATTAATACTAAGTATTACAGGGAATTGATTTACTAAGGATACATTTTATTATTTTTCTTAACTTCTTTGAACATTTCAGAACACATTGTTAAAATGTCCCTACTGTTGTGTAGATATAAATATGTATTTATTTATTCATTTTAAAGTACATATACTATTCTAAGGGCACCTGAGGAATATTTGCATACGGGCAGTACAGATACATATTCTGTCGTGATTATCCAAGTAAAACAGAGTTTGAAATTAATGTTCAAACAACTGTATATTTAACTACAGCAGCTATAATAAAGTTTCCTTTACACTCTGGTCAAGGTACATCAAATGGAGTGTATAACAATTACTCACTAATACACTGCTTAGGCTCCTAAAATCCCTTCTTCATATAATGATATCTATGGAAGAGCGAGACAATGTGCATTTCACCTTCCATATTTTAACTTCATCAATCCCAAGTTCTACAGGTCACAAAAGCAAGGTGATGCCATTTATTTCATAACCAGAGAATGCCATTTATGTTTAAAATGCTGTTTTCTGCACGCTTTTGACCGAAATTAAAATCTGATGAGAATCAACTTTTAATCATCTTTTTCTGCACAGTTACATTTTTTAAACATGGCAGAAGTGATTAGCTACAGAGAAATAATAGATCTCCAGAGGATGGCTATTTATATGTCAGATCTTTATTTGAAACTTAGACCATTATTTCCTTTTTGCAAAAAAATGTAATATTATGTTTAACATGCATTGCATATTTTTTGTCAAAAAAAGTTAATATTAAAGCACAGAAATATTTTATATTAATAAATATTTAGATAACTTTTATCAGTCACACAATAGCCTACAGAGCAATATGCTGGGTAAACTTTTTGGCTCTATCAAAATTTTGATGGACTCTGGAAGGGTCAGACAATGCAGCAGTTGAGCCAATACATTTATATCAAGTCTTTTGTGTGAAATGAGTCTCCACATTTGCTGTATTGCTGTACGCTATTTTTATTAGCGTTATCTTCTGTTTCTACCAGATGATCAGAAGCACACAGTTATTTCAGGATATTACTAGATATACTTTTAGAGCATGTTCCAGAAATAACTCAGTGTGTTCCTATAATGGTGGTGTCACGACCGGCCAATTTGGGGGACCACGCTCACCCCAAATCTCTCTCTCTCCACGGTCGCAACTTTTTGTTCAGATCTCGACACCAGCAGACACTTCAGATGACAGCATCATTACTGCAGAGACATGCACCTCAGACCCCTATTCTTAGGATCTAAGAATCACACCCATGTACCTTGGATTAGTACAAGCCGACTCTGACACCACCTGTGTTTAGTGTGTCCAAAGTCAGACTGGCCACTTCTTTATTGTTACAAAGATATATTAAAAAAAACAGAAAGATGACACAAAACACCAAAGACTGCCCCCAGTTCTAGCCCATCCTCCTAGGCAAATAGCTTGCTATTCCCCCTCACCCACATGATTTCCTGATGTAGAGAGGCATCTAACTTTCTTCTAATTACACCTTTTGTTTCTCCTCTTACAGAGCCATAAAACTAGTTCCCCCTTTCATGAATAAAGCCAGAGCCTTCACACGTGGCCGATCGCAGGGCCATATAAATTCCACTATCCTATTTCTAACGCAGATACAGTTTTGCAATGTTAGTCAATTACAGCACCACATGCACTTATTACATCCATGATATAAATGTTAAGCAAATTGTTAGTACCTTCTAACCACACATATAATAACAGATAAACCCCAAATAGTCCAGTGGGCCCTTCTGTTCATAACAGCTAGTTTCCCCCATCCTAGTGTGGCCTAGGAATTCGTCCTGACGGACAAATTTCTAGCCACACTGATCTCACTTGTGCAAGTGATGGTGATTGTAATAGCCTCACAGTCCACATTTCTTCCAATTCCAATGGGCACACAATTTTGGGCATAGCCTCCATGGCTCAATTGCCAACCGCCTTCCTTGGGCCATGGCACATGCCCCCTTCCTCCCCATCCATTGGGGAAAACAATTTAATTGGGCGGCTGCATCTAAAACAGTCCTTGGGCCTATTAGTTCACCCAGTCCAAAGGGTCCAAGGGTGGTACAAAGTCCAGGTGACAGTTCCCAAGGTGACATGGCTCGCCCCCCTCCCAAAAACCAGGGCCAGTGCCCTCCTCTTCCCAATGTCTGAGGGGAAACATTTTCCTTGGGAGTCCCATAAACTAACACCTCCAGGGAGGAACATACCAGTCTGATACTGAACCCAGCATCCATGATGGTGGTCTGGAATGGAGGCTCCACTTTCACCTGCACCGCAGTCTGGGCATGGTAACCCCTCTCACCTGCAGCAATGGTCTGGGCATGGGACTCCATTTTTCCATCTCCTTGGACCACAGTTGGTGCGTTGTATTCCATCTCGCCTCCCTTGGGATCTTTGGTCACTGTGTTCCCTGGCAGGACCTCACAGCTCTCATCCAGACATCCCCTTGGGCCATCAGTTTTACAGACATTCTCTGTCTTCTGAATTGCCTTGTTATTAGCAATTGTGCCCCAGCCATTTGGGTCTGGCTGGCCCCCTTGGTCTGACACAGTCCCAAGGTTGTTCTCGGTGTTCGCCCGTGTACCCATGGCTGGTTCCTGGACTGTAGTTATCCACGGGAACCCCATGTTAGGTTCACAATCCATCTCTGGTTCTTTCCAGAACTCTCCCATGCCCTCCATCTGGCCTGCTATTCCTGTCTGAGACTCAGGCTCCACTGGTTTTGAGATGTACCCATAATGTATGGTACCCTCCTCATCTGTCCCAGTTGTAGCAAAAATTAACTGGGCCTTGTCCATTTGTATCTCCACATTGGTATTGTCCTGGTCAGAGTCCACAATATCCTCTCCCCAGACCTCTGGTAACCAATCATTTTCCTCCCTGTCCGCCTGACAGGGTTCCTCCCAACTGCATGGCCAAAACCCCTCAATGGATGCCTCATCCAGCAATTCAACATACTCAGCCTCCAGCTGCAGCTCTTGCTGAATCAGGGGTTACAGCAAATTAGCCTCTGGGGACCATGGTTCTAATCCCAGACCATGACAGCGTTTAAGAAATAAGTTATTTTTCCTCCTTACAGTCCCCATGCCACATTCAGGATCACCAAAGACGATCTCCCAGAGCCCATCTATTAGCTCCAATTGAACATAGAGATCCTCTTCAAGGGCACCAACAGGCCCTATCCTGGCATGATACTTTTTCTCTAAGGCAATCTCTTTCCATACCAGTTTCTTCAGCCAGCATGACAGCTCATGGTCCTGCCACAATCCCAGGAATGCCATCCATTGCTTTAGAAGGGCCATTCCTCTGCAGTCCTTTGCCTCTGTCACCTGGCTCTCTTTCTCTACTGGGGATAAGCATTTCCCCTCCACAGGAGCTGAGACAGGGCCATTGCTTACCCTTCTCCTGTTCCCCTGTACCTCCTGTGTGATTTGTATCCGGAGTTCCCTCTGCTGATCCTTAGTAAAACCTGCAGGCATTACCTCCATCCATCTTTGATACCGTCTGGACACTTCCTCCTCCTCTGCTGCAGACATCTCTTCATAAGCTGCCATCCTTCTGTGTTTTATACAGAGATCCCCACCGCTGCCAGCCAAATGTCACGACCGGCCAATTTGGGGGACCACGCTCACCCCAAATCTCTCTCTCTCCATGGTCGCAACTTTTTGTTCAGATCTCGACACCAGCAGACACTTCAGATGACAGCATCATTACTGCAGAGACATGCACCTCAGACCCCTATTCTTAGGATCTAAGAATCACACCCATGTACCTTGGATTAGTACAAGCCGACTCTGACACCACCTGTGTTTAGTGTGTCCAAAGTCAGACTGGCCACTTCTTTATTGTTACAAAGATATATTAAAAAAAACAGAAAGATGACACAAAACACCAAAGACTGCCCCCAGTTCTAGCCCATCCTCCTAGGCAAATAGCTTGCTATTCCCCCTCACCCACATGATTTCCTGATGTAGAGAGGCATCTAACTTTCTTCTAATTACACCTTTTGTTTCTCCTCTTACAGAGCCATAAAACTAGTTCCCCCTTTCATGAATAAAGCCAGAGCCTTCACACGTGGCCGATCGCAGGGCCATATAAATTCCACTATCCTATTTCTAACGCAGATACAGTTTTGCAATGTTAGTCAATTACAGCACCACATGCACTTATTACATCCATGATATAAATGTTAAGCAAATTGTTAGTACCTTCTAACCACACATATAATAACAGATAAACCCCAAATAGTCCAGTGGGCCCTTCTGTTCATAACAGGTAGTATCACTGTCGCAATAACATTACTACAGCTCACTGAGCAGTTCGGTTGTTGCTTATATGTGCTTTCACTATGTGCTTTTACTCTTGCAGTACTAACTGGGTCATTGAAATCATTCAGACAAGTCAGTGTTTCATATATATAATACATGTTGTGTTCATACAAAACATGTATTGTCATGATCTGCTACTTCCATTGGACTTGGTAAGAACCTGATTCAAAATTATCCAGAAGAATTGTGCGGTCCTTTTACACCTCTGTCAACATTAGATGGACCAAACCCAAGTACCACGCCCAGGAGCTTGCTTCAACTGACCAGGATATCGTGAAAACAATAGCCACTGACAGTCAGCCATATTAAAATTAGAATCAGAATTCCGTAGCGGCATTGGCACAACCGCGGCTTGAAATGTGGCTGTGTTACAGAGCTATTAAATTAGACCATGCCTCGAGTTACGTGCTTGAGATGCAAACCCGTAAACCATTCTTGCGCATGTTGGATGTGCGGCCGTGAACATGATCAATTAGTCAAACTGTAGTTACGTATTTAGACAGAGCCAATGGCAAATGAGATCGTCCTCATTACGTCAGTGAAAAATGGAGGTTAGATTTCAAAGCCTGACGGTTTCAATTACGAGTTTCGATCGGGCCCTCATTCCAGAAATAATAGAATATTAATAAATCAGTAAATATGATATTCTAGTCAATGGGAGTTCCATTATATGTATTAATTGCCGGGATCGATATAACATGGAAATCGCACATGAAAAACACAGCATTTAATATTGTAGATTTGCGAGCTTGAGAATGTTGTGCTATTCATTTTAATACCTAACATCACTTTCCCTTTAATTATAAGTAGAGTAGGGTGTGTATATTTGCATTTACAGTGCTACGGGTAGGACTTTATCCCCCTTGCGTGTCCTCTCTGGTACCCATTGGCTTTTTGGCTCCTTTTGCGGGTTCCGGGGGTGAACGCCATTGAATTTGTTGCAATTTCATAGCGATATTTGAACGTAACAGTTATGGGCTTGACAGAAAAAAGGATTTGCAGCAGCGGAGTGCAATATTCGACATCCCGTAGGTTGTTTTTTTTTTGTCCTTACCCCTCAAGTCGTTGGCGGGTTGCTTTAAGGGGCCAATTTAACAGCCACAAGTATTACGAGCTACGTTATGGGCTACAGTTTTACACGTTGAGGGCTGTGTGACTATTCTCCACAACTGGATACATCATAAAATCCCTTAGAATATTAGGGTTAATTCACATAATGACACTAACACCTTGATTATGTAAGTCCAAAAACCTGCCACATCTTTATTTAAACTGTCACATGTATACAGTTTTCTAGATTCATTATGGACAGACCACCAGTTTGATACCAAATATCCACATAGTATTACAAAAAAAAGTGTTGTTTTATGTCATTGTACACTACGGTTGCACCAGATATGACGTATCACTGTGCACTGGCAAAAGTTGGCAGAGTAGATGCAATAGGCTTCACACACACGCCTGTAGGCAGGCATATGCAATTAGATTACACAGAAAAAAATTATAAAATAAAATAAATGATGTTCTAGCCCTAAAAAGGGCTTTTTGGGTTGCTGTCCTTGCAGCAGATATCAGATGAGTCCTTCAGGTCTGTTATGGAAGCTAAATACACAGCCTGGCTATCTCTTTCCCTATTAAATCTCCAGCAGTTACACTATCTGTCCTCTCACAACGAATGCAGCTTCAGAATGATTCAAAAATGTATGCTGTCCTTCAGATGGAAGGCTCTGGAAGGGAGTGTATGCTGCTCATTGGCTGGAATGTGTCCGCTGACTGTGAGGTGCAGGGTCAAAGTTTCGTCAATGATAAAGTATAGGGGGCGAACCGAAAATGCCAAAATCGCTGCGAATAGTCCGCACGCGAACTGTCCGCAACATCTCTACTCTCATTTACTATATTGTTTTAGAACATTTTAGAACAGGAAAAAGTACAGAGAATGGCAACTAATAAGGGGAGTAAAGCGCTAAGTTATGAAGAAAGACTAAACAAATTAAACTTATTATCTCTAAAAAAAAGTAATCTAAGAGAGGATATCATTACCTTGTTTAAATATATCCAGGGTCAATATAAAGATTTGTCAAGAGGTTTTCAACTGACAAGAGGACCTCATTTGAGGGGTTATCCTGGTTAATTTGAGAGGGTTGATCAAAGAAAGAATCTGATTGTCAGTATCTGGGGTCAGGAAGTAATTTTATTGTTTCCCATCGTTTGAGATACTTGGCAACTTTTCACTGGGGTTTTTTCTGTTTGCCTTCCTCTGGATCAATTAACAATGAATCTGCATATTGCAGATTAGAGGAGATACAGAAAGTTACATGAAGTAGGGGAGCAATAAGGCAGCAATAAATAGATGAGGTCATTGAAGCATAGAAAATGAGCTTGATGGAGCCCAGAGGGCAGTGGCTGAAGGATGTGTCTGGGGTGCTGCCATTCACACGGTCATGGAGAGTCAGAAATGACTCAACAACCAAACAACAACAACATTTGTGTATACACCCACATATATACAGATATATATTGGATATATAAATATATATATATATCTGTAGTGTTGTGTAGCCCCCCACCCTGGGATGCCTTAATTTCATCAGCACCTCGGCACCCCATAGCAGTTGCTGCAAGAAAGTGAAGAGCGTGCGTCCTGGATCTGTGCTGCATGTAGAGGAGTATTTTTTGTTATCATAGGCGCTTTTGCGCTTATTGTAAGGTCCGCGCTGATCTCCTATTGCCGCTTATTGCAAGGCTCTCCCCTGGTGTACTCTGTGTCCTATGAGCACCGTTGGTGATCCTTGTGAGGTGTGCGGTGAAGGTCTTTTTTTTTTTTTTTTGCGATACTGTGTTTTTTTGTTTTGTTTTGTGTATATTGTTTTTTTTTATGGTAATTAATCTATTCATGAAATCATAAATTAATATACTTTACCTATTTGTAATTAATATATGGAGCAAGGAATGTGCTGAAGAGCTAATAATCTGTTTTGATGTTCCTGCAGCATACAATGTAGGTTTGCACTGTTGTGGAGCTGAGGTGTCAGCAATGTGTGCAGAGTGTAGTGTAAATAGGCTGCGTGCGCGAGGGGAAACCATTCGTTTAGCTGGTTACTTCCGCATTCTGTAACTTACAGCCTTGTTAAATTGTGATTCAGTAAGTTTAAAAGGGCTTTATTTAAGCACATGGCATATTTTTTTTACAAAAGTTTTTAGTTAGTGAACTTCTATCCAAAAGCAAGGTCTTTACTAACTAAAAACTTTTGTAAAAAACATATGCCATGTGCTTAAATATAGCCCTTTTAAATTTACTGAATCACAATTTAATAAGGCTGTTAGTGTTGAAAAATGGTGGCGAATGTGTATGTGGTACGCGGGTGTGGATGATATAGCGTCCTTGCTAATGGTGTATGTTGTAGGCCGCATGGGTTTTTGTAAAAGACGTAAATGCTTGGCGGTATTTTGTGGCTTTAGGGGTCGTGTAGCCTCGTTTTCGGTTTTTCCGCTGGCCATTTTTTCTCTTGCTTAGAGGATTTTCAAGAGTCTAAACTTTGTAAATTGGAGTTAAATCGAGGTGTAACCTGTCTTCCAGACGTCCTGGGTGTCCCCCCTTGCTGTAGGTTAGGTGTTTATTTTATTTTCGCGTGTATTTTTAATGTTTTCCGCTGGGTTGTCCGTTAAGGTCGTATTTTTGCGAGTCCATAATGTTTTTTTTCTAAAACCGTTGCTCATATTTTTTTTTTGTGTAAGTCCGCAATTTTTTTTTTTCTAAGTCCTGCGGCTTGTATTTTTTTGTGTAAGTCTGTATTTAGTGATTGCGTGTTTTGGGTTTTTTTTCAAAGTCCTGCTTCTGTGGGTGTTTGTAACTGCTTGTGCGGCGCTGTAGAGCCTCCACCTCCGCAAATGCAGCCCCACGATTCGCAAGTGTCCGCATTTGCGGTACAAAAGTCGTAGGGGGTCGTAGGGATGAGTGTCTATGGCGCTCATCTCTACCAGTGCAAGGAGCGCCTTTGGCACTCCTTGCCTCAACTACGCGATCCCGCAAGCGTTAGCAACGACGCGTATTGCTGAGAACTATATATGTGATATATATATATATATATACATAGTATCTCACAAAAGTGAGTACACCCCTCACATTTTTGTAAATATTTTATTATATCTTTTCATGTGACAACACTGAAGAAATTACACTCAGCTACAATGTAAAGTAGTAAGTGTACAGCCTGTATAACAGTGTAAATTTGCTGTCCCTCAAAATAACTCAACACATAGCCATTAATGTCTAACAAAAGTACACCCCCGGTTTCATGTGACTCATTAGTGTTACAAGGTCTCAGGTGTAAATGGGGAGCAGGTGTGTTAATTTTGGTGTTATCACTCACACACTCTCTCATACAGGTCACTGGAAGTTCAACATGGTGCCTCCTGGTAAAGAACTCTCTGAGGATCTAAAAAAACAAATTGTTGCTTTACATAAAGATGACCTAGGCTATAAAAAGATTGCCAAGGCTGTGAAACTAAGCTGTAGCATGGTGGGCAAGACCAGGTTCCAGTCGGAACAGGCCTCGCCGTGGTTGACCAAAGACAAAAAAATAGACGTATGAAGGCTTCCAGCATTGCTGCAGAGGTTGAAGGGGTGGTGTTTCCAACGGTTTAGATATTAATGGCTGCGTGTTGAGTTATTTTGAGGTGACAGCAAATGTACACTGTTATACAGGCTGTACACTTACTACTTTACATTGCAGCAGAGTGTCATTTCTTCCGTGTTGTCACATGAAAATATTTACAAAAATGTGAGGGGTGTACTCACTTTTGTGAGATACTGTATATATAAACGAAATGCCCTTTCGGACAAGTAGAATAATGCTGCGAGGGGCAGCCGAGAAGTGCCGGGTGCTAGCAGACATCCAACCTGCTCAGAGGGTCAGATGAGTCCTTGCGTGAAAGCAAGGACTGCTGATCCCCCTTGGAACAGCAGCGATAGCGGATGAAGTCGCTAGTGAGCTGAAGATGGGTCTCAGAGAGGAGTGACGAACTGCTGGTAACCCCAGGATCAGCAGCGACTGTGGTGGAGGCTACTGGATGGAAAACATATTAGGCGATACATGAAAAAGACATTAGCGGCAATAGATGAGAGGGCTAGTGTAGGACGTAGGAGGAGTGGCGCAGTGGTGCCTAGTGAAGGCTGATGTGGGGCTTGCGAGTATGATGAAGACTAGCTATAGCAAGTACAACTATGAAAGCGTGATTGAAGTGGAGCCTAGAGAAGGCTGATGTGGCTTGCTAATGTGGTTGAGCCTAGCAAATGGGACTATGAAAGCGTGATTGAGACGGTGCCTAGCAAAGGAGAGTATAGAAATTATGGAGGTATCAGAAGTGGTGCCCAGAGAGGGCTGAGTAGAGAGTGTAAGGTAGGTAGACGTTTAGTAGATCTGGGCCAGAAACCACATGAAAAAGGCGTAGGGAAGCCGAAATTTTACCTTGGACGTGGACAAGAGCATAGACAAGTAGGTTCAGACCCAGATCTATAGTAAGAAAGCATAAGGAAGCCAGGATAAGTTGCCTTGAGAGAAACCATCATTCTTCAGCAATGAGAGTGCCCTTTCGGGCAAGAAAAGGAGCCAGAAACTGCATGGCTGGAGGCTCTGTATAGTATTTAGGTGACAGAAGTGCCTGGAGAAGGCCGATAGGAGAGCGTAAGGGGGTAGAAGTTTAGTAGATCTGAGCCAGAAACCACGTGAAGGAGGCGCAGGGAAGCCAAAGTGCTACCTTGGACGTGGACAAGGGCATATACAAGTAGATTCAGACCCAGATCTATAGTAGGAAAGCGTAGGGAAGTCAGGATATCTTATCTTAAGAGGAATCATCACTCTCCAGCAATGAAAGTGCCCTTTCGGGCAAGCAAAGTAGTTACAAGGAGACATGCAAAGATGCCGAAGGCAGAAAATATAGGAATTCTGATATTCTTTTAGGTTGATACAGTCAACCCTAAAAAATTAGTAGAACACCTTTTGTGGTTATCATATTTGTTATATCCCACAACTAATTTGTTTAAATTTTAACTTTTATTATAACTTTTTTTTAAACAATTTTCCTTTAAAATTCGGTCATTTAATAAATGAGTTTTTAACTTAATTGTAATGACGTCTCAACTTTCCCAATTCTTAAATAGGAATAATGTCTCTATCTTTCATATATTAGTAATGGTCTTTGTTTTTAGGTAGGGTTTTATAGTATTTATTTGGGGTATAAAAATGATTTTGTGGTTTAAAAGTGCTAAATAACTTATTTGTGCAATTGTTGCAAACTAAAGTACTTGTGCTTGTATTAAATAGATAACATCTCTTTATACTGAAACTTAAACTTATCAGTGTTTGTGCTATAGTAAGCACTCTGTGTCTTATCCCTGAATTTTTCTTAGTGATTCTTTAATTTATACTTCTTTTTTTGCATGTCAGTGTGACTTTTTTAAAAGTGCTTTAGTGCTTAAGGGGAGTGATGTGAACAAGACTCCCTTAAAGTGCTTTTATAGTTGTGACACAGTTTTTTAATTATACCTCTTTGGACATATTGCACATATGCCCTTTTCTTGTATTGTGAATTGCTCTGTGGTAGTGGCCCTATTAATTCCACTACTCTTACTCTGATATTACGATCCCATTAGTTATAACATTTATATTTAAAATGCAGTCTTATTGGGGAGTTTCTCTTAATTCTGGCAATCCCTTATACTTATAATGATCATTCGTTACCTGCCTACTTTTAACTATCTCTTTGCTGCATTTGTTAGACCATGCTTCTCTGTATTAGCTTGTTTGGCTACTTCCTGGCTGTGACATCATCAGTATGCGCCCGATGCACATTTCATGAGACTGTTACAAATTAGTTAGAAAATTATTCCTAACTAAGAATTTTCAAGGAAAATAGTATTTTAAAGAAGTTATAACAAATATGATAACCACAAAAGGTGTTCTACTAATTTACTAATTTACACCTTATGGTTATAAGACAATAAACCTATAAAGGTATAAAAGTGGTCACTAGAAAAAGATAATTATCAGGAAATATAGAAGCTGCATGGCAAAGCAGTTACGAGGAGATATGCAAATATACTGAAATGAGATAGCTGAAAATGGCGGAGAGAAGCAAATAAACAATGATTAGGTATAGGGGCAGGCATAGATAGATGACAGAGCTGGGAAGCATACTGCAGAACGTAGAGTCAGAATGAGCAGAAGTGCAAACAACTCAAGTGAGAGATCTTAAAAGGCAAAAAAACTAACTGAGCAGCAGACGGGAGCAGCAGTACCATGCCAGACACAGAGCCAAATGAGCTGAGGTGCAAACAGAAAACACTTATAAGGCTGCAGAGAGCCCTGCCCAATGAAGAGGCGGGGCCAGAGAGGGACTGACCATGTATGAAGCAGCCAAGGGCCCCACCCACGGAAGAAGCAGAGCAAGAGAGAGACCCAAGCACAAATATATATATTTAGGATCTGAAGGTAGGGATCAAGAGGATACCAAGGGGAGGATCAGGAGGGGGGTTGAGAGACCCAGGGGCAATCTGCGGGTGCGATTCCTCAGTGTATTACACCGCCTGCACCTGCTGTAGCTCCGCCACTGGGTAGTGATATAAGAAATGGAGCAGAAGAGAAGACAACAATGACATCTAATATGGGCCGACAAAATTATTTTATAACAGATTTACAACAGGAGATAAAAAGCAGTAATAAAAATGAAGTTTCAAAGCAAAATTAAAAAGTGGAGATAAAAACTGTAACTCAGTTTTAACTCCAGGTTTTTATCTCCACTTTTTAACTCTGCTTTAAAGCTCCATTTTTAGCACTGCTTTTCAAAACAATTAGATAAAACTAGAAATAAAAAGTAAAAAAAACTGGAGATAAAAATTAGAGCTAAAATCTGGAGGTAAAAAGTGGAGATAAAAAGGGGACAGAAAACTGGGGGTAAAAAGTGAAGACAAAAACTAGAGATAAAACTGGAGTGAGTGGGACCAGACTGATATACTACAGGATATTTCTTCCTGTTAAGGGCACAAGTGAGCTAAAAGAAGTTGATCTTAGAGAGGGTTATCATGACCATAGAACTAACCTATTAAGGTTAGTTCGTTCTCTGACTGAGCAACTCTATTTTGGTATTTTGTTTATAAAACTGGAGTTGAAAGGAGGAGTTAAAAACATGAGTTAAAAATTGGCGAAAAATGGACAGAAAAACTGGAGATAAAACTGGAGATAAAAGTG
This sequence comes from Discoglossus pictus, assembly GCA_027410445.1. Lineage (NCBI taxonomy): Eukaryota > Metazoa > Chordata > Amphibia > Anura > Alytidae > Discoglossus > Discoglossus pictus. The sequence goes on from CM050166.1 coordinate 201,624,606, forward strand.
AGCATAAAAACTTGAGATAAAAGTGTTAGTTTTGCTCTCCACTCTCTAGCTCCACCACTGCATCCAAACAGACTACAAGCCCAAACCGTTTTAACAAAAATCATTGTTTATAAAAATGGAAATTAACATCGATGTAAATAAACCAACCTTAGTGCAGGAACACCATCTCTGAACCTGTGTAGCTTGCTGCTTTTGCAGTAATCTCCATATACATGGAGGAGAAACAGTAGCCCAATCTATTCTACAAATGCTCCACCCCAGGGACCCTGAAAACATAAAGTGAAGTGCTAAAGGCTGTTAACTCCTACCCACCTGGACTGAGGATAGGGCTTTATTCAGCATAAGGGCTCACATATATGCCTGTGCTTACTTATCTATATATCCGTCCATGACCAACTTTGTCACAATATAACGAACACATATGTACTAAATCCAATGGTATCTATAAAAACAGCTTCCTTCACATAAATAGCAGGTTTTTGACAATAACTGGTCAATTGCGTAAAAAATAATACCAGTCCTACTATGTGGTCAGCAATTACACATCATCTAATAGTAAACTGTCAATCAGTTTAAATATTTGTCTTAAATGCTAAACTTATGTTAAACCTTTAATGAGTAACCTATATAAAGTATAAATTGGTCTAAAGTGGCAAGCGCTTAGATTCAAGATAATAAGTCAAACAACAATAAGTCTATAAGAATTGTTTGAAAAGCAATAATTAAAATAATATTTAAACAAATCAACTTTACAATGTCTCTCAGCATAAATAAAAAAAACTCCAAAGTAAAGATAAAATCAATCAGCAATTTAATAACTTATAATCAAAATGTAATAGAATATTAAGAAATACAGTGATAAATAATACAATACTTGTTTTAAAATATTAACAATGTATTAGATCATTAAGACAAAGCATAATACTACAAATTGGATGCAGCATAAATACCATGGGCTACTTGGTCTGGAAATAGACAAAGTATTATCACAAAAAAACAAAAAAATAATAATAATACTACATATAGCTCCATCTTAATGTATTCAAATAACAAACATCTAAATATATATATATGTACTGACACTGTACTGTATAAACGACAAATAATATATGGGTACAATATATTTGTCTTCTAAGCCACATTCTCACTGATGTCAGCTTTCCTAGTTAAATGAAGTTACTTGTAATTCCATACCTGTACATACATTAATATAGCTAAAGTTAATTATCCCTAATCTATTCTCCACAACCACAACGCTAGTTTCAGGGATTTATTTAGTCATTAATTAGAGAACTAGCAACTTGCCAGTCAGAAATTACGGCAAAAAAATTTGACGGCTAGCAATGTTGTTTGCCACACAATTCAAGGCTCTCCCCCCTCTAACTTGCGTGCTTCACAATGAGTTCCTTCAGTGCTCATGGCGAGTCTCTCCCACCATCTACTTTATTGGCCTTGCGATGAGCGGTTTCGCCCTCATTGCAGGTCTCGTCAACCCACCACTTTCATGCCTCGCAATGAACACCTTCGGCGCTCCTTACGAGCCTCTCCTCTACTTTACAGGCCTCGCGAGCCCTGCAATGAGCGCTCATTGCAAACGTCGTCCAAACCGCTTTGCGCTGAGCTCCTTCGAAGGCGCTCATTGCGAGATTCTCACCACTCTCTGACTTCTGTGTCTATTTTCACCTCTCCTTTCCATGTGTCTGTTTCCCCCTCTTCCTCCCCAATCTCCCTGCCCTGTATTTTTTCTAGATATTTCCCTCTCCTATCTCTTTTATCCCCTTTCTCACCCCTGTGTCTCTTTCCACCCTCTCCCCCCTCTCCCTCCCCTGTGTGTTTCTCCTCTCTCTCCTTGATCAAGTCTTGCATGGCTCTCGTTGAGTGCCTATCTATCCGTTTTTCAAAGTCTTGCATGGCTTGTGATGAGCGGCTAAGTTTTACTGACTTCAGCCTTGTTTTGAGCCTTTTTTCAAACAATTATGAGTTTACGGCCGCCACTTTTTTCCTCACTTTTCGATCTTCTAAAACGCTAATTAAAGCTCAAATTAGCTTGCAATCTCACCCACATGCTCCCTGTATCTCCCCATATGCTGTGTGTGAGGTTGTAAGTACATTTTTTAAGTAATTGTCGTTTTTTGGTGGTTTTCCAACAGCTTCAGAGTTACAGGGTTGAAAAAAAATGGTGGCCTTTAAAGTCGTATTTTTTCAAAGTGTTGCGTGCCTCATGCTAATCGTGTGCCTTCCACCATCATTGCCAGCTATCGCAAGGCCCACAATGAGGGCCTTTGGTGCTCATTGCGCATGCGCAAGCACGTAACTTTTAACATTGCGTGACCAACATTCGTAACTTACCACAACTATTATATGTGATTCTGATGTAAACTACACCATTTCATTCCATCTAGAAAGGACATGATATCTGATTCTGTACCCTTACAAATTATGATTTGTCATAATTAAAACCTTTTTGTAGAAGTCCAGACTCAACATTGGAATAGATGGTCTGATATTCCCAATGCCATATTCTATTAGCTACTTGCAAATGCCTTGTACTCATAAGTTTGGCTTCAGGTTTGTTTGTTTTTATAAATGTTTATACTAAATGCATTCTATTGACTTAAGAATTAATTAGTGCCAATAAATAATATTTGCCGAATATGTAGCAATATTCAGAGTGATTTTAAGTGTGTATAAATTTACAAATTAGGCAATAGAATAGGGGCCCCAGTGTCCCAAAATTAAATTGGAATTGATGGGGGAAAATCTAGTTACAATAGCTGTCCCTTTGATTATAATGTAAAACTGACACTGAACAGTAAAATAGTTGTTGGTGTGTATGAAAATAATAGAATGCAACAATAAACCATTTAAGGTATCACAGATCTTTTATGGTTACCCAGATACAGTGGATATAAAAAGTCTACACACCCCTGATAAAATGTAAGGTTTCTGTGCTGTAAAAAAGTTAGACAAAGATAAATAATTTCAGAATTTTTTTGACCTTTAATGTGACCTATAAACTGTACAACTAAATTGAAAAACAAACTGAAATCTTTTAGGTAGAGGGAAGAAAAAATATAAAAATAAAATAATATGGTTGCATAAGTATGCACACCCTTAAACTAATACTTTGTTGAAGCACCTTTTGATTTTATTACAGCACTCAGTCTTTTTTGGTATGAGTCTATCAGCATGGCACATTTTGACTTGGCAAGATTTGCCCACTCTTCTTTGCAAAAACACTCCAAATCTGTCAGATTGCAAAGGCATCTCCTGGGCACAGCCCCCTTCAGATCACCGCACAGTTTTTCAATCGGATTCAGGTCTGGGCTCTGGCTGGGCCATTCCAAAACTTTAATCTTCTTCTGGTGAAGCCATTCCTTTTTTGATTTGGATGTATGCTTTGGGTCGTTGTAATGCTGAAAGATGAAGTTCCTCTTCATGTTCAGCTTTCTAGCAGAAGCCTGAAGGTTTTGTGCCAATATTAGCTGGGATTTGGAACTGTTCATAATTCCCTCTATCTTAACTAAGGCCCCAGTTCCAGAAAAAGAAAAACAGCCCCAAAGTACGATGCTGCAACTACCATGCTTCACTGTGGGTATGGTGGTCTTTTGGTGATGTGAAGTGTTGTTTTTGCCCCAAACATATCTTTTGAAATGATGGCCAAAAAGTTCAACCTTGGTTTCATCAGACCATAACACCTTTTCCCACATGCTTTTGGGAGACTTCAGATGTGTTTTTGCAAAATGTAGCCTGGCTTGGATGTTTTTCTTTGTAAGAAAAGGCTTTTGTCTTGCCACTCTACCCCATAGCCCAGACATATGAAGAATACGGGAGATTGTTGTCACATGTACCACACAGCCAGTACTTGCCAGATATTCCTGCAGCTCCTTTAATGTAGTTGTAGGCCTCTTGGTAGCCTCCCAGAACAGTTTTCTTCTCGTCTTTTCATCAATTTTGGAGGGATCTACAGTTCTTTTGTAATCTCACTGTTGTGTCATATTTTCTCCACTTGATGATGACTGTCTTCACTGTGTTCCATGGTATATCTAATGCCTTGGAAATTATTTTGTACCCTTCTCCTGACTGATACCTTTTAACAATGAGATCCCTCTGATGCTCTGGAAGCTCTCTGTGGACCATGGCTTTTGCTGTGGGATGCGACTAAGAAAATTTCAGGAAAGACCAACTAAAGCAGCTGAACTTTATTTGGGGTTAACCAGAGGCACTTTAAATGATGGCAGGTGTATGCTGACTCCTATTTAACATGATTTGGAATGTGATTGCTTAATTCTGAACACAGCTACATCCCCAGTTATAAGAGGGTGTGCAGACTTATGCAACCACATTATTATTCTTTTTTTTTTCTTCCCTCCACCTAAAAGATTTCAGTTTGCTTTTCAATTGAGTTGTACAGTTTATAGGTCACATTAAAGGTGGAAAAAGTTCTGAAATGATTTATCTTTGTCTCATTTTTTACAGCACAGAAACCTGACATTTTAACAGGGGTGTGTAGACTTTTTATATCCACTGTATAATGGATTCACATTTAATAAACTATAAAAAATACTTCCCTGAGACTCTAGGGGCATCATTCAAATGTGATATGGCCAATTGAATAGGGCTCTATAAATGGAAAGAGCATATTTTTTTACAGAAGTTTTTAGTTAGTGAAGACCTTGCTTTTTGATTGAAGTTCACTAACTAAAACCTTCTGTAAAAAAATATGCTGTGTGCTTATATAGAGCCCTATTCAATTGGCCAAATCGCATTTGAATGAGGCCCTAGGTTATGATGGGAGATATATGACTTTTTTTCTGAATAAAGTGATCTGATGAAGATTTACAGCCTTATTAAATTGTGATTCGGTAAATTGAAAATGGCTCTATATAAGCACATAGCATATTTTTTTAACAGAAGTTTTTAGTTAGTGAACTTCTATCCAAAAGCAAGGTCTTTACTAACTAAAAACTTCTCTAAAAAAAATATGCTATGTGCTTATATAGAGCCCTATTCAATTGGCTGAATCGCAATTTACTAAGGCTGTAAATGTCAAACTCCCAGAGATATTAGACAACTTAGACAGTTAACCATTGACTCGTGAATCTTGGGGAATATCTTGAATATAAGATATATGAGATTTGTGCACAAAAAATGTTTATTTTTGTATTAAAATGCATCTGGAATATACTTGGTTTAAAAGTTCTCCTAGTGGGATGCTCAGTGACATCTCCAGTTAATTTACTATTGGATTCAGTTTTTTCAAGAAGTCTTTCGGCCTACTTCATGTTCATATCATTTCCTCCCACCCCCCTCCACCCCCATGCTAGCTTGATAACGAGAGGGTTCAGTGCTAACTTTTCATAGTCATTTGTTCTTGAATTCCTGCAAGTTTAATTCTTACTGGGATAGCTAATGGACACAGCAGAAAATATAAATGAAAAGAAATCACTTGAGATCTGCTAAGTGAATTTTTGAAGTATGTTTAGTTCAATGAACAGTGTCAGTAACAATCAGAAGCTAGACTCATGTGATACAGTTCTTATAAAACTTGACTTTATGTTGAAAGTTAAACTTTTATGGATATAAGCTCAAGTTGGAAAACAACAAAGGATGGGGCTTGTAAAATCATTGATATAGCAGCTTAATTTGGTTTCATCTGGGTGTAGTTAAGGACATATACTGTATCTACCTGATACAGACATTAAACATGGTGCACATAATTTAGTTGATCTGAAAATGTATTTCTGAATGCTTGAAATGAATAGCTAGAGTGAAAATTCTAGTAATAAATTAAAAAGAAAATATTTGGAAATTGATACTATAGAATTATGCAATTTTTGTCGGGATAACAACAAATAGGGGTCTTGAAATTAACTTTATTACCAGCTAACAAAATACATTGCATAAGAATTAGTTGCTTTAAGTTTATTTAATATATTCATTTTAATTATATATTAATATATATATATATAATTATATATTAATATATATACTACTTTTAAATAGATCTAATATTGAATTAAATGCCTGCACAAAATTCATTTTATTTGAGTAAGGGATATAGATATTATTCATTATCACCGTAGAAATCCGAAGAAAAAAAGAACACTCTTAAAGCTAGTATCTAACCAAGTGTAGAGTTTCTGAAGAGGATCAATTAAAACCTAACTTTTATTAGTTCACCTTAAAAAACTATTTTAAAATAAAAAAAAAAAAAAAAAATTAAAATTGTCATTATTTTTGGTTTTAACAAAAGATCATCGAAAATTGTTAAAGAAATGTCAAGATCTAGAAGTCAGGAGTAGAAATAACTTAGAAATCAGAGGGATTTATGAAAAAATTCTAGATTATGATCTTAAAGATTACATTCAGATTTTTGATTATAAAGGAATTTAGAGGGTTTTTTTTCCTGATCTTTTTTCTGATGACTAAGAGAAATACATTTTTTGCTGTGAAAGATTGCGTAAGAACAAATAATATGACATATAAATGGAGGTTTCTTGAAAAACTAGTGATATTTTATAACAGTAAGACAGACATAGTGAGGACTGTGAAAAAGGTTTAACTTTAATAAAATACTTGAATCTAGAGACTAATATATTAATGAATATTATACAAGTAGGGAACTCTAAACTACAATTAAAGCACCCAGAATAGAAACCAGTAAATTGATAAATCATGCTCATTTGGCTTCAAATTTATAAGATAACATTTACCGTATTCTCTTTCTTCTCCTGTATTTCTCTTCATGATGGAATAGGGTGAGGAAAGAAGGGGGAGAATGAAGGAGAGTTTGCTGTAATATAAATGGAATATTGTTTTTCCATTTAGCTTGGATATATTCTCTTTTATTATTATTTACTACATATAACATAGATATATAGATTTAGTATTTTTTTTATATAATTATTAATCAGCTAAAGTGAAGCAAATTCACTTATTATGTCACTTTTTAATTTGTGAAGGACAAAAAGGAAAAGGGATCAAGAATCCCTCTCTAATTAACCAGGATAACCCTGAATGTCCTTTTTATTTAGAAATATATCCTTTTTTAAAGTAATCAAATCTGCTGTCACCCCGTCCTTTGGTAGAGAATTCCACAGTTTAACCACCCCTACTGTGAAGAACCCTTTTCTTTTCCTTTTCATTTTGATATACTTTTTATTTATTAATAAATACACAATTTGTTTTTGGGTGGTTGTAGAATTAATGTTAAATTAATATCTCATATTAGAGGTTGGAATGTTAGTAAGTTTGTGGATTGAAGAATATTAGATTTTAATAATTTCACATACTGTATGTTGATCTTGTAGGGCCTTAACAGACTTTTAGGAATCTTGTTTTTATCATAATTAGCTTATTATTGGAAAATCATTGACACTAACCACAGAAAATCATTGACACTAACCACAGTAACAAAGCACTATTATGGTACTGTTAAAAAACAAACTTCCAGAACTGTAGTTTTTGGACCATCAGTGGTACAAGAGTTTCATTCAGGTGATCCATGAAAAACCTAAAATTTCAAAAAATATTAATAAACATAATTTAGTAAAATGTAATTAAATTAATTAAAATGTCATAAACAAGTAGTACAAACTGTTAAACAACAATCAGAAAAAAATAGTAAAGTAGTCCTTAATGACCCTTAACACATTTTAAGTAATCCTCCAAAAATCTGCATGAATACGTAAGGGCATATTTCTAAATGTAGATGTCTAGAAACTCTGCTACACCATAAACTTAACAGTAAGTACATTGAGACCAACAGAAGTTTTACTTTTATTCATATGGTGAAGCGGTTTTGCACCTGAATTACTTATGCTCCACAGTAATGGAAAAGTCAAACAACATGTCTATAGAGGAGAAGCTATTTCTCATTTCTTTGAATCCATGTTTTGCTTATAGTTACAGAATGGAAGGCAAGACAAAAAACACTAATGAAATATATTTAAATGTGCCTCATAAGGAGAAATGCTATTGAGACTGTGTAACATTTTGTTGATGATAAGTATATCCTTAGATTCCCTGTAAAAGACAACTTCCGCAAATAATTTCAGTGACAAACTGCTGAGCCATCTGGGCAATCAACCTTTACAAAGGAATGTAATATATTGGTTACTTAAAGCTATTTGTATTTATTGTTAAGGATTGATGTTCCTCTGGGTTAACACAGTCATATCCAACCACGTGTTACACGTTGTACAGGCCAGGGAATAAGTTCTAAATGTTGCAGTATCATTTCTCATTATTCATGCATTTTGTACATAAAATGCTAACTATGAAATTGTAACATAATACTTTTATAATTTATTTTGCTTCATATGGATTCAATAACTTAAAGTTAAATAATATATATATTTCAATATCATCTGTTTAATTCATTACATGTGTATTTTGATCATATTTACATTGTACTTTATTTCATAAACCAGTTAAATAAGGTACTTGAGGATTTACTCACCCTGAGGATTCATTACGTTTTTCACTAGATAGAATGGGCAGACTAGAATGACCTTTTGGTTCTCACCTGCTTTGCCTGTTTTTCTATTCCATTTCATGTAATCTTATTTTTTTTCTTTCATTTTTCAGGGTTTCTTTTTTCAGATTAGCTTTACTGTATCAAAAAGTAATAATAACAGTGATAAGAATTGAGTGTAATGGTACGCTAAGTGCTTCACAAATGTACTCTTAGTTCACTCAGCAGTGATGAACTTGCCAATCCAAGTTCACTGATGGAAGTATAAGGATACTATTTAGAGCTATTAAAGTCAGAATGTCAGGAAGCCAGTACAAGATTGGATTTAGTTAATCACTGGGCTAGCAGTAGCCACCGTTCTGTACCCCCTATAGATAGTGTAATTGTTTATTTGAAATTTTCATAAATCATGGATAGCAGTAGGCCAATGCAGTCATAGTAATTCAATCCTGGATTTATTTTTAATTTGGAAGACTTGTGTTTTGATTATTGATGTTTAAGTGGCATTTCACAGTCAAGTACCACACATGTTAAGACTTGCATAGTTGTAATACCCCATATTCGAGGACATTGGCCTGACTTTGATGAAGTCTTGTCATCAGATGGCCTTCTTCCACCAAAAATATCTGTTTTATTATGGTTCAGTTTCATCCACTAATGTCAATAACCTTTAGGAGCTCTGTCTGAAAATGATTAATTAGTAATATTACAGTATTAGCATTTTTTAAAAAGACAGATAAATCTGTAGTCATCAGCACTGATAGTTTTGACCAATACTGTCCAACCGGTGGCCCTCCAGCTGATCTCTATGGCCACTGACTAATATCTCCCCACAAACCTAAAAAAATTAAATAAAAACTTGAGTTTAAATACAGTAATACCTATACATTCCAAATTGTTTAATTATTTCACACAAGATATCACATATTATAATTGGCGAACTACGAGATCTCGTCACGCTTTGCGTGGTGTGTACGACTTACGCGAATAGCACCGAAGGCGCTCATCGCATGCGTGCCTCACATAGCGAGGCGAGCCATTAACTCGGAGCACTTAGGTGATGAGGGTCAAATGCGTTTATCGCCTGCGAGCCTTGCGTAGCGAGGTGAGCCGTTAAGGCACACATAACTCACAGCACAGCACTTAGCCAAAGGTGCTCATCGCCTGTGAGCCTCGCATAGCGAGGCGAGCTTTTAAAGCACTTAAACTCACAGCACTTGGGCAATAACCCACAAAAACATCACACACAGCACAGGGGAACAGCCAGGACGTCTGGGACTGAGGTGGAACGGAAATTTAAGTCGATTTTGCCAAATTTGGTAACTCAAAAATCGGTAAGTGAGAAAAAAATGGCAGACAAACAAAATGAAAACGAGGCTACACGACCCTGGACCACGCAAAACACAGCCAACCGTGTAGCACTTTCACACAGGAACGTACGAGGTACAAAATACACTATAACAAAGGACGGCAAATGCTTGCGAACCGCGTGGCACATAGACAAACAACGCTATTTTACAATCCTAACTTGCAACTAACAACATTACACATCTACAGTAACGCTTTACACAAATAAACCAACGGTTTGCCCCAGCACATGCAGCCTATTTCTATTGCACACTTGGCACATTCATGAAACCATATCCCCTCAGGCCAGCAACAGTCCAACTGTACATTATATGCTCCAGGAAAATAAAAAGAGATTGTTAGCTCTTCAGACTATTGATTGCTGGATATATTAATTACAAGTAGGTAAAGTATATTAATTAATTAAGTAACTAATACATTGATTATCATTTAAAAAAATATAGACATGTGTATCTGTCTTTGTGATGAGCGACCAAAGCTGCTCAGAGGAGCAAAAGTACACTAGAGGGGAGGCCCGCAATGATCCCCAAAGGCGCTCATTGCAAGCCACGCGATGAGTGCCGAAGGTGCTCAGCGCAAGGCTCGCAATGAGTCCCGAGGGTCCTCAGAGTACAAAAAGCTTCACATTGTGTGGCAAACAGCATTGCCATGGCTTCACATTTTATTGCTTTGTCATATTAATTTACAGATGTAAATCTACATTCTTTTTTTATTATTATATAAATCTAACCCACCAGGTCACTAGCCAATAAAAATATGGTGCACCAGCTCACTAGCCAATAAACTTTTGGCCACTCACACTAAAGAAATTAGACAGCATAGGTCTAGATACTGTCTTAAGATCTCACTCATTAGAGGCATGAACATTATAAGCACCATCAAGTCTACAGAATGTCTTTAGTCAATAAATATCATGGTTCACTGTATCAAATGCTGAAGATGTTAAGTAAGTTTAATTTTAAACAGTTAACTTATTTCTCACCATCAGCAGATCATTTAGGACATGTGTCAGAGCTGTTTCAATACCAAAGAGGTAGTTTAGATCCAGAGAAAGTTTTCTTGGAAGAGGTTCCAGTACTGTTTCCTCTAACAGGAGAGGATTCTGCCATTTTTTTTTTTTTTTTAACTAGGGCAATTTAATGTATCCCTAGATGAGCATATTGAACCAGTTTAAAACTGCAGTTTGTGATATGTGACCCTTGCACTATAAGAATTGCACTATATTTTTATATTAATGTTCTTCAAGCTTGTTCAGATTCCTAGATCCATTTAGTTGTTTTTGTACTAATTTAGATATTCTGGCAGGGAGAGATGACACTTCAACGACAAAGTAAACACCAAACTTTAAATACCTTTTCCAAACTCATTCATTGAACTTTAAATATATTTCTTAAGTAGAGTAGTGAGTGTGGTAACTTGTCTTCCTTGAATGGTAATTCAGGACTTCCTTAAACAGGTCTATGTAGGAGGGCTGAGAATCTTTACTTCCCTCCCACAATTGCTAAAGGAAGTCATGCATGGACAGGATGTGATGTAAATTACATCATCTCAACTAAGGATATATCCAGGCAGGAAACATGTGCTTGGGCCTGTTTTCTTCCTTGATGGTGATCGAGGTGATGTCAATGGTCTGACCGTGGGTAAGATCAAGCGTTTGGGGAAGGGAATTACTATATATATAGGTAGATAGATTTAAAAGGGGGTGTTGCTCCGTGGGTCTGGGCTGTTGTGTTTGTAATACATTTATAGTATTGTGTTATCTGCCTTTTAATAAATACCTTTTAATGTAGACGAACCTTGTGTAATATTAATTTGGTGATACACCACATTTGGCGACCACGAATTTTAGACTTCTACAAAGGTTATTTATGAGGTAATATCACATTAATAGATAGTCAGATTTATTTATTTTATTTTTATTTATTTATTTTTTTTGTGGGGAAGGAAAAAAAGTACTTTGTCTAATTATCCTCTACATGGGAAATCAAGTGCTGATTGTGTGTGGAGTCTAGGATAAGCCTCCATTTTTATATAAATATCGTACTAGCTTCTGAGTTGAGTTGTTGTGCTTTTGAGTACAGGCCTAGCCCTGCATTTGAATAGAATCCATGCGGCTTCTTTGTGTATTTGAATGCTAAATTAAGCCTCCATTTTTAATATATATCGTACTAGCTTCTGAGTTGAGTTTTGTTCGTACTAGCTTATTTTTTTACATAAAACAAATATATTGTACTATATCGTACTAGCTTCTGAGTTGAGTTTTGTTCGTACTAGCTTATTTTGATACATAAAACAAATATATATCATACAGGTTCTTTTTGTGGGCTTATCTGAGTTGTTATGCTTTTGAGTACAGGCCTAGCCCTGCATTTGAATAGAATCCATGCGGCTTCTTTGTGTATTTGAATGCTAAATTAAGCCTCCATTTTTAATATATATCGTACTAGCTTCTGAGTTGAGTTTTGTTCGTACTAGCTTATTTTGATACATAAAACAAATATATCGTACTATATCGTACTAGCTTCTGAGTTGAGTTTTGTTCGTACTAGCTTATTTTGATACATAAAACAAATATATATCATACAGGTTCTTTTTGTGGGTTTATCTGAGTTGTTGTGCTTTTGAGTACAGGCCTAGCCCTGCATTTGAATAGAATCCATGTGGCTTCTTTGTGTAATTAAATGCTAATTCAAGCCTCCATTTTAATATACAAGCTTGGGCACCAGGCCACAATTAGTTTGTTGTGTGTTTCAAATACCTGAGTTTGTTAATACTATTATTTTTGTTTTGTTTTTGGGTTTTTTTTTCTCTTCTTTCTTTTTCTTTCTCTAGTCCTTTATCATAGTACAGGCCTGGAGGAAAATAATAAATAAACCATTTTAAATATTATATATATATATATATATATATATATATATTATTTCAGGCGTGCATTTTAATACACTATAGGCTTCCATACCTTATACATTTTGGGTGTCTTGCATATCCTAGTTCGGGTTTATCTCCTACCCTGCAGGCCTTGCTATTATATTTTAAGTTAATTAGCAAGTATTACCTTCACCATACTAAGGTAAGTATAATTTGCATTGTGGGTACTAATCTATTTTTCTACATATTACACCTGGCCTACTGAATAGTCATCAACTATTGTTGGCTACTCAGAAGCATGCTACTTTAGTCGCAAATTGATTTGGATTCTTACTTGGGTGAGTAAAAGAGTAGAAATGTCTTTTCAAGGGGCCAAATACTTTCCCACAGAAGTGCGTGAGTACTTTAGGAAACATATTCAAAAACATGATGGTCCATATGAGCTTCCAGAGCCAGCAAACCCAGACAGTGGAAAAGAGAAGAGATTAATGGATGTTCTAAAACAAATTGTAAATAACAAAAAGTATAGAACAAAGAAGAGAAAAAGTTTGGTCACACAAGCTGTTGTAGCCACAATAGGAGGCCTAATAGACTTAGTTGTAGAATTACGGCAGCATAATTTGGAAACAACAAATAAAATGGAGGAAGCAATGGACAAAAGGGATTGTTTAAAAATTGCAGCTTTGAGAACAACTACAATTGTGGGGGAACTAGAAAGGGAGTAAGGGGAAATAGAGGAACAGAGAGATGCTTATGGAGTAAAAATAACAGAACTTCAAAACATAATAATGGACTATAAAAATAAAACAAAGTTAGAAGGGATAAAAGGAGTCAGAGACATTGCCAAAATATATCCAGATCTGGATATGTGCGTGGCACAAAATAAAGAACCAGTGCCGAAAATGAACCAAGATAGAAAAGATTTCTTATGTTATTCTGTTCCACAAGTAGATACCATACCACAAGCACCAGTTATTGTTTCAGAATTATTTAATGCAAGGCAAACACCTACAGGATTTTCTATGCAGACTCGACCGATGTCTATGGCAGATAAAGACAATTTCCAGAAATGGTGGGGAAGTATGCCAACTAACAACTTTAATACATTTACACATTGGTTTATGAGGGGAGCAGATAGAGCTAAAAAAGGAGGTCTTAACTTAGAGGAATGGACAGAACTGTTAGAATACGCTATGGGTCCTTTGGCTAGTAGACTATTGGGATTTAATAACAGTGTGTCTGATCAGGCAGGAAGAATTGCTGCAACTAATTTCTATCTACTTAGCATAGAGAAAGAAATAGCAAATATTACCATGAGGCCAACAGATGGTCCTAGAGAGGTAGCTTAAAGGATATTTTTTTGGTATACTCTACGACAACCTCAACAGCCTCTAGTGCTGGGCTCACCAGAACATATAGCAAAAGTAATGGAAGCCCTTCCCCGGGAGCGTCAAGAATTTATCAGGCTTTTTGATCCAACACCAACAGACTTGGAAATGGTACTAACTAGAGCTGATAAGTGGTGGATCAAGCATCCTTTCACAGAACAGGCCTGCTCTGTTTCAGCTGTAAGAACATTTAAGGTCGAGTCTGGTAGAGATATAGATGGTAAATGGAGAAACCAGACGTGGGATGTACCCCAGAACAAGAAGGATGATCAAAACTGGAGACCAAAACAGAACTTTGACAAAAGATGGAGAGATCCACCTAGGGACTATAGGAATAGGGATGGCAGCAACTGGAGGGCTAATCAGGAGGGAGAGAGAAATGGTAACATGGGCTATTGGGAACTCATGAGACAGAAGGATAGGATAGAAGAGGAAAATCACATACTTAAAAACAAGGTAGCTGAGTCAGAGAGGAAATTGAAGGAAAGTGAGGCAAAGATGCAATATAGTGTTATAAAAGAGGGACGGAGTAGAAGTGAGTCACAATGACAAATCCCAACCCCTGCGCCTCAGCATCTCATTCACTCAGCTAATTTAACCATGGATGAGGCAGGTCGGCCTACCATTTATACAGTCATCGCAGGGGTAGGGAAAAATATGTTGGTAGATACAGGAGCAGCAGTTACAATGACCAACAGGGTCAAAAATGGGGATTCTTCAGTAAATATTATGGGAGTTACTGGGAATCCACAGGAGGTTAGAGCAGGTCTAATTGATGTAGCAGTCGGAGGAAAAACAATACAAGTAGAAGCAATAGTGGGTTGGCCAGAGGAAATATTGGGAATAGAAGCTTTAAAAAAAGGAAATTTCATTGTAGATCTTGCCAATTTTTGTTTGTGGAAGACAGAAAAGGTGAATCAGGTAAGTACAGAGTTGACGAAAGGGGTTGTGCTCCCAATGGCATATATTGTCTCTCCGATAAAAAGTCTGGAAAAAAACAAACTGAAACTAGACGGACAACCAGAATGGCTGCAGAAGCTAATCCAAGACATACCTGTTTGGGCTACAGATAAATTAGACTGTGGAAGAATGAAAGGAATGGTCTTGTTGGAAGGAGGAGACCCACAATGGCAAAAGCAATATCCAGTCCCAAGAGAATCAGTGGCATCAATCACTGAGATGATAGAAATGCTGGAGAGACGTGGAATAATTAAATCTGGAAATGGGTATGCATGTAACTCACCATGTTGGCCTGTGAGAAAAGCTGTGTTAAAAGGGAATGGAGATGAAAAAGCAGCCTCATCATGGAGACTTACCATTGATTACAGGGCCGTGAACAAACTTGCAAAAAGAATGGCCCCTGTTGTTTCTGTTTATTGTGAAATGATGTCCAAAATTTCACCAGAAATGAAAGTATTCAGTGTAATAGATGTGGCCAATGGATTTTGGTCAATTCCCTTAGCTGAAGAATGCCACTACCGGACGGCGTTCAACTGGGAGGGCCGACAATATGCTTTCACAGTATTACCACAGGGATATTGTGACTCCCCAGCTATTTTTCACACATACATGAAAAATGCATTGACAGCTTTCCCACGTCCAGATCGTATCATTCAATATGTTGATGATGTCCTCTTACAATCCCCGAACATGGAAGAACACAAAGAAGACCTGGCAATATTATTACAATGCATACTGGAAGCTGGACTTAAGCTAAATGGGGCAAAGGCACAATTGGCATGCCAGAAAGTCAACTTCTTAGGAGTAATCATATCAGGAGATGGACGATCAATTGATCAAGACAGGGCCAAAGTTATTGCTCAGTTACCCATTCCTACAGACCGTACAGCGCTCCAATCATTGCTTGGAATAATGGGATTTTGTCGTGAATTTACCCCACGATATGCTCAACTGGCACAACCCCTTTATGAACTCCTGAGAGCACAGAATTGGGATTGGACAGAGGAACACACATCAGCAGTACAAAAATTGAAGGCTGAACTAGGGAGTGCACCAACTCTGGCATCTCCAGACCATGAAAAAGAATTTAGACTATATCCGATTACAATGCCAGATTCACAAGGAGCAGTCATCACTCAACTGTGGGGACATGCAGAACGTCCAGTGGCTTTTGGATCTCAGATGCTGTCTGCCGTAGAGCTGAAATTTGGATGCTGTGAGAGATTGATCTTAGCAGCATACTGGGCAATTAAAAGATTTAAATACCTATTTGGCACACAGACGATAATAATCTGTACACATCATACTCCATTGCAGATCCTCAGACAAGGCAGCCTGGCAATCAGCCACATCAACAATGCCCGCATTCAGAAATGGACTATGGCACTGCTCGCTGATAACATTTCAACTCATGCCTTAAGGGAACCAAAAGAATGGGTGGCTGGAATTTGCATAAAGGGAGAAGCTCATGAATGCCAGATCTATCCTGAATCAACATGCCACGCGGTGTTCAAAGATGCCACTCATCTTGTGATGACCTCAGATCCTGTATGGTATACTGATGGCAGCTGTCACTATGCACAAGGAAAAAGAATATCAGGAATGGCCGGAGTAAAAATGTTGGGTAAAGATATCATAAAAGAATTTGGATTTAGAATCAAAGCATATTCAGCACAATATGCAGAACTGGTTGCAGTCATTGAAGTACTTCAGAAAGAGTCTGGAAGAAGTGACATATTGACAATTGTTTTGGATAGTGACTGGGTGTTCCGAGGCACATGCCTTCTGCTAAAATGGTGGGATAGTAACCAATTCCTTGCCACAGATGGATCCCCTGTTAAGTTCCAAGATCTATGGCAGATGGTAGAAAAGTTATCACAAAATTTCAAAAGAATTAACATGATCAAAGTACGGGCACATAAAAAGACAGGGCCACACCGAGAGGGAAACTACCTTGCTGACCGGTATGCAAAAGAGGCAGCTGTCCAAGCGGAAGACTGGAAACCACCCACAAAAAACACATTACAAATAGCTTCTACTACAAGGAGCAAATCTACATTTATTTCAATTAAGATGAAGCAACTGCAGGAATTACAAGATCAAGATGAGGAACTAAAAGATATTCGGGAGAAATTACAAAAGGGAGAAGAAGTGATATACGGGGGCAAAAAAGTGATGGAGGAGCAAGGGCTAATATGTATATCAGAAACCGGGGAACCGATTTGGATTGTACCACAACAAGTGAGAAAAGACTTACTCCGATGGATACATGGATCACAAGCAGGAGGACATCCAAAGATCAGAGAAGCAAAAGAGAGGATTCGACATTTGGGATGGTGGATCGGGCAAAACAAGGATCTTGAAGAATTTGTGGATAGTTGTATTATATGTGCAAGATTTGACCAGTCCAACAGGAAAAGAAGGGGAGAATTAATGAGACAGACACTTGTAGGCCCATGGGAAAGAATTCAAATTGATTACACCGGACCATTGCCAACAACCACAAGAGGAAATAAATATATTCTCATGATAGTAGATAGCTTCTCAAGATGGATGATCGCAATCCCAACAAGAAACTGTACAGCACTAACCACAGCCAGGAAATTAGTAAGCGATGTACTGACAGTGTGGGGAATTCCAAAAGTCCTTGATTGCGACAATGGAGCGGCATTCATAGGAAATGTAATGAAGGAACTTTGTAGGATGGTGGGTATTGAACTGAAACACCATATCCCATACCATCCACAGGCAGCAGGTCAAGTTGAGCGAATGAATGGCACCATAAAAAGAGAGCTGAAAAAGCTGGTGGCAGAACATGGGCAAGCTTGGGACATATACATACCTTTAGTATGTGCCCGACTTAGATCAAGGCCCTGTAGATCAACAGGATTTTCACCGTATGAAATTTTAATGGGTAGACCAATGCCCTCCTGGAAAAACTGGATGACAATACCTCCACCTGTAGCTTTACAAACCGCTGCAATCACAGATCAATGGGTAAAGGAGTTGGCCACACACTTGGAAATTGTTCATAAATCTGTGGCTGTGGAAGATGAAGAAAAATACCAACATCGAAAGCAATGGTATGATGCAGCAGGGGATCTGACATCATATGAGGCAGGGGACAGAGTTATGGTGCAGAATCAAGATGAACACCTTCCTTGGGGAAGAGCAAAATGGAAGGGACCATATACTGTTGTAGATAAATTAGGGACCTCTGTATACTTGGTTGATCACACAGAGAAAGGAGAAGTCTGGCTGCATGCATCACAGCTTAAAAGATTTAGGAAGGACAAAATATGGAATAGAGGTTAAGTACAAATTGAATAAATACATACACATTGTTTTTTTTTTATTATTTATTTTTTATTTAGTTTTTTTTTTTCTTCTGTTTGTGTATGTATATGTCTCTAATGCTGTTTTTATTTTTTATGTATATGTTTCTAATGATGGAATCTAATGTTCCCACAGAGCAAGGCTGTATAAGAATGAAGATGCGTGTCAACAGAAGATTGTGGTGGATCTTTGTTACAGGATGGATAAGTATAAGCTGTATCACAGTAGGAATGGGGAGACAGGCAATAAGGCCAGAAGATACAGCAAATAAGGGAAATAGTTTGAAAAGATTGGAGTTACATTATGTTCAAGCAGATAGATTTATTTGGCCCAGGGAATTGGAAGTAAAAGAGGGTGGAGGGTTACAAGTAAACATTATTTTGCCACATAATAGTACCAGGGGATTAGCTCTTAGAGCTCCAATAAAAAGTATAGAGGGACATAACTGGGAATGGGTTATAAGATATGGACAGATAATGAATACAGGAAACTTTAAAGGAAGGACTAAAATAACAACAAAGGGACAAGGGAGGGTTACAAATATTACAGTAGTAGTGAGTAACTTAACATTAGAAGAAGGTGGAGAATGGGACGCTGCAGTTATAGCTGCCCAGCCTGACCTAAAGGAATTCTGCAATTTTGATACTGGAAAGGGGTGTGTTCTAACAATAGATGAAGTATTTGTCTCTGTAAAGGAGCTGCAACGTTGTAAAGATCAGAAGAAGGTACCATGGCCAATAGGCGGATTGGTGGTGGTACCAACACATGAAACAGTTGTGCAAGGAGTTGGGTGGACTTACTACCCAATAATTCTAAATTTTAACGATTTTTCTATTCCTCCAAAGTGCCCGGAATCACAGCGGCAGTGGTTTAAGCAAAGTATACAAGAGACCATCATTGAGTGGACCGGAGCAGGGAGTCGAGAAAAACGGGACACACTTGCAGCCCTTTTAGGAGGAGTCGGAACTGGATTGGGAGTATGGAATTCAGCAGACATCATTGGACTGAACAGCAGGATAAACTCCCTTACTGATGGCATGGGACATGCTATGAAAACAGGTGGAGTAGCTGACTCCCTTATAGTGAGTAGACTGACAGACAATGTTGATGACATACACACCATTGCCAACAACCTGCATCTAGTTGAGGAAAATATTGCTTCCATTGCTAACAGCATTAAGAATGAAATAGTTGGAACTGCCATTTTCTGTTCTATGATTGGAGGAAAGCTGTTGGCAGATTTAAAGGAAACTATTAAAGACATCCAGGAAAACAAGTGGGCAAGACAAATCAATGCAACAAGGATTATCACGTCATTGAAAAGAAAAGGAGTGGACATCACTGAGGACAATCTTAAATACAGCTATATTGAAGGCCCAGATCAATGGATGCCACATGGACTACAATCTGGGACAATAGGACTAATCCTGGCAATTCCCCGCTGGGAGGGGCAGGCAGAGCAACTGAACTTCATACATAGCATTGGCACGTTAAGTGATGGAATCTACAGGCAACACTTCCCATCAAAAAGACTGGCCACTATTACAGGATTGGAGATGGATGAAAGCTGTTGCAGGAAATCTCAACACCGATGGCTGTGCAGTTGTGTTTGGGAGAAAGGAGCTGAGGAGGATGGCTGGGTGCAGTTGATAAAAGAAAACCTGGTGCAAGAGGTGATCCGCATAGGGGACATTGCATGCTTTATCGGCCACTCTGAATATAGGACAGTTGATGAAATATGTTTGGTGGAAGA
This sequence comes from Discoglossus pictus, assembly GCA_027410445.1. Lineage (NCBI taxonomy): Eukaryota > Metazoa > Chordata > Amphibia > Anura > Alytidae > Discoglossus > Discoglossus pictus. Next base: position 201,644,758 of record CM050166.1, read on the forward strand.
AGGGTCTTGTATCATGGTAACCACTACTATACATGTAGGAACTCATACACTATTTCCATCAAGAAACCTTACCACTGAAATGATCAATTTTACTGCAAATGCAGATTGGACAAATTTGACAATGAAGCCTTTTCCCCCAATTCCAAAGCTTACCCTGGAACTTCATGAGTTAGGAAAACGTACCAAACAACAACTACACCCCATCAGCTTACTGCTGGAACAACAGAAAAAGGAAATAGAAATTACTACAAAAAACGTTGAGCATCCCTGGTGGGGAATTCTTACCAATGCAGAGACACATCCAGTCCTACGAACACTGTCGCTGGTACTCATGTTCATCCAAGTATTAACGACAATTATAATAATATACTTTTGTGTGGCAATGAAACAAATGAGGAAGAAACTTGCAAGGAGGATATATAATAATGAAATTTAAATGTTTTTATTTTTTATTTTTTGTCTTTTTTTCTCTTCTTTCTCTCTCTCATACATTCTTATCACACACTCTCACCTAAATTCTATAAGTTCTGTTTTTGTGTAATATGTGGATTGACAGCCATAGGAAAGTACAGGAGAACTTATGTCGCTGAGGGAACTATTCCGGAGGGACGGTGGGTTGAATTTCTCCTGTATATCAGGTTTTTGCTCCCACTAGGTTCTCCTGTACTAGAGGGATAACTAGAAAACTGAGCAACATAGAAGAAGAAAAAGTGAGGGAATGTGGTAACTTGTCTTCCTTGAATGGTAATTCAGGACTTCCTTAAACAGGTCTATGTAGGAGGGCTGAGAATCTTTACTTCCCTCCCACAATTGCTAAAGGAAGTCATGCATGGACAGGATGTGATGTAAATTACATCATCTCAACTAAGGATATATCCAGGCAGGAAACTTGTGCTTGGGCCTGTTTTCTTCCTTGATGGTGATGGAGGTGATGTCAATGGTCTGACCGTGGGTAAGATCAAGCGTTTGGGGAAGGGAATTACTATATATATAGGTAGATAGATTTAAAAGGGGGTGTTGCTCCGTGGGTCTGGGCTGTTGTGTTTGTAATACATTTATAGTATTGTGTTATCTGCCTTTTAATAAATACCTTATAATGTAGACGAACCTTGTGTAATATTAATTTGGTGATACACCACAGTGAGCAGAAAAAGGCTGATGTTAAATTGTTATACTTGAATTAGGTTTGAAATACAGCCTGTATATAAACACACACAGATAGAGAAGTCTTGTTATTACCAAACTCTCGGGTTTCGAGAAGTGAATCTCTCCAAATGGTATTATATTATATTCCTAAATCATCAACCTTTTCCAACAGTGAGATAAGATCTCCCTATGTTACAACATAGAGCTACTATATTCAACCCAAAGTGCACAAAATAATATAAAAATGCACAAAATAATATCGATATTGGAAAGATATAGATATAATATAGGTATCAGTCTCTTCTCAAAGGTGAAAAAGCCCTTACCTTAGTAATCATGTCTAATTTACATCAACTATACAATATTGTTTATACCTCTAGTATAAAATTAAATATTTGAACTTTGCAAAAGTGGCTTTGTGGAATATTTTGCATCAACCTAATATTTTGCACAACTGTCCCTCAAATTTATGAAGCAATTTTTTTTTTCTTTTATGTAGAAGTTTAAATATAAATCCTTCATTAACTGACTTTAGATTTCCTGAAGGTGTATTTATAACTTACTGAGAATCTCTATATTGCTGATTGATTTTACACTTCTTCCAAGCATACCAATAAGGACCTCTCAAGCTCTTAACAAGGAAAGATAGATTAAATTGGGTAGGATGTCAGTTTTTGTAATAGTAATTTCCCTTCCTGTCATGTATGGCCATGTGAAGTCACTTGCTGTATTTTCTACCCACTGTATTATGTTCCAAGGAATGTAGAGACAAGAATGGGAAATTATAGCTTTGTTTGTGGCAACATAACTCTGTAAGTGATAATTATTTTACTGTCCAAAGGATATGCAATGTATAAAACTAAGATAATCAATTAAGTTACTGTTAGAGTTAAAAAATGTTGTCTAAGTTTGTAATATATACTGTATGTATGTACTTTTTTATATGTATGTACTTTTTGAAATAATATGAGAATTTTGTAAAAGCTTCTGCTGTCTAATCATGTTTAAAATACATTTCAAAACCCTAATGAATGTGTGTATATAAAGAATTAACACATCATCAATACTGGGCATTGCAGATTTATGTAGAGTTAAGAATACGTTATGTATATAGGGAGAGCTATAAAGTTTCAGTTCTATCTATCAATCTATCTATCTATCTATCTATTGATTCGAGATGTAGTAGATATTGTCAGATCCTACATAAAAAATGTTGTATATCTAGGCAGAGTTATTGGGACTACAGTTGGTGCTTTGGATGTGGACACACTAAGTCTTAGATGTCTTATGCTGTCTGAATCCTTAAGGCTGAAGGGTTACAACCCCTGTGTTATTACGCAGAAAGTAACCCCTGCAATAAAAAAACACCCAGGAAGACCTGTTGCAATATAAAACTTAAAAAAACACTTCACGTACACCTCTGCCACCAAACCTGAGACAGACATTGGTCAACAGAAGATTGGATAATGAACAACATAAAAGAAAATGGTACCAAACCTTGCAATAACATTTGCTGCAAACTATGTCAACACATCTGTAGAGAGGACAAAACCACACATAATAACAATACCTATAACATCAGTGGGTCCTATTCATGCACATCCTCCAATGTGGTTTATATAATAGTAGGGTTGAGTCCCATTATTATGACCACTACTGCCTACTTCTGATATCTGCAGCGGAAAGCCAATGAAATACGGGACATGTTGTGAGGTGGCTTGGTTGATACATAAGATAACATGTAGGCATTCTGCACACATATCAACCATCGCTGTCATGTGTAAATGGTGTGATTTATCTATCTTTGCAAAGTAAATGATCATTGATTTTTGGCCCAAGGGTGGCAGTATTTCTGAAACAGCGCAGTATTTGAACTGTTCACGTGCTGCTGTGGTTAAAGTGTACTGTGACTAGACAAATGGCACCATTTCAGACAACCACGTGCCGTTGATGTCAGAGGTGAACGTCGGCTGTGAAGGTGTTTGAGGGCCAGCCGACATGCTACAGATGAGCAACTCACCATCCAAACAAACCCGGTCTTAACCAGGCATATCTCTAAAATGACAGTACAGTGAACTTATGGGGCTATAAAGCAAATGGCTGGTCACTGCACCCATGCCGAAGAGGGTTCATCATTAAAAATGGCTTTAGTTTGCATAACAGTACAAATATTGGACCTCTTCTTATTGGCAAAGGGTTGCCTTCTATGATCA